>OY740769.1:68650031-69061031 GCA_963513935.1 Aphrophora alni
CTGAGTTTGTTTTAATGATTAAGCGAGGCATGGTTTCCCTTTTTATTTAAATCCTGGAAGTAGTGTCGTCTTAATATTTCCATAAGTTTAGTAAATTGTATTACAATAATTTAATAATTATCACTAGATCTATTGGTTTGAAAGTTATTCTCCTCAATGTGTTAACTACAACGGTTTATACATAATAAAGTGAAAACTATAACTCTCTCTCTCTCTCTCTCTCTCTCTCTCTCTCTCTCTCTCTCTCTCTCTCTCTCTCTCTCTCTCTCTCTCTCTCTCTCTCTCTCTCTCTCTCTCTCTCTCTCTCTCTCTCTCTCTCTCTCTCTAAATAATTAAATAAAGGAAATTTGTACTTCCACAATATTAACAGTTGGTATAGCCGGGCCGACCATGGTTACGCCAACTACGGGAGCTTACAGACTAAGGTACAAGAATTTTTCAACAAAACAATAGGCCAAGAGAAGGTTTGCCAAAATTACTGTTAGGTTAAGGAGGAGGGAGAGAATGAAGATACATAGGCCTGAATAGGGCTTGCAAGAGTGGTGAATTACTAAGATCTAATTTTATTGTTCATTCATAAATAAGCTAGAGTCCTTATTGATTATTCTCTTATTTCAAACATTTCTACTGCGTTTAACTTTTTACCCTTACATCTAACATGTAGAATATTAAATTCTGTATTGGAATGAAATTCTGATATTTGATGAGTTTTTAGATGGTTAGAAAAACTAGAATCTACATAGTACGACCGCCAACTTCTGTTATGTTCAGTTAACCGAGTTTTAAAAACTACTACCTGTTTGTCCTACATAAACCTAATTACAAATTTTACAATTTAATTTATACACACATTATTTAACAAATCATGCAGCTTATCTTTTAAATATTTTCCAAGCTTTTTCAATGCAATATGCTGGCTTACAAAGGTTTTTTCTAATGATTCACCCACAGAAAGACTAGCCTTACTGATGTAACTTATTCTACGCCATTTTTTTTAGTGTTAACATCAATATAACTATTTGGAAACAAATATTTGATAACAATCTTTTTCAATATATGTTTTAACATTTTCTTAATCAAATTATTATTGTAACCATTATTAGAGGCGATCAATTTTATAAAATTAAGTTATTTATAAAAATCAATTGGTGTTCATAGGAATGTTAATGTTTAAAAAAAAATTAATTCAATCCCAGGGAAAGTTTTATGAACAGGTTGATGGGTTGATGGGACATTTATTGAACCTGGACTTTGATGAATAGTCTGTCGAAAAAGAACTATAAATTATTATTATTTATTAAAATTATTTAAATTTTAAATTACAGTCTCTAAGCTCGTTTGAATAAGTAAAAGAGTATGCAAGGAAAATTAATTTTAGTTAAGAGTGAAATTTTATTTGGAATAAAGTCAAATGAAAAAAAACTAATGTTCAAAGTTCACATAAATTAAAATTTCACAATAAGAATATTAAACCAGTATTAAATGTATAATTAAAGTAATTGAAATTATTTCTAGAAAAAGTCGGACCTTAAAGTCATTCTTTACTATTTTTTTGTTGAATAAAAAAGGTAATATAAGATAATATCAAAAAGCAAATTTAAAACTATATTAAACAGATAAGGATACATAAATGCGTAAAATGTAATCAAAACTTCAAATACAGTTAAGAAGATATGCCGAATTAAAGTTTAAATTAATAAACTCAAAATTAAATTCAAAAAGTACAGATTAACAGTAGTTAAGTACAAATTAAATAATGAAGAAATTGTCACAATGAATATCTTGGCAATGTTAATTTATTGTCATAATGAGGGAGATTTTATAAAAAAAACGAAATACTAAAAAAGTGTGAACGTTGAAAAAACTGCGAACCGAAATTTGTGATTTAGACCAAAGTGAATGGAAAATTTAAAATAATTATTTTTAACACCGAACTATTAAAAAGCAAAAGTCCAATGGCTATGGATTCGTAAAAGGTCGATATCTCGTGAAGTTAGCGTGGGACAACGACGAATCAAAGTTCATACGAAATTACAAGATCTTGTGCAACTAAACTACACATACCAGTTCAAAATTGGTGGAGCCATTCAAAAGTTAAAATCATTTTGAGAAAAATCTAACAATTTGTCTAAGGCAGGGAAAAAAAAGAAAGAAAAAAAAGGCAACGAACACAACTAGGAACTATCATTTGGAGGGATAACACAAGTAAAATTTTAAAATATAAAGTAATAAATTAATTGTTTTAATTGATAATAAAGAGACCTAAATAAAAATAAATAATAGAAGAAAAGAATAATAGATAATTTAGTAACAATGAGAAAATACATAAACAAGGACAAGGAAATTAATTCATACACACAAACGAAGCCGAAGGAGACAAATTTCCGATTTCTTCTAAATCCAAAAAGTCGAAGAAATGATCATTACTTCTGTTCAAGATCTCGGCAGAATACCATGTTGTTAAGGCGTCAATCACTTAAAAAAAATAAGTCAAAGTTACAATAGTACGTTCGAAATTGTCTAAAATTCATAAAGTATTAAAATCAAAATAATCCAAATTAATTGAATGTTTTCCATGATAAATTAAAAACTATCAATCAAACTGAATCAAATTTACAATAACTAAAAGTGGCGAAATTATAAAATAAAAACGAAGGGGCTTAGGAGACAATAGTCAACCGATTTTGAAGAGTTCTCAGCAACAAGATAAACAGCAGAATTTGAATAAGAATCTAGAACTTCGATCATCAATAATTGATCTACCTTTCAAGAGGGACCTTCAATCATCTCATTTAGATTTTAATTAAGGAGATTATTACATTATTTACGAACAGAAGCCGAAGTCATTTACAAGGTTTAGGAAAAATACGCAAATATAAAAATCATAAAATAAAGTATTTCAGGACAACGGATTAAAACTCATTACAATTTCTTCTTTTTTTCATTATATATGTAAAGTTTGTTTTGATCATAACAAATAATAAAACATACAATTTTGTCTATTTGAATCATACTGCTAAAGTAAACTCAAGACGGAATGATATTTCAATTTGAGTTTTTGTCAATATACAAGTATGTAAGACCATTTTTAAAAGCTTAGAATTAAATTTCACTTAAAATAAAATATATTTAGCTGTTGGAGGTTAATATCTATACTATATTTCATAACAGAACAAAGTATTGGAACTTAAACTATTATAATTTTAAAAAGTATAAAGTTACCTTAGTGAATTTAAAAACAAATTAGAAACCTAAAAATTAAAAATTAAATTAACAAATATTCTCAAGTATTAAAAGATTTCTTGATCACTACAGCCCGAGGTCTATATTCCAGTTAGAGACAATTAGAATAAAGGGCAAGGTCAAAAACCGGATACTTCGTCGTTGGATAAAAACAAAACGTTGATTTTCCGTGGGGATTGCATTAAAATTTGACCTGTTTTTGAAATATTACATACGTTTATTTATTGATGTATGTATTTGTCCATATTAATGTAAATATATGTTCACTTCACCTACACGTAGTTAAGTTGGTTTGTTCACCCAGCTTATAATGTAGATATTATCATGGTACTAGATATCTTGATGATGTTGGTTGTAATACGTTATTTGTCTTAAAATATCTCTTGTAATGAACACAATACAGAAGTTAAATATACGGATTTTTAAAGTGATAACTAGACGGATACTACGATTATTCTGCTTCTACAATTATTTATACAAAACTAACAACGTAATTTATTTTTTAAACTACTTCTCTACTTATGCTGCCATTTCGGTTGATAAATCATTTTTCTTCTGAATTTAACACCAGACTGTGGACGATACGAAATAATATATATTCTAATATAAGTCTATATATGGATGTTATAGTATTTACAAGCATAAACACAAAAATAATATACAAACACCCTAAAATCTATCTTCAAAATTATAACTGTTGGAAATTAAACAATTATTTGTTTCAAACTATATTGGCCCATATTTTTGTTACCTATTAGCAAATGAGTTTGTTGAATACAAAACCTTAAGATAAGCTTAGATTCTTGGATGGGAGTGTTATCAACATTGGTACATAAATTAGATACTCTTTTTCTTCTTCGCCATAGAAAAATCGGAAATCCAATAAACATAGAAATGATTGAGATGTAACAATATATTTAACCATTATATTGTGAAATAATTACTATAGTTGTTGAACTCGACGGTAAAATGCACAAAACTTTATTTATCCTTTTTCAGTGAACGACTTTCTTAGTTACTGACAAATACACTCTATCAAGAATAGCTTCCAACGTGAAGCCATTAACCTTAATGAACTCCAGAGCAAAGAAAAAAAGAGAGTGGAAACAAACACTCTTTTTGCCACATGAGTTGATTTGAGTGTTTTTTTTTTATGTTTGTTAAATTTGTTAGCGAAGCATCTAATAATAAATAAAATCATATCTCCTTCACGTTGACATATAATAAGGCCGCCTCTCTTCATATTTTATCGTTACCCATAATAGTAAATACAGTATAACCACCTTTATATTGGCATATAATATAGCCGTCACTGTTTATATTTGATGGTTACCCTATCAGAACTCCAAAAATAAGATTCATAATGTAAATCTGAATGTAGCTAAATATATATATATATATATATATATATATATATATATATATATATATATATATTAAAACATAATTATTATTTATGTTTGCCTCCTAGATCGTATATTCAATTAATTATATATAAAAAGGTATATTACCTTATTATTTTCCGTCATACAAATCCAACTGATTTAAAAAATTTATAAAAAAATCAGTTGGATTGTATGAAGGATAATAATAAGGTAATATACCTTTTTATATATAATTATTAAACATATTGTATTAAGCCTTGTGAAAGAAAAACAAACATATATTTAAAACTTAGAAAAAGAGTTTTCGATTTGTTTTCTATATTATTCCATAAATATTTATAGTCTTAAATATTAAATATATTTAATAGAATTTATACCGTTATATTTAATGTTCGTTAAAGAGTATCTTGATAACTATGAAAAAAACGTGGATCTTCGAGTTCTGTGTGTGGTCAACTTTGAAACTTGAAGAAGGTAATAACGTGCTATTAATGAAACTCTGAACTTGCAGTGAATATCAACATATACTTCTACTCATGTTGACTACTCCGTGGTTTAGGGATACATAAAAATGTAAATAATGTCTCTTTACAGCCATTGAGGTGAAAACAGTTTTCTGTTGAAAACATTAATCTTGTTGGGTTCTATCTGATAAAAGATCTGCACCTTCTGAGGAATATTGAAGAGGGTACGTTGAAGTTATGTTCCCCTCATAGCTTTTTGATATTATCGAATCATGTGAAAATTTTAGTTCTATTTTTGTTATTCTATACAAATAGACTGATTTTCTTTTCCAGTTACCGTAAATCCAATTTTTCTCAAGCCCAATGTAAAACTCTCCCCTAAAATCTGTTATAAATATTACAAATCTCTATATATCAATTAAATTGTAATATTTGTGTTTGTGAAATTTCATAAATTCATCAAGGACAAAAGAACAAGTGTTTATTGAAACAATATTATATTTAAAAAGAGTGTACCATATCCGTCCATATTTAAATTTACCAATAAAAGACTACATTTTAACAATATATTTCGCTACAAAGATAAAACGGGTTTTATATATTATGTAGTGGAAACTAAGTTCTAAACGTTTATATAAAGAATTACGTGAATAGGATACCGTTAATTCCAACAGGTAAAAAAAAAACACTTTTCCTGTGAAGTAGGGGTATAGATCTCATTCTGGCAACAGCCTTTTGTAGTAAATTGAGAGTCTTATACATTTGCAGCCTATAATAAATCTCTTTGATTGTTGTCTACCTTGTTGGTTAACGCTTTTGTTTCTACGTTTTGTTTTAAGGAAATATATTGTATCTCTTCTTCGTGTCCTTATTTGTCTTTCTAAAATTACGATATTGTTATCGTATAGTGATGACTAACAGAAAAGTCCATCAATTTATTCATAAAACAAAATTTTAATGATAAAGTATGTTGTTTTATTTTATATCCTAAATAATTATACAGTATTTATTAAGAAACAGTTTCACAATTTTTATTCTACGTAACAAAATGACAAATATTGTAATATAATATTACGTATAAACAAAGTTTATATTCAATATGTGGTATATGAAAGTGTGAATCAGATGAGTTTCTTCAAGGAATTCATAAAGATTACTGTTTAGAAATTTTACCAGTCGTAGTTGTCATGTAGAAAGCACGAGTAGTTGATGTTTTATTAATAAATGATAGTAAATCATTCATATTTCCATACTAAATGCACTTTTCACTTAATGCTCGGTTCAACAAGTTGGAGCTATTTGCAATAGAAGCGTCTACTCTTGAGCTATTGGAAATGTATTTTATGTTAACTAATGTTGGGACTAAATACTCATTCTATACTCTTGTTCATAAACCGTTATTTCATTTGATTGTCATTTACATCTATTAGAGTACTTGAAATAAATTTATTGAATTGCTACATTATTTACATTTATTATATTTTACTACTCGTAGATGTCAATGTTATTTGATAATGATCAGCTAATACATTGAAGTTAAGCTGGGTGAATCCAAGGACCAAAAGTAAATTTATTATTTTTGGACAGTGCTGTGATAGGATACTATGCTGATTTCGATATACTAGTAGATAGATCTAACATTGTTTTTAAATAACAAATCAAGCAAATAACTAAAATACTTGCGTTTGGATAAAGTCTTTCACGTTATACACGAGCAGCTGTATCATTACCATTACACGCAACAAACGTAAAAATCATATCAGCGTATAAGTCCTAAATTACGTAAGCGTAAGCGTAAGCGTAAGCGTAAGGGTAAGTCAGCCTATATAAGTCCTGTTATTAACTTAATAATCATAGTTAATTTAACATAAATACCCAGCATAATTATAATACTAACATTAACAACACAAACCATACACAGTATGTGTAAATGTCTCTAGCAAACTTAACAAAATGATACAAATAATGTTAAGTTCAAAACTTTAATTATTAATTAGATGTAATTACTGATTTTCAACCTATCAGATAAACATTTCAAAAATAATTATTGTACTTTTACTCGAAATTTATGTGAACAATTACTGCAAATATATTTAAATTTTTTGGTCACAAAAGTAATAATAATAAACAAAATTTGTTCTTCATGAAAAAGCGAAAATATTGTACTTTTTTGTAATGTTAACGATTTACGAAATATGTAAAGTTTAAATTATTTATAGCGACATTATAAAAATATTTTAAAACAATATTTTGTTTTTGGTACACATGCAGAGAGTAACATCACAAATTAGTATTCAATATCTGAACGCAAAATATTATAACATCATTTTTATTAAAAACAAAATGTGGGATAGCCGAAAAACGAAGCATTTCCGCATATATGTATTATGCACATTTGTTATCATTTATACAATGAGCTTTAAGAATAATGGGATAACTTCTTGAAACACCGAGTTTATATATACACTAGTATTTATAGTATTCATGTCTCACAGATTTTCATCAATGGCTAGAAATAAACTTCTAGATATTCTGGTTTTGTAGTCAATCTTAAAATTCCCCAAACCGTTTTATTTTTGTTTCATAAACCTGTATCAGAATATACCAACAATCCTTCACCCTTGATAGAACTAACCAGAAAGTCTTTGTTTTGGGTTCGAGATATAGACAAATACATTCAACATATAATGAAAAATATTTATCATTAAATAAAGTTTTTGTAATAAAATATGTCCCCTCCAGGTAAAACTTTATCTAAGGTATTGGACAGAAATAAATGTTAAATAATATTTTATTAGATTTCGAAAGAAGATTATTAATGACGATTTTGTTTCTCATTTTTCAGTTTAAAATGTAATTTTTTTCAGTCTAAACTAGATAAAAAGTCACATAATAAATTCGAAAAAATGAACAATAAATCAAGTGTGATAAATTGCATGGTTTCTTTGAATTTCAACAAAAGATATGATTTCCGGTATAGCAATAAAAAATTAAAAAATTAAACGTCTAATATTCGGGTTTTCTTCAATTACTGCTAAACACGATTTTGCGAAGCACAAGTGAAAAACTTTCATAATCCCCTAAAAAGTGAATAATATATATGCAATATGGTTATAGATCAATAACTAACGTAATAAATATAAAATTAAAGGAGGAAATAAAGTGGGGAAAATTAGAATATGTTAGAAAAAAAGGGGAAAAAGGTGGTAAGTCCTCAATCAAGGTACTCAAACCTCTAAAACCGACATCAACGTACAAGCACTAGTGCTTGTACAATGAATCTCTTGCTTACGAAATTCTCTAAAACTGGAAAGCTTGTAACTTTATTGTCGTGTTGACTAAATATATCCCCAGAGCACAAATTGCAGGGTCCTTATCATGACGGCCAGACGTTTTGTCATGTAATTCAAAGCCCAAATAATGTTTCATAACTTCACTTCGAAACTCAGACAAGTATCTACTTCCTTATAGATTTATATCTTAAGAGATTTTACGGACATTAACCATACTTGCGCTCCTTCGTTCAGTATTATGAAAATACCAGTAGCTCTAAAGATAGACCTAACACCAACCCCTTAACCACTTTACTCATAAGGCATTTTAATTTGATACGATCATTACATACGGTTCAAATTCGTCTTAGTTTATGTAATAATTTAGGAATCACTTTAATTTTGTTTTGGCGCTATTCGTCTTTCATCCTCTTTGAACTGTTTTAATATCGAGTTTTGTTTATATTAAATTTTTACGTCTTTCCATTGGAGGTCTTTGAAGAAAGATATTTTGATGGTATCTCGGTTTGAATGTTGAATGAACGGTAACTAATGATAATCAGTCCTCAAAAACGATTACATTTAGTCATTTAAAATCTAATCTACTTTGCTTTAAACTAACGACCGAGTTTGTAATTTTAAAATATTATATATACTATGTTTAATATTCGTAAGAATACGGAAGTTAGTAATAACATAAAATTATCTACATCTCCTACCATTAAGAATTCACATCTACTGGCTGAGTGAATTTATATAATGAGTCCAAAATAAATGGGTAATATTATTCAAACCGATTTACTGTTAGCACGAGACAATTAAAATTAGTAATAGAATATCTTACTTCAAGACAATTTTTAATATAAATATAATGAATGGTTAAAGACACAGTTGCGTTGACTGTAAAAGTGCTAAGGGTTATGTACAAGTCAAAAATAAATAATATTATTAATAAATTTAACAATCGCGAAATGAAAGGAACATGGAACTACTCTCTATTGCAAATGAGTGTATGGTTTTGGTACATTATTTTGTTCCTGATTACGCTTATATTCATTAGAATTTGTTTCTCTCGGTCTGAATATGAGCCTTAATTAAATCAAATTAAAGAGGTAAAGAAATATAATATAATTAAATTACAATACTATTCATTTTCTTTATGAATTTTTGATTGTATTGTATAAATTATAGAATAACCGGTTTATTGCTTTTTACAATTGTATGAAGGGAATTGTTGACCCAAGTATGAAATCCTCTATTTTATAAAAAATATCAATTATCAATTTACAAAGGAAAACCTTAATAATGACACAACAATTCTATCCAATCCCATTATATCCTGTTCCAATTATTTCCGGAAGTTTTATGCCGTTTATAATCTGCACATAAAACTGATATTTTGAACGTTCAACAATTTCATTAAACATCATAATACATTTAGTTTACAACAGTGTAGTAACATTTTGTACATTACTACATCTCATTGCTTCACTATCGGACATCAATCATTTCTTTAGCAACTGTCCACTTTGAGATGACAAAATATATATTATACAGTCGAGTCGCCTTCATCCATTATACACGGTGAGATGTATCTTATAAGCGGACATATTTATGATTTATTATTTTTTAAATAACCGTTTCCCATTTACCATTACCATTACGCTGGTATATTACCTGTAACAAACAAAATACAATTTTTGAGGAATGATAAAACAACAATTTTAGTAATAATTATTTAACGGTGTCTTATAAAGGCTTCATAACGAGTAATATATCGTTGGTAAACGTTATTTTGTTAATCTAGTGGTGAGAAACTCCACCGACATGAAAGTGTAAAGATTTGTGCAGTAAAGAAATGATGCAGTTTTGTTCCGTCTTTTAGCGCAACACTTGGGATAAATTAGCGTTTCTTGAGAAACCATTCTAGATTTGCAATTCCATATTGGGATGACTTCTTACTGCTAATATAAACGCATGGTTCCTTTATTTTACTGTAAACGTTTTGAGAGGGTAAACTAATTAAACACATGGTTTTTAAACTAAAACCTACGAAACCACACTCCATTTCATTTCTCAAATTAAAATAAAAAGTAGAAATATGGAGGTCTTCTCTGACCGAAAATAATGGTTATATTTTCTTATTGGACCAAATTATTCTCTTACTGAAACAGCTGTTTAAAAACAGGGAGTTGTTTTGAACCGAAACTTCTATGGCCGAATTCTTTTCTGACCGATTGGCAAAATTAAAGGAAACACAATTAATTGATATAATGTTTAATTGACATTTCGGTTTAGATTTGGTTTTGTATTATAAAAACGTATTACCAATTTTGTATCTGTTGAAAAAAAGTTATCTAATGCAAGACCATTCGAATCTGGAAATTAAACAATCTCGTATAAATAATATCCCCCTTCAAATCCAAGCTACACCATTACGCTTTACAATTAATCGCCTTGTCAGACCTAAGGTATTGTTCAGGTTTCTTCTCTTACCGAACGTTTTTAACTCATTTTCTTCTATGGTCGAATCTAAGAAACCAAATTCCTCTCTGACCTAACTTTTCTTTAACCAAAATATCCTCTTTTCATCAAACTTTTTACATTTCGTTGAGTGTTACCGACCATGATTTCACCAGATATTGGATAATAAATTGTACGATCTTACGAACTATTGTGCGTAGGTTTCATTTAACAAATAAAGCCTATATTTTTGAAATCACAATAAAACCCGTAAGAGGTAAATTACAGATAATATCTAAGCGAGTGGGGTTATTTTAAAATAGGAAGAGGTAATAGGAGACAACTCCCTAATGGACATTCAGGAATAACGACAGAAGCGAGCATATATTTAAATACGGAAATATTAAACCCAGTAGTGAATATAAATGCAAATAGAATTAAATTTGTCATAAGTATTTATTTAAAACTATACTCCCAACATACTCAGTAATACGGATGTTCCATGCTTGTTTTAACGAAGCAGTCCTTTCTCTGCCTTGTACTTTTTTATAAATGAACAAATGAAATATGTTGATTTTCTGTATGCGATATTAAATAATATAAAGAGGAGTATAAATATAAATAATGAAGAGGAAAACAGAAATCCGTTTGACTTGACAAATTATTTAATGTAGCGTGAAAGGATTTTTCATTCGGAGGATTAGGGCAAAGGGTATTTCGTGCTATATAAGCTTAGTTCAGGCTACAGTAAATTGAACAGGCGGTGGATGATAGGCTTAGGGTAAAAATCGTTGGTTCGGGTAAAATCTCAGAGAAGGAGTGAACAGTTTGTTAAGGCAATGGAAAGAGATGAACTCAAACTTAATATATCTCGCATTTATTATACAAATGACTAAAGGATAGTGGTTAACATAATATTTTATTCTATAGCGATGTTCTTGAAATGAAGTATTTTGATTAAATTAGTTATATTTTAAATTTGTATTAAATCAAACTCCTTTAAAATACCTAAATAAATACGTCACATCATTAAAAAAAAGTAATGTTGAAATAAAATATCATGTAATTAATAAGGTTTAATTGGAACTTTTTTTATTATTTGTGTACTTAATGACGTTTTTGAATGTATAAATCAAAATTTTTTGTCAAGGGGTAAAACTGGAGCATAAACTTGAAAACAAAAATATAAAAATGATTTGGCCTATTATAGTAGCCTTGGGCCATGTTGGAAACTAATACTAACCATGTTTATTACATGGCTCTATGCTATATTGGCTGTGTTTCACTTTTGTTTTGCTCTAGGTTTATCACTTTGATAACGAAAGTTGTGTTTTTTAGTTTTTAGTGACATAATTTATAGCAAAAGTCCGTTTAAACCATATCAATGATATATATCTAACTATTATTACATATTAATTTAAATCCATGAAAAAAGATTAGTTATAATTGTTACTAATAATATAACTCCTCATATTTGGATTATATCAAAACATACTGTTATAGATAACATTTTCATTAATTATATTTAATTTTGTTTTTGTTTAATTAAACAATGACCTCTCACACCGACTTCATTGTTTCATGTTCATGGTTTTTTATTAATAATTCCCTAACCAGACCTTAGAGGAGATGATGAATTTATAACTGTAGCTTTATGGGAAAATATTGTATATGATAATGAAAATAGACGATTAGAAAATTGATTTTATTCTATTTAAAATTGGTTATAATATGTGTTTGAACTTTAGTTCAGAGATCGGTGAACTGTTTATTAACATACTGTATATAATTGTAATAAATAGAAATTTGGAGAAGTCGCGGGATTTACAGACTACATAATAAAAATAGAATTTCATATTTTGCTATCGCACATATTGTGAATCTTATTAATATAAAAAAAATAATAATAATAGATAATAACAATACAAATAAAACTTCAAGCATTAGTCGTAAGTGAATATTTACTATAAATTTGATTGAAATAAAATAAAATATGATAATCTAATAAAAGGTAATAAATTTACAATATACACAAACGCTCTATAATCGTATCACACTCTTGAGCCTACATATTCGTATTAAAATAGAAACGGATAAGAAAACAAGTTGTATAGCATTATTATTTTAAAACTTATTAACTGCCAATTAAACAATCAACTCTTTGTTGAATTACGTAAAATCTAACTTTTCTCTCAACAAAATATGTAATCTATTTTCATACACAGTGTGGGGAATAGTGTTTGATGACACAACTCCTGTTAATCCGTATTCAAAAGTTTGCCTGGTTTGTATAGAATCATGCGAAGAATAGAGGTACAGTTAGTACAGATTTAACTGTATGTGTAATATTGCACACAGAATTTTCTATCAATTTACTATATGAGCAAAACTTTTATTCTTACCAGCGGTTAACCAAACACAAACTATTTGCTTGAACTATAGATATAAATTAAGCTTAATACTATTCCATTAAGTCCCACTCCTTTTAATGATTTTTTTAAAAAGCATTAGTCATATATAATGTCACAAAGTTATATAATTATTTCTAGAGTTTATAATATATTTAATAATGAAAATAAAATTTCAGTAACTGAACCCAACGTAAAGAAATTGTAATTATAAGTGAAAACAAAGGCAATGAAATTACGATAGCAGTAACTCATCTCAAGGTAATGTAATTTTAATGGTAGTTACTGAACACAACATTGTGGATTTATAATGGTAGTAACTTATATCTAAGTAATGAAATTACAGTAGAAGTAACTGAACTCTACGTAATGAATTGTAATGGTATCAACTAAATTCATTGTAATAAAAGTGTATTGGTAGTATATGAATTCAACGTAATAGAAGTGTATGGTAGGAACTGATAAAGTAGGAACTGTGGTACGTACAGTTTTCAGTAATGAAATTACAGTTGAAGTAACTGAACTCTACGTAATGAAATTGTAATTATAATAACTGAAAAAAAAGGCAATGAAGTTACAACAGCAGTAACACATCTAAAAAGTAATGTAAATATAAAGGTAGTAACTGAACTGAACATTGTGGATTTATAATGGTAGTAACTTGCGGCGAACGTCTTTGTTACGAACTGAGGTGAACGTCAGCCCTCATTATTTGATACGACCAGACGTTCGAACCGCTTAAGGTTCCGGAAGAAGGGTTTGGATAAACGTGTTAGGACTTACCCAGTAAATATATTGGATCGTAAATTAACGCTCAGTCTCAAACCCAACTAATCACTATGTTCACAGCCAGCTTATGATTAGATATAATTTAATTACTAAAATAACTGATTAAATATTATAATTACTTAACTTATCAATTAGAACTTACGATAAGGGACAGGCGTGATGGGAGAATTACGTTAACCCTTTAGGTCATAATAATTCCTTCTCAATTTTAGTCGGATGACCTACTAATGACTACGTAACACCCGGGGGTCGATCAGACCCCGCAATTAGGGTTTAGGTAGCCATTTAGGTTTATTACTATAAGGTTAATTTGTAACAACGCTCAACTGACGTCCGCTGACTTCGGCGCAGTGTGAACGACATAACGACTGTGTTTTGTCTTGACTACGGTGCGCGCGCATCGCATATCTATGCCGTGATCTAGGTACGGTGATCCCCGAATAGTCGTGGAATTACCACAAAATGATCCTAAGTAATGAAATTACAATAGAAGTAACTGAACTCTACGTAATGAAATTGTAATGGTAGCAACTAAATTAATTGTAATAAAAGTGTATTGGTAGTAAATGAATTCAACGTAATAGAAATGTAATGGTAGGAACTGAACTCTAAGTAATAAAATTACAATAGAAGTAACTGAACCCAGCGTAATGAAATTGTAATGGTAGTAACTGAACTCAAGGCAATAAAATTAAAATAGCTGTAAATGATCTCAAATTATTGAAATTTTAATGGTGGTAACTGAAATCAACATAATGTAATTATAATGGGATAGTAACTGACTCTAAATAATTCAATTACAATAGAAGTAACTGAATTTATCGTAATGAAATTGTAATGGTAGGAACCGAATTTAACGTACTAAAAGTGTAATGGTAGTAACTAAACTAAAGTAATGATATTATAATGGTAGTAACTGAACTCAACTTATTTTATCAACGATCCTTAAAAGAAAATTCCGTAGTTATAAAGGGTTTGAGTGCAATAAAATAAAACAAATAACACGCATGTACTTATTTCACTTAAAACAAATATATATTTAGTTAATAAATATTAACATTTAAAGGATATGGGAAGCAACTAAAAGCGCCGTTTTTCTTTTTTAAAATTTACATTTATATTCTAGAAGATGAATAGATGAACTTAAAACTTAAAACATGGCATTGACCTAATTTAAAAATAAAATACTTTACTTAAAAATACCGTTATGATTGTTTGGTTATAGCTCTGTCATGGGATAGGTCACAATATTTTATCTATAAAGTAGTGTAGATTTCACTTTTGCAAAGATTTCAATTTCCTGACTTTAATTGCACCTCTAAATACAAAATATCTTTGAAATTAATTCCTCTTCTGGATGCTTAAGGACCTCAGTAATTACGGTCAACCACTAACCCTAAAGAGAATTACCTCTAATTTAGTTATAGTTAATTATAAACACGACCCGTCTTCAGAACCCAAGAGGGTCCAGTTACATGTTATAGCGTCGAAGTAGCAAGATAACATTTTTAATTGCAGCTAAACTCTTCAAAGATTTTATTTAATATTAAGTTAAAATATAAACAGGACTGAAGTATTTATACAATGCATTTTTATTTTATTACTTCTTTGGTACCGGGTAATTTTAGTTAAATTCGTTGTTTATAAAACCATTAAGACTTCATTGTTTGCAATCTCAGTATATTTTTGCAATATATTAAATTTGCAATGCAAATATACACATATTTTGATCAGAAGTATCTGACAAACAATAGCACAGACTGATATGGGAAATCAAATTTCAATTAAACAAAAAGTTTTAGTGTCATTCCAATGCAACAATTATTATTTCAAATGAAAATGAGCTAGTAATGCCGTATGAAAGGTGATACTCCTCAAATTTTATAAAATATTGCAGGAACTGGGACTACAGTAATTAAACAAAATCAAATTTCATATTTAAACAAAACAATGTGTTTATATAGATGTGTATAAAGTATCTACATGTATATTTGTATAACTTTTAACAAATATATTTAGTAATATAATAAGATACCTTGTAAATTTTGTCTATAATAATATAAATATTAGTTGTATAAATAGATTGGATAATCTAAAATAGAATAAATGTATCACAATTTGGGCTTCAGCCAGTTTTCAGTAATTTTCTTATAAATAAATCGCGATTTAAATTATATTTTGTCTGCGATATCTGTTCATTGCTTACATACTTTGCCAAAATACTTTGTTTTTAATTGTCGCGAAAAACATAGCTGTAGAGGTTTGAGTATAAGAGAGGGACGATTTTTTTAGTTAAAATTAAATGAACGACCTTTAACGTTACAATGGTAGATACATTTACAGATGTTTTACATTTAGAAAATAACGTACATATCAGCTAGTCAAAACGCAATAATAATAGTATTACGACAAAAATATTTAGAAAGAATAAACTGTTACACTTAACAAATACACTTAACTTACATTTTAAATCTTATACAGTTCAATTGACAATGACAATAGAAGGTTGAGATGTTATTTCAAGGTTTATAATGGAAAATTTTATAAATATGTTACACAATTATAACATATATCATGTTTATATATGTTTATTTATACAAATAAATATAGCCTATAATTCAATTATATACTGGATTCTTTTTATGTATGTTTTTATTTATTATGGGGTTGTTATGCAACAAGTCATGGTTAATCATGTATAACTTGTTTTAACAACTGTCGATGGAATTTAATTGTGAATTCAAAAATGTTTTGATATTTTAAATCCGTTCAGTGGTTTTCGAGATACAAAATAAATGACTTAATAAAGGCGTGTCATCGCATTTTAATAAAATGATAACGCCAATGTACACGGGTTTATTAAATTGTTTATATTTTGGGAACCGTTGAACGGATGTTAACTACCTATCTAAAGAAAATTGAATTCACAATTAAATTGTCTATAAATTGGTGTATCAGAATATTACTACAGCGATTAATAAACCAACAAAAATAGCAGTATTATCCATACTTTTCTATCAGAAATAGAGCATACAATTAACAGCTGATCAAGTGCTAATAAGCGTGTAACGTACTCAACAAAAATTGATATATATTTTTAACCGTTTGATGGATTTTTGTTTTGAAAAAATATTTGAATTCACAATAAATTTATCTATAAAATCTTTATGAGTAGGCTACTTGTTGTTAGGTTAATTTGTATTAAAAACCACGATGAATTGTAAATAATTCGTTTTAAATATACATTGGCGTAAATTAAATCAAAAAGTTAAACTATAATTGTCCTTACATAAAAACATATAATTAATAATATATAGTAAATTTCATGATGAATCCGAATGCGTTTTAAAAAATAACTTCCGATAATTAGTTTTCGATATATAAGCGTTTTTCTACTATCGCGTACCCAATTTTTATACTCTCTTTACGAAAATCAAAACCCAGTACGCGGATTTACTAAAATGTGTTTATTCCGAGAATCGTTGAACGGATGTTAATTATCTAAAGAAAATTGAATTCACAATTACATTTTCTATAAATTGGTATATCAGAATATTACTACAGTGATTAATAAACGTGTATAATAAACCAATAAAATAGCAGTATTTGGAAATCGTTTATAATTTTGAGCGATTACTATTAACGTTCACAAATAAAACAATTATGTATATATCATTTTCAAATTTTTGTAGGTTTTTATAATATAGTGATATAGAATATTTTCTTAAAATTTTAACAAAATCTATAAATAATTAGACTAGGCCTATACAAGTTATAATTTGACGCTATTTTCAACCAAACCGATAGTTATAAACGGTTATAAATTGTTTAATTATAATTATACTATTAACATAGATCTGATAGTTTATAGAAAATTTAATTGTGAATTCAAAATTGTTTGGATATTTCAAATCCGTTCAGTAGTTTTTGAGATACAAATGATTTAATAAAGGCGTGTCATCGCAATTCAATAAATTTCAAACTCTAATGTACACGGGTTTACTAAATTGTGTTTATTTCGAGAACCGTTGAACTGATATAAATTTTCTAAAAAAAATTGAATTCACAATTAAATTTTTTTTAATTTCTAATTTAGAATATCACTACAGTGATTAGGTACTAAACGTATGTAATAAACCAATAAAAATAGCAGTATTTAGAAATCGTTTACAAATTTGCTATAAACGTTCTTAAATCAAATAAATATGTATATATCATTTTCAATTTTTTTTTTATATATATAGTCATATAGAACATTTCCTGAAAATTTTAACAAAATCTATAAATCAATATACTAGGCCTATACAAGTTATAATTTGACACTTTTTTCAACCAGACCGATACCGGAAAATGGTTGTAAATTGTTTAATTATTATTAGTCTAGATCTGATAGTTATAGAAGTCTAGCTTTGATAGTTTATAGAAAATTTAATTGTTAATTCAAAAATGTTTTGATATTTCAAATCCGTTCTGTGGTTTTCGAGATACAAATGATTTAATAAAAGCGTATCGTCGCATTTCAATAAAGTTCACAAAAAGTTTTGGTTTCTTGTTAAAATTTATTTCAATATTGATTTGAAGAAATTAGTTTTTTCGTTGTAAAATAAATATATTTCATTGTATCTTGATGAAATTTGTACAACATGTACATATATATTTTGATGTCATAATTATTAAATTTTATTTAATTTTGTTAATTAGTATCAGAGAAATTATGTCTTTTGTTGTAAATCAATTAAATTTTATTATATCTTGATGATTTTTTCACAAAATGTGTATAAATGTATTTAGAGAAGTGTGTTCAATTTTGTTTAAATCTGTTAATTCGTTTAAAAAATATATATCAAAATAGACGATGAATTGTATCGTCTCGTAACGTCGTAAATATATTTTCTATTGAAGTAATTAATAGATTTTGAATAAAATTTAACAAATATGATAACAGAATATATATGTATATGTTTTGAAAATTTCATCAAGATACAATAAAACTTAATTACTTTACAATGAAAAAATTAAACTAATTGTATTTTCGATGTTATGAGACGATACAATTCATCGTGTATTTTGATATATATATATATATATATATATATATATATATATATATATATATATATATATATATATATATATTAAGTTTAAGAAATTATTTACGATACTGGTAGTTATTCAATTTATAAACGAGTGTAAAACAATAATAAGCTGAAAATATTGTTATTGACGTTAAAATAATATAATAATAGTAAAAATCATTGCCTTTGTCATCTCACATCCCCAAAACCAAATAAAATAAAATATAAACTAATCGTCACTTAAAATTTCAATTAGTTGTCAATTTAAAAAAAATTAATAAGAACCAAGGACGACGGCTATGATTCAATAAGGGTCAAACTTGCTTCGTTTGTACCATAAACACGTCCTCAACGTAAACCGTATTTGTTAACATCATCACGGAGGTCAAGGTCAACTTTTGTTTTTTGCCAAACTGTTTTAACATAAAAAACATAAATTCTATTAGGTAATATTGATAATAAAAATTGAATTGCAAAAATTAAAAATCTCATATTGTTAACCATTACTATACCTACAGAATTTACTTAATCACAATTTTCTATTGTTAGAGCTCATACTAAATCCAACACTCACACCCTTTACATCATCCTCAGGAGACTGGCTGAAAGACTTACATTTGCAACATTATGGGTTGTGAACACTTGATGTTAGTGAGGGTAAGTGGATGCCACCATATATCGTCTGATGCCCGCGTATAAGGATACAAATACCAGGGTATTTGTAGCCGCTTTCAGTCTTTATATAGGGCATATTTTTATCGAAATGATAGTTTTTTTTTTACATTTAAATCCAGATTAATTATTTTAAACAGGAACTGGTGTGTTGTTTCTAATCTTAGTTTTTTATTTTTATAACCGTTTATATTCCGATACACTAGATGGAAAATGATGCACACGCGATTAGTTTCTACCGCGGTAATTCATATTAAATTAGGTTCTTTAGTTTTTAATTTTTTTTACAGGCGTTTTTATTCCGATCCACAAATCATGCAACCAGGGTTGCATCCGCGATTAGGGTCTACCGCGGTAATTTTTTTTTAATATATTTTTTTTAATTGTTATGACCGGCCGCGATAATCAAAAGGTTTATACTATAGGTCGATATGTCAGGTCGGACAACCACGGGGGTTGACAACCGCGTAATATATGGTGGTATCCACATTCCGGTAGCTAACTAACGGTGGGAACGACCTATGCACATACACACACACACACACACACACACACACACACACACACACACACACACACACACACACACACACACACACACACAACACACAACACACAACACACTCTCTAATAAGAGTGAGTCTTTCAGTTGGTACACACAAGACTGAAATAAAACAACTTTCACAATCTGGTCTTTGTGTTTTATTTATTAGACTTATGTTAGACGTTAGATAAATTAATATATTAAATTAATGTACTGCAGTGATAGATAAATTGTATAATATTTATAATGTTGTAAACTTCCAAATATTGTAAATGCAATTGAAAAATAAATGTCTTTTTTAAATGTAACCAGACTTATTTCTGAAAATTTTGCTCTGGCATTTTATGCCAAAGTGTTAACTTGATAAGTATCTAAGGTGTTGCTTGTATGAAAAAAGATATTTATAATTTACAAAATTATTCAACGTAACAAATTATATATTACAGAAATAGACAAATCATTACGAGGTAAATCTTATACCAATAAAATTGCAGACTTTACAATATGTTTGTGTAAAAGCAACCACAGCTATCTTGGTTTTCTACTCTGATGTGCAATTAGTTACGTCCAGTTGCACTGTTTTGTCTGCAAAATAAACTTTAGTTATATAACAGAATTCGTTTAAATTGGTAATTTTGTAAGACACCCTTAGACCTTGAATACTACGGTTGGGAAAAAAAAAAGTTGAACACTACACAAACAAAAAGTGTAGATCCAGTTAGAATGCCTCGGGATTGCCACACCCCGTACTCTCTATGAGTCTTTGAGAGGGGAAGTAATAATTTCAAACATGCTTAAGGGACCGATCCTTCTAAATCCTGCACAAGACGAGTTTTCATTCGGATAATGTGTGGTCAATAAAACACTCAATTTTGTTTTCCTTGGGAAAACTTTTGATCACCGCCGTATAAAAAAGGAAAGACAAATTTAGACCGCCCCCCCCTAGCCTTCCAGCACTCGTAGCGTTAGGCTTAACATGGTTAGAGACCTCTGAAGGATAGAAAGATCCAACCCGACATGAAAAAAGTGAACACCAAGCAGGGCTCTTTCGGGATTGCCACCTACACACATACATATATGGCAATAATAATGAGGCCTCAGCATTTGACCCAATTGTGGGGACATGTAAAGTACATAGCCTAATACCACTGTACATTAATAGTTTTATGTCCCACTTTTTAGGATTTGTACACTCCAAATTTTTTAAACATCCATGTAGGAAAATAAATTATGACGCCAATTTACAGGACATAGTGGTCACTATAGCTCTCAAATATCAGTGAGTATATCACAGCTCAAATTTATGTTCCATTGAATTTGTCCTACTAAGATTATATATTTTGACATCCCTCACTCCGGTTTTTTACCCAAACGGCAACGATTAGAGATATTAGCGCTGTTTTGGATTAGGGTGACGAAGCTGGCATCTTCTCCTTCTCTCACAGTTTCTCTTACTCTCTCCTCACCTCTCCATACTCTATAGCCCTTCTACTCTATACCATAAGTCGTTATGTATATTGTCTTTATTAGCCCACTCCAAAACGTTAAAAAAATTTTGTGGGTCAGTTTTCGTGTCGGCCTTGAATAACCCTCAACGCCCCCAAAGTCATTTTTAATAAATCTTTTGAATGTTTTTTATTTATTTATTTGATTTAATATTTGTTTTGATTAATTGAACATTAAAATCTTAAGCTACTGCTTAAAAAAGTAACACATGTACAAATGTGTAAAGAAGCATGTGTTGAAGCCTAAATCATAATCTAGGTTCTAGCTATGTAATGATTTTATCTAAAACTTTAAAAGTATATACATGTGTTTAGTATTGGGACAGATCTTGTTGTTCTGCCGGCAAAGTCATCTTACACCCAGTTCCGTGTCCAGTAGCTGTAAAGCTTCCACGTTAACATGTTTAAGAAGTCTCTTCTCAGGCCGCATTGCATTATCCTTGATTACCTCTGCCACTAGTTTTAGATTTAAGTCCGAATGTAACTCATCGTTACGCTAATACCATCTTGCGTATACTGTTTTGACTACGTTGCACCAACAGTCTTTCTATATCCCCAAAGTTCTACTCCATACTTACAAATAGGTCTGATAATCGTTAAAAAGTAGTCGCTTGTTGTAGAAGTTCAATTGCGAGTTTCTACAATTTAAAAGTATTGACATTTAACATTATTTAAGGTGAATCTGTTATATATTTCTTCACGTCGGGTTTCCATGTACGGCGTTCCTAGATATTGAACAGTATCACGTTGTGGTATTTGTTTATTATTTATATAAACACATGTCGCAAAACAAATATAATATGGGTTAATTTTTGTTCATTGAGTTTAATTTTCCAGTCACGCGTCCATTGCGATACCTGATTAAGAGATATTTGAAGATTTTCAGTTACCTGCGCTTGAGAATTACCAAAAATCTTTAGAATAATAGACATTTTGATAACTTCTCTTACACGATTGTACGTTCATTGCCTTTGACTTATTCGTAGTTTTTTGAAATTTATTTTGCCAATTTCTTAAAACACACTAAATAAATAATTAAAACAAACGGAATAACATAAACATTGGTATTAGCATAATTATACTAAAAAACAACAGAAAATTCTTTATATATTTGTATAGAGACCTAGGGGAACACCATTGCTATCTATAAACGTACAGGAGATTCTTCAAGTTATAATACGTACAACTTGTGGGTTAAAAAAATGTGAAAACAATATGTCTAAAAACCGTCATTTCCCAAAATGGTCGCTAAATATTGTTTTTACCAAACAATTTTTATATTACTGTTATTAAGATATTATGATTAATTTAATTGCCTTCAAATATTTTTAATATTCATAGAATTAATCCTTCGCTGAATATCTGGTCTAATGTTGTTCAGCCAAAATTGAAATGAAACATGTGCTTTCTATTTTTACGGCCTCCCTAGTAGAATAGGATAAGAAGATAAAACAAGGAGTCTTAAATTCTTCCAACTATAAATCATTTCAATTCAATATATTTATGACTTACGAGATCCTATGAAATGACACAAAGAATTTGGGTAGTCAATAGACTCCATTACCTACCAATAGTATCGTTACTGCTCGAACTAAGGAAATCATGGTTCTCAAATCGGTTCACACACATACAAATACTAAGTCTCACTTGTAGAAATAGCCATTACGGACTTGCAGAAAAAAGTTCTCCTTATGATTTATTGTACTTGTCAAGGAAACCATACTTTACTGCACTATAAATATTAAAGCATTAGACTATGTAATGTTTCTCCAACATTTTGTGACGTTTATCGTTTGAAATTTTACAGAAATATTATACTTTTGAAGAAGATACAGTTATTTAAATAATAACACATCATAAATATCATTGCTTAGATGAAATATCTCATCTCATGTATAACGCACATTGAAATGGACGACTGAATGCTATGAATTTATGGTCACCTCAAAGTAGAGAGCCACTAAAACAAATTATTGATGTCTATTATTACAGAGGTGAGTTTGTCAATATATCACATGTCGTAAAGTGCTGTATATCAGCCAATCACTATTTTAAACCAAATTTATAAGTAATAATTAATTAAGAGTGAAAAAAAAAAGATAACTTAAACCGATGTCTCAAACTGCATGTCACGAAGAGTCCCACTAATAACAAAATGTAAGTCATCTGTCCAGCAGTCATTAAATATTTATGTAATATATATCGCAGTAGTTTTACATAAATAATAATGCATTCTGAATACTTTGGGACGTGTATTAGAAATAAATACATAATAAAATATAGAAATAGAAGTAAGACAACAAACATTTTAGCTGTAAAACACGGGTTTTTCCTTTCTCATTCTGACGTTATTTTAGGATGGTGTGTTTTGTAAAACAAATATAACTCTTCACTTTATAAAGGTAATATTTAAGGGTTTCTATTGGAAAAATTAGTAGATTTGATTACTGTCTTCCAGCAACTAGTTTATTGTGTTTATATTCTAGGGATAAAAAAAATGGAATTGTTAAGATGAGTTTTTATTTGTAACACCCTTTCCGCCTGACTATCGACTCGTTACTCTGGAAACATGTGAACAATCAAACACATCATGTTCCATCATTATCACTTTGAAAGCTAAAACTATCAACAATCATTTATCAATATATTTACTAAAGATTAAAAACTGGTTGGTGAACAAATATAATTTAAATGTCACTACGTAAACATTTTTCTTCTTCGTTTTATGTTTAATTTTTTATTACTTAACATGCTTTAGCATAATTCTCAATAAATAACTAACCATTACTTATATATAATGCTATATATTTATATATATATATATATATATATATATATATATATATATATATATAACATTAATTATTATATCATCTGAGAAAATAATTTTCTTTGCACAAGTTTTTTGTAATATATATTATATAGTTTCCAGAGTTGTAAAGACAGGCGACGACGTTTGAAAAAAATAATAAATGTAAAATATTCTTGTATGATATGAAATCCTAAAACTAAAGTTATGCGCTAAGTTTAGACTTAGCAGGTTAATTTACAAAATATCTCTATAATATGTCTACACGTCTGTAAATAAACATCTAATCACGTTTATCCATGGGGTTTAAAATTACATTTTGAACGAATATTTATTTTTAGTTTTTAACAGTTGACGTATAATAATCATTTCCATAAAGTAACTTGGTACAGTAATACATACACTTGGCGATATGATTCACAGCATTGATCCATTACATGTTTGTTATATTACGATGGAAAAATAAGCTTTCGTTATTTTTGGATTGAAATTAATAACTTATTTGTCCAGGAAACAAAATAGGATATGTTTTGGCTATCTATGTTTGAGTTTGGCCTATATTCAGAATCAAGAAAATAACAATAACACTAATCATCCCCAAAAAAACTAAAATTGTACACTTTTCAAAATTTCTTGATTGATAAAGAAAAAATTCGAAGCTTTTATGGAAAATTATCGGCTAATTAATACAAAACAACGGTGAGGCGGGAACGAGTAGCTATAATTTCGAGGTTACGTGAGTGTCTCGAGGAAATAAATAGTGCCACAAAAACATAATGGATGCAAGGCGAATAATTGCGGCGGAGCTCCAAATGCCAGCACTAAGAAATTTATATATTTTCGTTTTTCTTAACTTTTAAGCACAAATATGGAATAAATACTTTTCATTATCTATTTTATTTAAAAAATGATTTTTGTATGTAAATATAGGCTTTCATTTGTGATATTGGTTTCAGATTTTTGTATGAATTTTTGATCTCTGACTTTCTAAATCCATTTTTTTTACATATGAAACTAATTTCATTATGAAGATAAATTCTATGCATCATTCTGAGAAAAAAAAAATTTTACAAGTTGTAATTTATTATTGTTTTTGTTGATTTTTTTCAATTAGGATTAATATTTTAGGAAATTTCGACATTAGTAACAAAAAGAAAATGATTTTTGTTTTTACCAACATTTATGCAAACATATAGTACAAATACTTTTATATTTGTATAAAATATTAAAAATCGTTTTTGTATATATTTAACCATAGATGTGGCAATGTTAATTTTTCCATTATCAAATTTTTTATTATTGTTCAAAACTATTTTTAAGTTCACAAAAAATAATAATATTATCCAAAAACTTATTTTATATCATTTTTTTCAGAAAGGAAAAATTAACATTGCCACATCTAGGGTTAAATTCAGTTGACCTTCAAATGACTTTGTAAACAAAGACCATTCAAATAATGAATGCCGTTTTATTTCTGTATTGATACCAAATTATAATTTTTGTCTCATTTTAAATTTAAAAGTATGCCTTTTGGGCAATATTTGTTATCCAAAGACTCGTGCAGTTCCCTCTTCCTAAAACTGGGCATTGAAACTTTTCTTTCCATTTATTTATTTTAAGTGCATTCACACAGAAACACACATCTTAGTTTGGAATTCATCTCCTAACCATTTTGTTATGGCCATGTCTTTTGGTTTCATAGTGAGATTTTTTTTAAGGCTGAACTTTATATTTAATTGTTATTGTGATAAAACAGATAGTGTTAGATTTATATCTATAGTTACATTGTTTAAACATTTTAAATAATTTTTGTGATGTTTGTTTAACGATAGAAAGGAAACATGGTTATGTACTTTAAATGATAGGCTTTTCTTTACCATTTGTTGATTGATTTTTTAAATGGTTCATGAAAAGTTAAAAACGATCATAACCTTAACATATTACGTATCATTTTACTCAGAAAATTCTATCACGAACTTTTACCAGATTTAAACTTTGTTCTGATTTCAATATATATATATATATATATAATGTTCAGAGTATAATTACTTGAGCAATTTACAAATCTTACATTACATAATTTTTAATAATGAAAAATAATAAACAGTGAATTTGAAGAGCACAAATTTCAAGTGAATGCAAAAAAAGTGTTTGCTTCGTGGTTTATTAATTACACTGTACAAACCATAATTTTATCAATTAGTGTTATAAGATTTTCATGAGGGATTAACCAAAATTGTGCTATCTAGGTATTAAGGTAATTTGATGTATTAAAGTAAGTAGTATCGAGGTTCCACTGTATTTGAATATACATTACCTGAAATGATAAATAAAACTTAACCATGTAAAGAGATATAGAAAGCAATCATGTTTTCAGCTATTTACAATAACAGAAAACAGCCAATATATTTAATTTTGATAAATAACACAAATAACACCAAAACAAAAAATAAAGCATGAAATCTTAACCGTAAATTAAAACCGATTGATAATGAACAACTTCAATAATATTTGCAAGTAATAGTCCTGCAGCTATAACAATGGTAAAAT
Organism: Aphrophora alni; assembly: GCA_963513935.1. Classification (NCBI taxonomy): domain Eukaryota; kingdom Metazoa; phylum Arthropoda; class Insecta; order Hemiptera; family Aphrophoridae; genus Aphrophora; species Aphrophora alni. The sequence continues at coordinate 68,677,211 of OY740769.1, forward strand.
GATATAGAATATGCTAGGTTATAATGTTTCATCATTTTTAGAGTTAAATTTCTTCACAACGTATATGGCTGGGAATAGTAGCTTATTCCTGTAATCCAACAGCTGGAGGCCGGATATTGGGATTCTTCTGATACCGGGATTCACTCTTCGAGCCAACGCTACAGCAGCTCATGGTTCATGGTGATGCTCTCTGACAAACTGACTTACCAATGACATCTGCATTTTCTCATGAGACACACAGTACATTCAGACACACTATCATAACTTTTACTCTGTCATCCATTACTTTCATCCACTCATTAGTAGTGTCATTATGGACGTTGTTAGCAAATTTTTGTAAATATTTCTTAATTTGTTAGCAACACATGAGTTTACAAACCCAGAACGTCATTGCAGAGTTTCGTTGTGCAAACTCCCATACACCATTGTCGGGTTTTGGTGTAGTGAACTTAAAGTAGAACTTGGGATCAGTGGAAGACATACATCCTCCAATAATGATTTAATACAAATATATATTGGTAAATATTATTGTATTTACTTAATATTTTTAAATAAAACTTTGTTGCGAAATTTGTGTTCTTTTTCTTCAGTTATTTTATTACTTTTAAAATATGGAGTTTTAAAAATGTGTACAATTTATTCTAAATGATTTGGTATGTGAATTAAATAAACTCAAGTTTGAAGCAATCAAGCTATATTTGTAAGAAAATTGGAGAAACATGAAATGCATGTGTGTGTTTGTGAGTGTGTGTAACAAGATTTATCTCCAGAACATTAAAAAGAAAACATTTGGTAATTCCTTCATTCCAAACAATAAACTTATTTACTTAAGCATAACTTGACATATTGTTAAAAACAGCAGCTTTTTTAAGACATCTAAAAGTGACTAATATATAAATAATCAAACACGATGTACAATTTTTAAATTTCTCAGACTGAAGATGGAAAAGTAAATTTGTTTATTAACTTTATTAGCTTATTTCGATGACCCTAATAACAATCAAAGGTAGGAACATAGGTTCAATTATTAAGATTTAGAAAATCGAAAGCTGTTTGGATTTTAATTTATTAGTTTGCTTGAAAATCCAAAATTTTAGGGACCGTGAGGAAGCTCTTATGTTCTAGTGGATTACCAAGCTTTTTTGTTTTCGTTTGTGGTATTAACTATCTTATTCAACAAAGTGTGTTATTTAATATTCAAAGTGTGAGTACATAGTAATACAATTTGTTCCTCATTAACATTTAGTTAATGAAAGCTGTCATTAACTAAAGAATTTACTAACTTAAATTGGTTTATAAAATCTAATGTGCCTTATAAAAATGAGGCAATATTACTATATTGTTAAGTAAGGGATGTCGTGTTGCCTTGTAATATAACAGTTATTGAAGTCACACAAATACATAATGTCCTTAATGAACCTAATGTAAATGATCAATTCTAATAAAATTAACTGTTTGAACTATAACTGCAATTTCTACGTCCTACAACTACCTAACAATATGATAAGGTAGGGATTGGTAGAAAAAGGAACGAATATTCACGCGGGTTTAACTCAAGACTTTTGTAACGTGGGTTTATTAATTAGTTTCACTCTCGTGTTTGTATTTAGTTTTGACTAACAACAACACAGGACAGACAAGTTGTGAGAAGAGGTTCTAAATATCTGGCATTCTAATTTCAAACCTAGTAAATTAACGGTTTTTAAAAAGTAAAACAATATTCGATTGTAAATACGAATGTATAAAATTTTAAATTATTTTAAAGGCGAAAATTAGGAATTTATTGGATATTTCTTGTGATAAATCATTTCTAACTATTATGTAGTTTGATACTCATAAACTTATGATACTTTGATACTTTAAACTAAACGTTGATACTTTAAACTAAACTTTGATACTTTAAACTAAAAAGATAACATTTAAACTTTTAAAATTAAAATTAAATTGACAATATTTAAAATTGCGTTGTAATATTTTTTAATATGACACAAACAAATCAACATAGTTTTGTATACGTTGTGAATAGAAACAAACCCATAAACTAAATAAAAATATGAGCATTCATTCATTCTTTGTGTAATAAACAAATTTAAGTAACTTGTTAATTTCGAAGTGTTTTAGTACTTTGATGCAGACGACGAACTGTATGACGACGATAAGTTGTTCACGTCCTTTACAAAATGTAATAAAGGGATCAGTATAAAGTAGCAGTCGGATTATTTTGTACTATGTTCTAGTAGCACTAGATATGTAATGCATTATTAATGAGCTTTACAACTTTGCTCATATTATTTAAATATAGATATATACAATATCTATGTTGGTATTACTTTGCAGCTTAAAACAATGTACTGTAAAACATGTACTGTTACAAAATTCTGAATTTAACTATATCTTTACAATTGCAAGTAAATCCACATTTCGATATATATATCATGAATAGATATCTTCGACAGGTATATGTACAACATTGCAGTGTAAATAAATATATAATTACAATTTTATCCTTAATATTTGTTATAAATAGTTCACATATTAAGCATAAAATATATTTCTGAAACACTGATTAAAAGTAAATAATGGTTAGGCTGTTCGATTCTTACCTTGTAAGTAACTTTCCACCTGGAGAAACATATCAATTACATTTATCACCACGCGAAATTGACAATTAATCATTTTTTGGTTTTTTTCTCTATTAATCCATAACCATAATTCTAAAACGATCAATTTAATTTATCAAAAGAAGGTGTGTGATTCAGTAATACAAACTTCTAAAAGTTTTTTAAAATTTATTTTTTTATTAATCATATGAAATTATTCTACGTTCTTAATTATAATTTGTTTGAAATGCATAGCAAGAGACGAATTTATATCTTTAAATTTTTTTGAATATGAAACCAACAAAACTGAAATTTTTAATAATGTATCGAAATTTTATTATTATTGTGGTGATGCTAAAGTAAAGTCATATAAAAAGTTTCCAATGAAGTAATTGAAGTGAGTTGTGAGAGCAATAGTAAAGAGTAGCTTGAATGGAACCTGTGGGAGTTGGATAATGCGACAACCCACAAGTGTATAACAACATCAATGAGAAATATTTATGATTAAAAAGATACGTTATAACAGAGCGTGACATTGCCTAAACTGTTAGCGTTCCCTTGCCATTTATTAAATAAATAGTATTATTATTATATTTAGTTAAAATTCTATAATTACTCTTCACAAATATTAAAACGCGTTTATAAAATAATTACTTGTTAAATACACTCCATGCAGCCATACAGCCATGCTAGGTGGAGTTACCTAACAAAAGTTGAGACCAACTCCTCAAACTGGAATCGAACCCAAGAATCCAAATAAAACATCTATAATGTATAAATTGTTTACAATATATGACGAAACTATATTTAAAAAAAACAATCTATTATTTTGAACAAAATTAAAGTACGGTACTTAATATTATCATAAAAAAACAATAAAGTTAGGAAAAATAATTTCTATTAATAATTGTAGCGCTATTTCAAATAAATGTTCATTCTAGTTTTTAACGATATTGAACGTTAACAGTGGAAGCCTAACTCAATGTTCGGCCTTGTAATACTTTAACAATGCAGAATTTTGTTTTTAGTTTATGAAATGTTTATTACATATCTTTCAAAGGAAGTCTTTCATTTTTTCTTATAGGTGAATCTCAATAATAAAAAAAAGTTACTATTATTATATTATTACAAACCATATACACACACACATTCATACCAGTTTAAACTAAGTCATATAAATAGATACCTTACATGACCATAAATATAGATACATAAGATACAAATATCCACTAACATTTGGATGAAAACATATACTTTTTTTTTTTTTTTATTAAACAAAAATAGTTTTCAAATTTCCACTATATTGAGTATATCGTACATAATCCAGTTTCTGGGCAACTTAATTAAAAAGCTTACTCCTTTAAAAAGCTGTAAAATCCTACATTATTGTTCAACTCTTCTGTATCTTGGTCAATCTACTGTGAATGGGAAAATAAACATAATATTACAAATGAAATACATACACATCTCACACACACACACACACACACACACACACACACACACACACACACACACACACACACACACACACACACACACACACACACACACACACACACACACACACACACACACACACACACACACACACACACACACACACACACACACACACACACACACACACACACACACACACACACACACACACACACATATATATATATATATATATATATATATATATATATATATATATATATATATATATATATATATATATATATATATATTTGCCTAGGCAATCAATAAATCAAAATAATTATAATATATGCAATTCGTGAATGGCAAATATTATAATATAATTATTAATTTTTGAATCAGTTAACGTAGACGAGATTTAATACGTAACGCTTTTCACAACCTTATTATATTCTGATTAAATTACAAAAAAATAAATTGTATTCTTCCTATTATACTTCTATTTTATCTTTAACTTAAAGAAAATAATAATATTTTGAAACTTTGACTTTAATTTGAAAATCACATCAACCCGGAATTCAGTTATATCGTATAACTGGCAACAATTGTGCTCAAGAGGATGTTATGTTTATAATTAACCGTAACTGAAATAGGGGTATTTCCCTTTGGGGGTAATTAGTGGTTGACCGTCATTACTGAGATCTACTTGTGTCTCTGGAAGCGGAATTAATTTCACAACAAAGTTTATGTCCAGAGGCTCACTTTAAACATAGTAGTGGACATTTCTGGCTAAAGTGTAAATGATATTGTTCAATAATAATATGATAAACTATCGTAATCCCTCTGATTACGAAATCATTACTACATATTTATTTAATATTCAAAAACTCTATTTACAACTCAAAATGTCAAAACTCTATAAAAAATAATTAATATTTTACTCATTACAAATTTTATAAACGTAAAATAAATCAAATTTATTGAATAATGTGAAATTTTTATTATTTTTATAGGGTTAAATGGTATTGCACATAGATAACTTTGATTCTTAATATAGGCCTATATCGTATTGACATTTAAAGTGAATATATTTTTAAATTATAAATAATTATACTTTTTTTTTGTATTAAAACCACTAAACACTTGTAATTTTTGTAATTTTTTTTCATTGGATTTATCAAATTTTAGAATAAAATATGCTATTGTTAAAACTCGTTGTTCTAAATGTTCAGATATACTACTAGAGACCTCTGTGATGACTTCTATTATTTTGTTTATTTAGAGTGTCCTTTTGAATTTGCATTGTGGATTGATTTAATTTTAATGAAAACAAATTACTTTAATGTTTTTCTCTAAATATCCTTTCATAGAATATTTTACTTAAACAAATTCCTTTTATTGCGATATCGATAGTTTCTCCATTTACTTACTAGTATACCTTAATACTTAAAAACTAATTTAGTAATGATTGACATATACGGATAATTTATGTGTGGGTATAGATATATTTTTGATCATCTCATGCCTGTCACTATTCATTTAAATAATTTGTAATTTGATTGAAATTATATATATCACAAATTACTCATCACCGAGTTCTATTACAATTTTAAATAGTTTGACTTTTTGTGTGAATTTATTCATGACTTGTCAAAATTCAGGAATAGAGAGGAGAGCAAATGAACTTATCTGTATAATATGAATAGTTTCTTAATAGTAGCATTATTATTATCGATGCAACAATAATTGGTTAAACCTATCAATTATTGGGTGTTAAACATTAATTGTTGTGTTCGTTGACTTTACTCTTGAACTTTTATCAGTATATTGAGATAACAAAAATATAAAGATTCCACAATTATAAGCCATCGTATCACCTCCAGATAAATAGAAAAGTCCGTATTCCTGTTTAAAATTACAGCCATTTTATTTTTACATCTTAATTTTATTAAGTCACTAAAACAAAATCTACATTGTTAGGTAAGTTATTTATCTTTTTTCGCTCTATTTTGATTTTTTTGATAGGCTATTAAATCAATTAAATTAGGTAATATAGCATAAAAATTACATTTGTGACTTTTTTATACATTTTAAAATTGGTTTTTTATGTATGTGCTCATACCATAACTATTATTATAATAGCTAACTTAACATATATTTACATTATTTGCATAGAAGGTTGATTTTGGCAAAAGAGCGTATTGACAAATTGTAAAATAAAAAAATTACACATAATTACTAAAACATATTATGTGCTTAATTGCAGTCTAACGAAAAAAATGTACTTTTTTATTAAAAAAAGTGTTGTTGATTTTAATTCTCAATAATATTCTGAATTTAACAATATATAGTACACAATGTTAAAATGAAGGTAAAAAAATAAAATATAAAGATCTGCAGTGTGAACGGATCAATTTTTATTTTATATATCAATAGTTTAAAAATTCTAGATGGTTTATTTTAAACAGAATGCATCGATTACATTTTTTAAACTAAAATATTACAACATGTAAAGTAGAAGTTTTCTGTGCAATTTGTTTCAAACCGACCCCGTCAGCTTCCACTCGTGCCGACCACTCTTATTTATATTGGGCCTCTCACGTCACCATAACAAGAACAAAGTTATATTAAACATAACATAAACATAAACATAACACCATATTATTTGTTTGTTCAATAAAATAGATATAATCAGGGAAAGAGAATTGTTTACCCTTATACAGGTTTAAGTTCTTATTGTTGAAAATTAATAGACTTTTGTAGCACAGTGAGATTCTGAAAGGCTATGTGGTTGAATTACCATGGTAAAGACAAGTAAATATACGGTGAGCAGTCTTATGTATGTTCACAAGGTCAAGGTTGTACAGATTTGTAACAACAAGCAGATAAAATTGTTCAAATGTAAACTTTATTGTAGTGGTACTGCAAATTTTGTAATTATATGTACACCGACCAATCACCTTGGTTAAGGTCTAGCCTATGTTCTACTCTTATTTAGTATCTTTTGTTTTCCCAGACAAAGGAAATGACGTACTTTGTATTTATGTGTGTTTCTATTTTCGTTTGTGAGCCATAATAAGAAGAATAATTTTAATGTAATAAAGAAAGACATAATTATTACGTTCCAGTAACAATTACTAAGTTTGTTGGGATACGTTTTTACACAAATGAGGTAGAAAAAAGTATGAATCGATAATTAGGACATCCGTCGTGTTTAATTTAAATGAAATGCATGAGGGGAAATATTTCATATAAATCCCTTATCAATAAGAACTCAGTAGTTACTAAATAAAAAATAGAATTTTTATTTTTGTTATTTATTTTATTTTTTTAACGCTGAATGTCTAGTAAATCCATTGCTACTGGTATTGGACAATAGAATATTTATCATAAATTGTGTATTCAAAATCGAATAAAAATGTTTGGATATTATAAATGATCTTTCGTTGAAAAGTTATAAATCTTTAACACTTAAAAAATGAATAACACCAACAAATGATTAAAGCATAGAGCTATGTTGAATGCTAAAACTACATCTATAAACCTAAAAAAGAACCCGCACGTAAAGTGTGAATAATCAAGGTCAAAATCACAAAAATTCTCAAACAATGACTGGTTTCATGCTAACCTAATGATGATCGGAAGGTTAAGCGAAGTGAATAACCTTTTATCCCCTCATTGTAAAGTTTGGTTGTTTTCTAGTTATCACCCCATCTTAAAATCCAAAAGAATATTTTCATCTTATTAATGAAAATATTTCATCTATATTAAAGTAAGTGCATTTTCATTTTCAACTTGTATTTCAGTTTTTATTAACGTAAGCCATTATGGAATTATTTTTCCATTATTATGGTTGATAATATTTTTCAATAACTTTATATATTATTATTGGTTTCATTTTTTTAATACGTTTCCACGTATTATCTCTTTTAAAATAAATTACGTTTTTTTGACGTGGTATATTTTGATAATTTTTATTAACCTATTATAACTGATCGCGTATTCTTTTTGTGTTAAATAATTATCAATTTTAGAGATATCTTTAGTTGTCAATATACATGTCACATACACATTTATTACTGTAATAGAGTTTTTAGTTATTGAAGTACATTTTACGTATATTGCCAACGCACCTAACTTTTCCTAATTAATCCCTGTATTATTAGGAATTGTTATGCACGATTAGGTTCCATCATTCTCTTTTTAGACTCATTATTATGTTGGAATTCTTTCTTTCTTTTTTAATTTAGATATTATGTACTGAGGATATCCATTTATAATTTATTCAATACAATTAACTTCTCTATTAAACAATCATATCAGTACAAATATAATTGCAAATTAATAAATGACAGTGTCGTCAACGTAATTAAGTCGTGTAAAGTAAACATACACAAAATAATAATCACTTTTGTTGTAGCAAAACGGTTTATTACATAATTGAAAGAATTATTAAAATAGGGTTTTAGGTTTTTTGTGTAGGTCGTTCTAAATCTTTTGATGTTTAATTATTTCAAACGAATTGCTTCACATTAAGTAAACATTATCTCTTATTTGTTTATTATAAATTCATTTTTAACTGGTCTAAGATCATAAAATTAAAATTTCGTAAATTTGGTAAAAATCATAAAGAGAGTCAAATTGCAAAACAAGAGTTATTATTGTAGCTTTAATTACCAAAATACCAAAATTGTTTTATATATATTGCTCTTGAGATAAAATATCGTATTTTTTATGAAAAGGAAAACTATCAAGTAAATAAGAATTTTTATCAACAGCAACTTTATTTGCATACGATATAGTGACATACCAGTCCATATCACTGAAAATAAATTATTTTCGATACTTTAATATTTCTCTGTTTCGTAATTGACAAAACTCTTTTAAGTTAAAGGCAATTCACTTTTATAAATGCATAGTCTTTATATTTAAAATCCAAAATAATTTTACAAAAATATTATTGCATAGCTTGGCAAGTATTTATTTGAATTACAAAATTAACGAACACTTTGTAAAAATTAATGCCACATATATTATTAGCAGTTCAACAATATACTTTTTGTGTTGGGTAATTATATATATTTTATCTTTACCAAACATTGGAGAGATTTTAAGATTGGAAGATAACACTTGCAAGCTAAACAATTGACACGTTTAGTTCTAACTTATTTCCCTCCAAAAACACGTGTTTTTGTTGATTTGAATCTTCTTTTTTCTTCCTTGGTCTAAATATATATGTTTTCGTAATGTATTAGTTAGGATATTTTTGCGTGGTTTAAACAGCTAACTAAACAAAATAATAGGGGCGCATGTGTCACAAGGACAGTTTACTTCAACGAAATACATATTCCCTAGTAACCTGATTAGTTGTCCTAAAGGTAATCTTAATTAAATTAATTGATATCACGTTAAATAGTACTTGAATATATATAAACATTACCTGATAATACATAGAGTACACAAAATACCTGAGTAGACATGGAATCATGAATATAAATCTCGGTTTAAATTAATTGTTTCCATTGTTATTTTAAAACATACAATCATGAAGACCATACACCTTCCATTTGGAAAAAAATAAATAAATAATATAATAATCTTTTTTGATTTTGGTTAGAACGGGTGCTTAACCATAATTGTAAAACTTCTTATTATTTTAACATGTTAAATAATTTTCAACTCATATTGTTTAAGATTATCATCATATTATTACATTTATTTTTATTAATCAGGTAAGAACAAGTAAGTGTTATTTGTAAAATGTGCTGTCCGTTGCCATTCATTCATTTATAGAGATATAATAAATTTGGGTTTTCCTGTCATAATATTATTAATAAATAATAAATAATTAATTTGTTATCTTAGTTTGTTTTTCAACAATTATGATGCAAATTGTCTAACTGAAAGTCATCTAGAATCTAACCTAATGTGAAATCATTCAAAGAACAACCTTTTAATTTAAAACCTAAAAAATTATTATTATAGTTTTTATTTTTATTTTTTCAAAAATGAGATGTTATTATAGTATAGCTGAGCATATAATTATATTGTGACCAATTTTTATAAATTCTATATTCTAACGTTGTTCATGGTCGTTGTTTTCAGATGAAAGCTATACATGTGATTGTAGGGGCCATGAGGAGACATACGTTTTTTATTATTACACAACAACATTAAGTGACAATATCGTGTCTGTTTTATGTCTTATTTAATATTCTCAGAAATTTTGTTGTAAAGTTTTATACGTTTTAATCCGGCGTATTTTAAAGAAAGATGTTTTTGATGGGCTCATCTGTCTCTCAAGTGGTAGGACGAGCGGGTGAGATTAAACACTTCATATTCTTCATAGAATCCTTGTCATTTACAATCTAATCTCCTTCGCCTTAAACACATCCCTTTTTAAATTCTCGAGATATTGTGTACATTATATTCATAATGTGTTGTAATTTTGCTTTTTTATGCTTTATGAAAAAATTCAATCAATCCAGATTCAGAAAAGTTTTTATCTCTTAAAGATAAATTGTTCCTGTTAAAAGACGTTGACTTCTCTTCGTTTTTTTTTTTTTTTTTTTTTTAAATTTTATTTCTTGTAACGAAAATTACTGAAAATACTTGTATTACATTTTTTGATAATAGGATTAGGAATTAGTTATATCAGATACAAATGCAGATTACAAAATACATATTGTATGTGTTCTTTCAATTGATGCATACGAGTTATGCATTCGTTAAGGTGTAAATAGATGTAGAGACTTAAGAAAAACTTTTAAAGACTTGTATTGTGAACGGTCTAATATCTCAAAGGACTTACTTTATATGTGTTCTTTAATTGTTGACCAACAAGACTTTATTTTTTATTTTATTATTATTATTTTTTGGTGTAAATATAGACACCTTAAATGTTTATGGACTTGTGTTGAGATCAGTGTATTACTACAAAGAACTTACTTGATATGTGTTCTTTTCTTGTTGAACAAAAAAAGTTTTTGGTGTAAATAGATATAGACTCCTTAAATGTTTAAGGATTTGTGTTGAGAACAGTTTAGTACTACACATAACTTACTTGATATGAGTTCTTTTAGTTGGTGAACAACAAAATTTAAATTTTTTGTTTGAGTGTAAATAGATATAGACATCTCAAATGTATAAGGACTAGTGTTCAGTACAGTTTATTATTAGAAAGAACTTACTTGATATGTGTTCTATTAATTGGTGAACAACGAGAGATTATTTTTTGTTTGGGTGTGAATAAATATAGACACCTAAAATGTTGAAGCATGACCATAAGTCGCTTTTACATATTTTTATAAACTTCTATCTAATGTTTTTATTTATGTTTTAAAAAGTAGATTTGACATTTTTTTGCTTTTTAATATTTGTCCTTGGTCTTTTGAAGATTTTCTACCTGTCTTAAGAATTTTTTTTCGATAATCCATTGTTTGGCAAACAAATTGTCGGTATTTCTTTTTTAAGTGCTCAGGTTTACGGACTGTAAACTTAAGTTATTCAGCTTTGCCACCGAGTTATAACCAAAAGCTGCTACGTATATGTCGGAACTGGCAAAATTATGGTCAGTAAGACATTGTAGTATTTTTTTTAAACTTTATATTTGTGTTAATTTAATTTATTTTAAATATTTACAGATTTCTTTTTACAGTACAGGCAACCCACACTTGTCTTATAGTAATAATACGAGAGTTCCTAGTGGTAAGAACATAATGAAACATGGAATGGATAACTTTACGTGCTTCTCGACCACCTGTGAATCCAAAATGGTTGTACGTTTCCTCATTTTAAAAATGGATCTTGTCATTATTGGGGGAAATCGTAGTGAATCTATGCATGAGTACAAAACTCAAGGTCCATCTTTCAAAAGTGATCAGTTTCCACGATATGCTTTCAAGTTTCTAATGAATTTTTAAAATTAAAGCATCACAGTAGCTAACATTGTATATCAATCCATTTTTGAATCTACATACACAGCATTTCGGATATATAGACTAATATTTACCTAAATCATTTTCCGTGTCGTATAAACATTTTATTAATTTATTTACTTATTACAAAAATTAAGTAAAATAAATATATTCTATCTTAACCCAGCTAACGTCTAGTTGTTTATTCTAACTAATCGAATTGCCACGTCCAGTGTTGGTTTATAGAAGTAATTATTGTATGTCTGCTGTTGAAAGTTACAATTAAATTATGAATCAAAACTTATTTTGCACTGAAAGGTAAACCTTAATTTCATTTATATTACATTGACGGATATAAATAGAATAAATTATTATGTAAACTGACCTGAAATGCTCAATGATTGTCACACAGTACTTTTGATCATTCAAAGGATAAATTTTCCCTATTAAGGTACAAGAAAAAGTATAGTGATAAGATTAATTTCTGTTTTCGATATAAAGTGGAGATATATCCTTTGAAGTGTTTAATCAATATGAGTAAATGTATAACATTAAAATATTATGTTTCTTTGTAATATATATATAACCGTACGTTCACAAATTGTTCCACGGTGTGTTGTTTTCTATCTATTTGTCAGTGAATGACTGTGGAGGCTAAAGTTAATGGCTAGATTTTGCATGAAATATTTTTAGGATTCTTTAACACTCGGATAAATTAACAATACAAACAAATATAGGGCTTGAAATCAACATGCACAACATACTTCAAAACTGTGACACATGACTTTAATACAATAATACAAAAATATATCCTCCATGATATCAACAATATTATGGCCACACCTCCGAAATACAACTAAGGTACCGTTTTATGGAATATTTACAAATATCTATTGTCAAAATTATATAAACTAACTTCGTTTTAATCATTTTCATTTTAAGGAAATTATAAGTAAAGTCCATTAATTATTAACAAACCTCAATTTTCATAAAAACCAATTTATGTTGTTACATTCATTAATTATAAAATTAATAAACGTAAATTTGAAGAACAAATTTGTGATATATTATTTGTAAGTACAGTTAATTGGATGTACTCAATTACAACTTATTTTTTTTAATGAATTAGAATACTGTCTCTCCATATTTAGATACACAATATATAGTACCAAAGAAAAACGGACGGACACATAACTTGGAAATGTCTGATGTGTATCTATACACCCCTAGATTCACAAATATATAAATTCATCAATGACATATTCACATAATCGTAATTTACCTCCTAAATATTAGTAATTCTAAATAATAATGGGAAAACAAATTCAAATTACTTAGTTGCTCATTGGATTAAAACCTGTCTAATTTTTATTTTTTTTATATTGTAATATAAATAGTCTTCTGTTATTTTTTAAAATATGGCTCTATCTCTACCAATGGTAACACGTGTGTTAGTGACTAGGACATGATTTGCCTCAATTTTAAAAATGTGTTCTAATAAATTTACCTGTATTGACAAGTTTCATAAACTTATATATATATATATATATATATATATATATATATATATATATATATATATATATATATATATATATATATCCATGCCCTCAGTTATATATAAACACTTGCGAGTTTAACTGGTCTAGCGGGCACTAAAATATTCACTGAGGTAAGAAAATTAAATGATCATAATTGTATTAAATGTTTACTAGGTTTCTCTATTATAATTAATTTTTTTTTAAATATTTATTACTACATTTAATATTACCTAATTGACCCGTTAGAGAGATTCTAAAATTTAAAATAAAAACCATGTTATGAATACACTTACCAATAAAAAAATACTCAGCAATATATTTCCAGAAAGTTTTTATATTTTATATTATAGATACAAAATATAATATAAAACTGACTAATAAGGCTGTTTCAATATTATTTGCACTTCGTCATATTCGTAATATATTTGGCTAATTCATATATGCTTTTTGTCACATATTCAAGAAAAGTCTATTTCCAATTACACAGAATATGTTATTGCAGCCTAATGAAAATACCATGAATTCCTCCCTTCTTTTAATTGAAGGAATTTCATATATTAAATCTCTCTATGTTTAAACGATATCAAACATTTAGGAGAAGCTAAAGTATATTAATTTCATTTTGTTTGAAGTAAAACGTTTTTAGAAGGAATAAATATGATATTTGAACAAATAGATGTAAAAGTTATTAATTCGACTTTCCAATTTCAGATTAAAAACTCATTAAAGAAATTGATCAAAGATGCATTACCAAATTACTTCAATGATTTAGTTCACAGAATAAAATACGCTTACATTGAATTTTAAATTACGTTTATTTTGATGATTAGTTGAAGTCTTTTTATTGATGTGAAACTGTGTGGGAATTAAATTCACCATGGCATCGGTGAAGAGCGGAATTGTCGACAACTTTGTGAATGAGAAGAAGAATATTTTATACAGAGAGTGTCAAACGCACACTCAATAACAACAAACACCAATCAAATATTATGTGCAAAAAATTGATTCCAGATAATAAAGTATTGTACTAGAAAAAGGACATTCGCGCAAATGGTAGTGCAAAATTTAAGCCTACAGAACATCGAGACTTTCTCTACAATCACGTCTTGTTGCACACGTTAAAACAACCTTCGTGTAAAAAACATCTCTCACTCTTTTAACAATGCATAAGATTGAAACCAAAAAGCAGTTTGAAAGGAGTTTTTGTAATTTAAAAAAAGTGTTATTGTTAGATTTTCGTACAATAAAGTTATTTTAATTTAATTTAAAACTATTAATTACTAAACTTTATTTTGTTCAGACATGTATTAGTCATGTAACAAGTTATTTTTAGTTAGTTGATAAATATAAATATATATATATATATATAGAATATTAGAATATAGAATATTAGTTATATATATATATATATATATATATATATATATATATATATATATTGTTCTAATATTATTAAAATAATTGTGAATAACACATGTTAGTTTATTATTATTATGAAAAACCCTGTTTTAATCTTTTTATTGTTTTGAAAAATCTACCTTAATTATATTTAAAACAAGAAAAAATATTACTAATTAAAATTTAGTGTCATTGTTTTCTAAATAGTTTAATATTTAATATTTACCAATCATCAACTTTGAAACCGATCATCCGATTTCATTAAGTCAATTATAAATTTAACAATGTAAAAAGATTTTCATTATCTAATCAAACAATGTGTCTTCTATAAGTGCAGGTTGATCTTTCGTTAAATTCTGTCTAATTTTAACGATAAGATGTGTTAACTTAAGATTAACTTACAAAAAAAAGAAACATAACAAAAACAAACTTATGAAATTAAGATTAATTTATAAGGATGCTGCTACTAGTAAATGTTAAGCCTTCAGTCCCCCAGGAAGTTTTAAAAATCATAAACCTAAATAAGTCATGACTTAAAAAAAATCTATTATCTATTTTCATGTTTTACATAGTAATCCTAATAATAATAGTAATTTTTGTATACTTGTATTTTTTTTTTTTTTACATTTTGTTCTCAATTTTAAAAAGTTTAAAAATTAATAAAAACGTTGTTAATCCTTGATTATAAAAGTCACTGTAAATATTAGGCCAAGACTGTTGTGATTCATAAAATATAATTACTTCTTTTAATTTATATAATTATTACTTGCTACTCACTATGTGAATAATAGAAAAATTATTATTGTCGTAAAAGTAGTTACAATAGCCTATAAAATATTGCAACTAATTTTCTGCTTTAATAATTTTCCTGAAAAATGTATTTGAAAAATTAGGTAAAGTACTAATTTATTTCAACACTTCTAGAATATTAGTTTTTCACAACAAAACGGTCGGTTGTAAAGTTTAAAATGCGGTTACGGTCTAAGAAGTGGTAAACTTAAAGTTTTGTTTTATATAAGGCGGGAATCTCAATTATTGTACATAAATATATATATTTATTGATATTTTTTAGATAAACTTTAGTTTCTCCCGCACAAATATTTAACTTGACTACATCCTTTACAGTTTAGTTAAATGTGATTACAATAACTAATAAAAAATAAATGTACTCACATATTTGTAAATATACTCACAAATTCCACAAATCTGTTAGAAGTTTGGTAAATGTGTCTTACCTGAAACAGTAAAGAAATTTATCAATGATCAAAATTTATATACTACCGATATTATATAACGTTAATGATAGCTATTATCAAGTCATATAACATACAGTTGTAAATAGTACACACACACATATGAGTATTGAGTTTACTTTGTTCAGCATAAAGAATAAAAAATAAAATTTTCTCTACCAGATTTAAGATTTCGTGTAGTTTATATATTTATGTATTTATATATTTATATTTAATTTAAATTATTAGTTCCTAGAGACTCATTCAGATAATTTTCCGACGTCGTTAGTCCGTTTGAATGATTATGCATCATCTATGCATTGTACTTTATATATTTATAATTAATTAGGAAGAACATATTTTGATTTCAAAAGAGATCAATAATGTAGCAATGTCCATAAATAGCCGTTTTTTTTGTACTCTGACTCCAAATAAGAGATATTTGGAAAATATATTTATGTCCCACTTGTCTGTCACCACTTGTCTGTCACCACTGTTTTCTTAGGAGCAGTTAGACAATGAAGTAAAATTTGTGCTTATGTTTTTCGTCATAAATTAGTACTTACACGTGTTCATTACTAAAACGTGCATTTATTTTAACTAACGTCTGTTCAATACAATTTCCAAGCTCAAAATTTTGTGCTAGCTACAACAACAAATTAAAAATGTATAAAAATCATGTTTAACGATGTTTTCCTAATATAATATAAGGTATCTGAAGAAACGTATTTGTTTCTACAACTAAATGATTGGTTATTTATCCCTCAATAAACGCAGGAGAACCTTTAAAAGTTGAAAATGTCAAAAAAAGTTGTACTGATTTCGTTTCAATTATTTTAGTAAGGTAAAAAAATTAATAGTTAATTTGATTTCTTTTAGTAATATTGGTAGTCCATGCGTACGCTGGACATATATCTAGCAACATTTATCAAGTGTATTATGATAATTTAACGACGAGTGGAAAGATACCAACACCGAAGTAAAATCAATGGGAGGGAGTTTGGATTCAACACATATCGTCTGTAAACTATTAAACCACTATTTCTGGGTCTTAGGATAAGTGGAAGGAAACAAAAATCAAAATAAATAAATCTCTTCAACAAACGCTATACATTTTGTTTTTTAATATTAAAAATTAGTTTTTTATCAGAATTACAAATATGTTTGTGAAGATTTTAATTTTTAATTACAATGAATATAATTAACTATTATTGATTGTATAAAACTAACATTTACAATGAGTTCGTAATACGGTATCAGTATTAGTATTAGCTGTAAGCTGTGTTTTTCATATCATTAAGATATAATATACCGAGTATTACGTTCTATAACTAGATTTAATACCTTATATCCATCGTGAGACTTCGTTGTTTGTGTTATATGTGTCTTTGTAGGCTTTCTTTACCCAAGATTCTTAAATTATAAAGTGTGTTTTACTTTGTTATTAAAATTGGCCCCTACACATATGGGTTCATTCATAGTGAGTGGGGCGGGGAGTGGCACACCAGATGATCCTAACTAAATCTACACCTAGTCTTGGGTTGTATCCCTTTCTTTCATCTATTTCATTAGGTTTTTCTTAAAACCACCTCCGCTTCACTTCCTACTCTGACGGTCTTAGATTATTCGTGGGCTATGTGTCTTTGGTTTACATTTGTATTCTCCTTTTATAAGAATATGATGAGAGAAGAGTTTTCGGATTAGAAAAAAATAAAAATGCTGTTTAACAATTCTTTTTATTAGTGTTTTTAATGACATTATAACTTTTCCATATTCTACTGTAGGCCTACATCGTTGGTGTATTTGCAATTATTACAAGAATGTATTGGTTTGATTTATGTATCAAATAGGTATGGCTTCAGTTTATCAAATGGCAGGAGTTATATGATTTATCGCCATTTATGTTTTTCTTTGGCTGATATTCCATAAACCGTTTTAAAAACGACATTTTGGTTTGAGCTACATAGACGCTCAGAGTAACAGAGAGTTACATCTTATACTGTTCACACTTTCTTTTTTTTTCTTTTTCGAAATAAAGAATATTTGCAACTCTAAGCAATACATATCTTAATTCCCAGCATTTTATTACAAAAAACTTGTTATTATTTTTGTTTAATATTTAATATATATTCTAAAAATGGTGTGAAACTTTACAAAATATTCACAGAATACCTCGATATTGTAATTTTACTTGCGAAAGTACCGATTAAAAATATAATTTAATACAATCTTTTAAACTAATGGTCTTTGGCGTAAGTTGGAAATTGTAATTTACGCCAACTTATATCAAGTAGAAAATAATTTCTAAATACATTGTTTGTTCACTAGCTTCGATCCTATGTGACTTACCTAATTAATTAGTTATTTCACCCAGTAACTTAAATCGTAAACATTTCATACTAATAAAAAATACGCAGTAAACATATTCTGAAAGCCAAGTATTGGGTTTTTTTATCGCAGTATTTTATAAATAATTGTAAAACAACTTTGTGGTAACTATTTTATTATACCATCATAAGGAGTAATGACATCGAATAAAATTTCACAAAATTTGGGTATATTCAAGATTTTCGTATTTAACACAATTTGTAAAAGGAATGTTTCTGATTGTGATATATATGAAAATAAAGCATAATTTTTTGTGAAGCATACAAAATTGTGAATTTTAAGAAGATCTTGAAACAGGATAAATAGTCTGATATTTTTTTTTTACTCGGAGTGTATGTCTCTCTATGAAATAGGTTTTTTCTTTAAAATCCCTTTCCATTTTCTATTAATGTTACGTATACATGAGACTAAAATAATCTACACTCTCCCAAAAACAATTTCCATATACAAAAAAAAGTATTTTTTATTATTAGAGCTTTGTCCTTTGAGATTAAATTAGGGAAATTTCCCATTTATTACATTTTTCAAATACTCATAAATAGGTTAATGTTAAAAAAAATTATTAAAACTTTTAAGTACAGAAAATCTAATTTGTAAGAAGATATTTATCTCATTCAAATGAACATCTGTTAAAGATCTCTTTTTCCTGAGCCCTATTGAATAGTGAGGTTGGAAGTTGTGTTCAATTTTTTCTTTTGATAATATCTTATAATGTCAAGCTTCTTTTCCATTAACAATAAATCCAGTTTTCTGTAGTGATATAAGACATTTTCTTACCAGAGACCGTTACACATATTCGAAAAGTGTAGATATAATTAAATGCGCAATGCTTTAATTTGTTAATTTTGAATATTTCAGTAAGAAGGGGTTAATTTACAGTAGAAGTGTCGACACATAAGCTATTGAATTTGTGCTTTATGTTTAAAAATGTTCGAAGAAATAACTCCTTAGTTGGAACTTAAATTACATTTGTCTAATTGCTATAATTGCTATAATCTGTTGGCATGTATTCTCTTTTTGTAGTGGATAATTAATTATCAACTACTACACGGGTGATTCAATCTTCTATTAACACATTTATACAAGAACCGGAAGTAAATTTTAGTAAATCTTTGTTCTTTGACTGTCTGTGTGTTGGGATACTTTACTAAATTCATTGGTCTAGTCTAAAGATATATCATGGACTTTAAGTTACAAATCAAAGACATAATAAAACACAAAACACAAGTTTTAGGCTGATTTCATATGATGTGAATTTCTTTAAAATTGTTTGGTGCACAAAACCTTCACCGAGGTATAAATATACACATTTCATCAATGTGAAAATACTTATATGTTCAATCTACGTATAAGATTAAAAAATATAACTATTGACCAATATTTTGAACATACAATATACATTGGACAGAAAAAAATACTTGAATTCCTTGAGTGACATACATTAAGAAGAAATTTCCACTATCAGGGGAATTACCTATTTTTTTATTTCTAAAGTTTTTAGGCAAGAGCTACTCGTTTGAGACACATTAAAAATATTTATGGTTAAAGGGATAAAACACATTTGGACATCAATTATTACCTAGTTAAAATTGCACACTTGACATTATACGGTAACCATAAAATGCCATTTAAATTGACGTAAACGTAACAAAACATTTTACCAATTTTAAAACTAATGAACTGTTTTAAGTATTGTATAAATATTATATTTGTCGGAAGTGATACCTCTACACTGAATGTCCCTTAGCGTGATTATGTGGGGTGGGGTTGTTGAAGGGGTGATAGAGTTATAATGAACAGAAATAATGTCTGAATAAACAAAAATTCATATAAAATATGTTTGAACAAGTTGTCAAAAATTCGAAACTATGTATTACATTGGTTAACACAACATCAATTTTCAACAAATTACTCAACAATCACATAGTTATTAATTTTTAAACACGGTTTGATATAATAATTAATAATAACTTATATGTCAACCTACACAAAAAAACATAATATCTGAATTTGAAAAGAAAAGAAAAATTAATAATTAATAGCAAATGTATTTCAAAAATATATTAATTGAAGAATATACCTGTAACATTAAAAAAAAATACTGCAAATCTGCAATTATAATTATAGTGTCGACATATAGCTTTATTCATATGGACGACTGTTTCAAAACTAATCGAAATATATTGTGAGATATAAAAGAATGATTTATCTAACTATAATTTTTGTTGCATAGAAGTTTGATTTGTGTTCGATTTAAAAAAAAACAACATATTATATTTATTATTGCCAAGACCTATGCTTATGTTACCTCACATGGTATTATTATATATATATAATATGCGGCTGTGCAGGAATTACCTAGTCAAAGAGAATAGTTGTTTCGTTGTTTAGTCTAGATATATGTACAAAGACCGTCGTTGGAATCGATCTGCAATTCCACATGGCTAAACGTAACACAAACCTGAACTTCGTGGTAGAGGTAGAGGCATTGCGTTTGTATAATTACAAATGGTAGATACACATTTGTAATGGTAGAGGCATTACACATTAGATCAATCAGTTCCTTTGTCCCCTAGATGATATACTCCAGAGAACGGACATTCAGCTTCCTATGTTTGGGTTTTCAATGCACTGTATGTGAGTATACCATAATTAAGAGAACATTACTTTGATAATACCAACAGAAGTGGGGAGAGATGAAGCCAGAAAATTGCGCTCTTTATTATTGTAACATGTATTCCTAAGAAGATTACATTACTGTCTAAGAGAAGGAATGTCTATAATTTACATTTACAAACTTAACTGTATATTAAGATAATGTGTAAGTAATCATACAATGTATTAAAAATTTCATAACATATATTGATAATTACATAGAACAATAAAAAATTCTAAGATGGACCTACGTATGCTATTTGTCATCATAGGCTGTACTTTCTAAGTAAACATCGGCCTATAAAACTAAAAGTAAAACATAAAAACATACAATATGGGATGTGTGTTTCTTAGCTCATATAAAATAGGTTAAAAATTTAGCATATTTTGGTGATTGTATTATTTCATTTCTCATGTAATAGCGTACAGTAATATTCTATAACTTGAAAGAAAACTATATATTTTGTTACAAAATGAGGATGTAATACAAGTAGAAAGCAGATATTAAAACTATGACACAGTAATAGACTAGCTACAGTAATAGACTAGCTCGATTGTTATACGCTAATAAATATGAAAAACATTTGAATATAGATTCTAAGAAAACACACAACTACTCTCATTCCCGAATGTTAACTCGCAAAACCTTGTTGTTTTGTTTTACTCGTATCCGAATGTAAATATATATTTGTTTGTAATGTTGAAAAGTGTTTCCTTCATTCAAAGTTATTCAGAAAATAATACAGGACTCTTGTATTCAACTAACATCTCATGTCAACAAATATATTATGTTTACTGGTAATCTGAAGAGTATAACAATAATTAGGATATAAATAAATACATATGATTTTAATACTATTTAATTTTGTCACCAAATAATATCATTTTGACCAATAAAAAAATTATAGCTATAGAACGTCCCATTGTTTCCATGTTTCTTAAATATGTTAACGTAATTTATAAAGCTATTGCATTTGATGTTTCAACATACAAAAACCACATACATTACATTTTAAAGAAAATTTAGTTATTATAGATTGTTTTCAATATTATATTGAGTCAATTGATTTATTTCTAATATATTCGTACTAATTGTCATTAAATGATTAATTTAATTCATAAACTGTGTTTCATTAAATAAGATAGATAACGAGAGAAACTTAGTTAAACAGTTTATATATAAATAAACAATGATAAAAGTTTTCCTATTAAACGATGTAATATTGTAACACTAACTTTGATCAAAACTGTGTTTAGGGGTAATTATTTTATGAAATTAAAATGTTCAGTCGTTTTAATGTATAGCTGCAATAATTAAAGATTATATATTATTTCAGTTTTAAAAAAAATTTTTAATAGCTATTGATAAAATCCCCATTAGGAATATAAAACGTAACAATAAATTATATGGAACATTTATTGTTATACTTTACAATATACTTATATATTATATTAATTTAATTATGCGTTGTACTCTCAATGGTAAATGAACACACAAAAGGGTTTAAAAAGTAAACAATGAAATTAAATTTTATTATATACATAAAAAAAATACAAATATCAAATATTTAAAACAAGAATTAGAAACAAAATAAAAGTTAAATATTAATCGAAATACAATTGTCTGATAAGAGCACGTGTGAAAAATTATATTGTCTTATTATATAAATATAAAACAATCTCAGGGTAGGTTAACGTGCCGACCTTAACCAGTCTCCTGATCGTATTTATTGAACTTCTCATCCAATATAAGATTAAATTTTGATTATAAAAATAATAATAAATTTTGAAAATTTTGTTTTGGAATTTAGGAAGTTCGAAATATTTTGGGTAGATCTCACCAATTTGTTGAATTATAGTCCTGGTATTCTTATCACATATATTCTCTCGTCAAGCACAATAAAAAAAAAAACTATACTTTTCTTCACTTTTGACAATTAAAAAATGTGTAGTCCGTCGCTGTACGCATCTATCGTCTTCTATGTTCAAACTGGACCGTCCAAAGGACGCTTTCTTCTTGCTTGGGTTCTGTTAAAAATTTTAATAAGATGGCATATGGGGGTTCACATATCTTAATACAGGGTATGAAACGAATCCCTTGTCATAATATTATATGTTTTTTATTTAATCCGAAAGATATGTAAAGATTTTTATATTATAATATTTTTTTATTTTTATTTAGTACGATCTCGTAATATAATAATTTCTCTATATTCCTTATAACTAAAATAATTTATTTCTAACAATTTTACATTACATACTTTCAAATACGTTTGAAAAATCGACATCTTTTGGCCTAGCCTATTAGATTGCTTTATCTTCTGTGACGTCATTCGCTCAGCCACGGTTGTCTGAAGTATGAATGGTAGGCGTAGCCTTCCGTCTTCCCAGTCGCTATATCAGTGATGTTATATTTCGTTATGTTTGTAAATATTATTTGATTTTTATAATTTTGTAAAATTGTGGAATTTTGCAACTTGATGTTACTTAGTTTTACTTATTGTTTAATTGTAGTACGACTAAAAAGTCGTAAGAAGATTATAACTTGTCTCTTTTAAACCAAATATTTCAAGAATTGTGCAAAACTACAATGTAAAATGAAATAATATATTGATCAGTATCTCTTTGTCATATAAATAAACTGAAAAATATGGAATTAATTTATGTGTTTCAATTTTTTCCATTAACATAGCAAACTGTTCACTCCTTTTCTGAGATTTAACCCGAACCAACGATTTTTATCCTAAGCATTACATCCATCGCTTGTTCAATTTACTGTAATCTGAACTAAGCGTATGTGGTACGAAAATACGCTTTTGCCTTAATACTCCTAAATGAAAAGTCCTTTCAATGCTACAGTGAAATATTTGTCAAAAGAAAAAAGCATTTCTGTTTTCCTCTTCATCATTTAAATTTTATAATCCTCCTTTATTATAAAAGGATTAATATTGTGATTATATATCACGAAATGAAAACATCACAATTTATTTATTCTTTGATGAAATGTTACAAGGAAGATAAAGGACTGGCTCCTTTATTAAAACACCATAGAACTTCCGAATTACTAAACATGTTGGAATGCACGATTTTAAATATCATGTGTATACATTCAGTTTTAATTTATAATGGTATATAACAAATTGATTTCTGATTTGTGTATTAAAATGTATGTTTGAACTGGTACCGTAGCTCTAAAGATCCTAGTAAATCTTCGTATTTTAGAAATGTACCACTTCCTTAGCTTGTACCGGTATCTTAACTGCAAAGAGTTCTGTGTTTTCTCATATATGTGTATTTTCATTTAGCGAACATGAGTAAATAATAGTAGGAATAGTAGGCCTAATTACAAAAGTAAACAAAATATGTACAAAAACATAACTTACATCAAATAAATATTTAATATTAATAAATAAATTTTAAAAATAAATAAGTTTGTGAAAATAAACTTGTATTGTAAAGGATTTTACGTTTTCATAAATCAATTAATTATTCTGTTCATTTCAACCCAAACCTGTATTCTTTAGAGTTTACTTATCCAATTTACTTTACTCTGTTTGCTGGTACAATATATGAATGTATATTTTATCCTATATAAATAACTTTTATATACTATTTTACCAATGTACTTGTACCGATTGGAAAGATTCATGTGTGTTCCATTTATACTTTCTAATCCATAACTCCTGAATCGACAGCTTTGTGACGTAATGTATGATTCAAATTTAATCAATAAAAGATAGAAAAAATGACCTACAAATATATTAAAAATTTGTACCACAATTGATCCATATAGGTTCACCTTTTGTGTCACAGACCACTATAGTGTCATATTGACAACATTGAAATAATCTACCCTTTTTGTTTTAAGGGCGGATACTGCTTTTAAAAAAATCTAAAATCAAAATTTATTATAGATTTTTAAACGCTAACGTTACTTATTATACTTATTAGGATAATATTAAGCTGTTTATTATTGCCATATTTCATACGTAAAAAACGTCCGTAAGTTTATAATAATGTTGATAAATAGGAAACTTGAGAGTTTTAAATAATGATTAGCAGATATTTTAAAATAGTGTAATTGTCAATAGTGTAATACTTATTATTCTTTACTTTCATGAAATATATATTATTGCATCGTACAAAGTTTAAATGTGTCAGTATTTTGTCTGATAGTGTAGTATGCATAAAGATTATGTAGTTTGACAAGCTCCAAGAATCATAACTTGACAACTCATATTACACTTGATGGTGTATCACCAAACCCTCCCAAAAAGAAATTTACCTCCTTTCTTATATCTCCCTCCGACTCCATCATTAAGTAAAAATGAGTTTATTTCATTTGTCAAAATGTATAAAATGTCATAATAAATGTTTTTTCACTCTTTCTCCTAATCTAATTATTCTTTCCGTTTTGAGTCCACCTACTTCTATTATGGGTAAAGATTTTCTATTCAAATACAATAAAAACCATGATCTAATTTACATAAAAATCGGATAGGTTAAATTGTTATTTTAAAATTATGATTTTTTTAAAATTTGTTTAAGCTATACTTGAGATCAAACCATACTGTGCCCAGAACAAAAGCAATTGTAGTTTTAAAATCTTTAAATTTATGGAAATACAAACGTCTAAAATGAATATAGTCTAAAATGAGATGAACATAATATGTTAATAAAAGAATATACTTGCGGTTTCATTAGAAAAATTGATATATTTTATTTGAAATATTACCGACGATAATCTCTTTTTTAACATCAGAATTAATATAGTTTGTCGGAAATATTTCAAAATATTAGAAAACTATTTTAACTGTCAGTACTTAGTACGACACATTTGGGCGCAACTGGAAAATTACTTATATACAGTTTTACCGAATAACGTAAATAAAAAAAAAATACAGGAATAAGGAGATGAAATTTTTTACAGAAAGTAACCAGTTTACAAAATAACAAAAGAAACGAAACAGAAATCGACTTTCGAGAAGTGGCCACATTTGAAACAAAAACTACACCTTGTGTGATGAGATTCATTAAAAATTTAAAACTGCTGCAGGTCAGTTTTAAAATGTCGATAAGTTTCATATTATTTATTTTACAGAATTTGTCACTATTAATTTATAAACAAAAGATACTTATTTAAAAACTATTATTACACGAATTGTACATTTAACTATTGAAAGAATAATAAAAGCAAACGAATCCCCGTATTTCGAAAGAGGATTTTTTTTCCTAGAAAACTTTCAACATTTTACAATTATTGTTGTGAAGTTTGAATTATTGTTTTGTAAGTTTTCAAACATATAATTACAAAAAACTAAAATGATTGTTTTAGTTTTAGTTTTACGTGAGCATTATAAATAGTAACTACTATATAATATCAGCAATACGTGTTTCTTTTAGAGTTTTGGTAAAAACAAAAATTACGGAGCCACAATATTGATCAAACTGTGTCGGTCATCCACAAAAACATTAACATTTTAAAGAATCAACAAACCAAAATTGTCCGTTCCCATGCTACCCATTTAATTACAATAGTACAATAAACTTAATTTACTTTTAAATTATTGTTATTAAATTTACATTTCTTGAACTGATCAAACTTTGCAACTAAATCTATAACACTGTACTGCAGCTGCCACAATAAACAAGTCCTGAACTTATTAGATATAAAAATGTCTTTGTTTAGATACGAACAAATTAAAGAAACAGGTTTATTAGAAGGCAATATGATTGGAGTAAAAATTCTCATGTATTTTTTACAAAGAATTCAATTAAATTATTATATTATTTATTATAATATGTTCAGAATTTATTACACCATAAAAATGCCATTTCGGAACTAATACTTTACAGTGTTAGGATTCAAATATCTTTAGCCTTGTATACAATTGGTACCGTATTCTCAGTTGTACAAATAAATAAGTTAGAGAAGTTATGGAAACTCTGCTTTCGCTGGCTATTGTATTTAGTTTAATAAAAGTCTCTTGTAGTTTAATCAGTTTTAAATAGGTTTCAATATGAAATCGCCAGAGATTTAGATCGCGGTAGAAATTTAGTTGTTAGGTATTGAGGTTATTTTTAAGTACTGCTGTTATCAGTCATGACATACTTCACGTCTAAAATTACCTTCTTAAGGGTAGGGGAAAATTGGATCAAAAATGAATTAAAATCGTATTATTTACTCATATACATTTGTTTATATATTAATTATTGTATAGTATTTCATTAGTCACTGAAGACAAAGAATGGTGTTGGTAATCCGGTGAGTACAGAAAAATATTTACTACAACTTTAATGCCAATTAACAATAAATTACATTACAAGGAACAAGACGGCGAAAAATTATTTTAATTTACTTATATCTCTCCCTGTGAGTAGTGGTCATGTATACAGCAGCCGTGGTATTATTGTTTGTTACTTCTTAGCCTAGTAGCCATATTTCGTTTCCTTGAACGATGTTTTGACTTTATTGTACCCAAGGTGCAACGTATAATAAATCACGCAACCTTGCGGTTACTAAATGAAATTCGGCTAACATTTCGCCTGCACCTTTTTATTGTACCTGATACGGTCAAATGCGTCTACCAATTGCTATGAAATTTATATTCTTTAGAACTCTTTTAAATACGTAAAACGATTTTGGATTATTTTCGGTTTTAAAATAGTTGTTACTCAAAACACGATTAACAAAGTTTCAAGGCATGGAAACGAACCGAGAAAACACCAATGGCTCTAAAAAATAAATGACTTGGAGACACATTGTCAAATTACATCAAATTAAAAATTAAATATTAACTATTTACTCTAAACATTATTGCAAGAGGTAATTTTTGTATTAACTAACTATGGTCCCCTTTTCAACGAACCAGTAGATTATTATTATTTCTTACATGTCTAATCATGACTCAGAAACTCGTAGGTATAATATTTTGGTTATAGTATACGAAACAGAGATTGTAACTCAAATGCACAGATAAATTGATGTATGTAAAGGTAAAAAACTTTATCTGTGTGACGTTGCAAATTAAATAATTCCAAAAGTATAAGGAAACATTTATATTATCCAACCTAAATACGTTTGTCAATGTCCTGCACACAGACTATGAGATGGGTAAATTTAAGGACCTAATACCATACCAAGATAAAAGATATATTGAAATCTATTCCAAGGTACACACTGTATACTACTTATCGAAAATAATATCCCAGCAACAGATATTTAAGACTAGACTTAAATAATTCCTTTTTTTTATTTTCATTATTGAAAGTTCGTTTGTCAAATTCAAACTTTACATCAAACAGTAATAAACCATACTAAGGATAAATGACTTATAAGTAACTTTTAGTTAACCAAACGCTCTTATTACCATTCAAAAACAAGAGCAATTTATAAGTGATTCTAGTTAAGATTGTAATTTGAATTAGATTGTATTCATATTTGTTACTAAATATTTTATTTTCAGAGAATGAACAGTTACTTTGACTGGAGTAGTCGCATTGAAAATAGGTTTATTAGTTTCTTTGAAAAATACCTGACCTGGCACACTCCGCAATAAATGACTTTATATTTGAAAATCTAAACTTTTATTATGGTTTTTGTTATGTAGTTAACTACTTTGATTATTCTCACATAATGAACATTTTAAAAGAAATTCGTAATAATATTTCTCTTATTATGGACAGAATAATATTTGAAAAGTTTTGGAAATTTAGTTTCACTATTCAATGAAAATTATAATTTAAAAAAAAAAAAAAAAAAAAAAAAAAAAAAAAAAAAATATTATCGTTTACAACATTAGGTGAACATTTTTTTTTCATCATTAGATACTATGAACACAAACTAATCCAGGGACAAATTAAAAAGACACTCATGTCAAATATCACCAGTGTATAAACGATGTCCGACTTAGATGTATCAGGGCTGCATTATGAGTTATTTTAAAGCTTATAATGGTGTGTTTATAAGAAACCACTAAACTTTCAATTCTAGACGAATACCGTCTGAGAAAGAGACGAAGTAACATAATAAAACCAATTCACTCTCCTTAATTTTCACTATTAAGAATGAACTATAAAAAAGAGTTTAGTAGACATTTAAGTAAATATATTTCCCTGCACATAAACAGAAAATCATTGGAATCCACATTGGAAGAAAAGAAATTTCGATATAAGAGTACAAAAATAATAATAATTTTAAACATTTGAAAACATAAGAAATCTTTAATATTTTATAATTTTATCACTTCTGTTTCTATCAGTTTCAAGCAACAATCTTATTAAAAATACATTTCACTGTCATGTCATGTGTTTATTCAGACTTTATTTCATCGTAAAAAAACAAAATAAAATAATAAAATAAATAAATATTAAATAAAAAAATAATTAAAAACGTAAACTACTTGTTCTTGTGTATGGAAAACATCTTAAAAAAAGCAGTTAATCGAAAAGGACTTACTATGACTCCTTATATCGTATAAAAATCAGCAAAAACATGAATTAATATTTAAATTTCAGTTACCATATATTCTCCAATTTACCCTGATTAAGTTAAAATTATAATTTTAAAACAGTTTATTATATAATTATGGAATGAATAATTTCATTCCATCCTCCTTTTATTGCAATCTAACGAGGTACAGAGATTAACATATACCAACAGACCAGAGGTTGCAGAGGTTGGTTATATGAGCAACATAATTGCTTTTGTTAGATTTTCTGTAGTTAATACTGAAAATCAAACTAAGTGTTTATGAAATTACATTGTACGTCTCCATCTACATTGTTATAATAAATATTTTCATATTTTCACAGTGGTTTTTCTTAGCTTTTTCTCCGCTTACTATCGATTGAATGTTATAACTTTCAAACTATCTGTACAATCATCAATAAAACATTTGTGGTACCAAAATATGTACACCTTCTCCTAAACTCACAAAAGAGTTTACAATCAAGAGATGCAAAATAAGTTTTTGGCTACGTGCGACAACTATGGATTTATTACAAAAAACTGACCTTAGAAATGTATATTGATATATATCCTCCTATTCTAGAATAGAGTATATTAATTTATTGTTAGAATCAATATTCTTCGAGAATTTTTGTATTGGTTTCTTCCAATTAGTTTTAATCGGTTGGATTTACAATGCCTTTTAATAGTAAAATTGTACAACTTTCCTGTAGAAGTTGTACAATTATTATACTATTAGTACAACTTCTACGGTATTAGTTTTTGTATATCATATACAAAAACTAAGATTAAATAAAGGATATTAAAGAAAATTATAGTAATTATCCAGATTAAACTAAATTTAAATATATGAAAATTACATCGGTAGTAGTTTTCCAAAGTAGTTGACATTTATTTGATGATTATGTTATGGAGTATTGTACGAATACGTTTCTTTATATTTTTTTTTACAAAAGTGAATTGATTTTTTACGTTGTCCAAGCACCTCCTTGGCAACGAAATCCACTAAACTTCAAATCTATAACTACATTTGTGGTTGGAATACACAGAAATATTACTGATCACGAATCATTGAAAAACATTAGATGCTTAAAGGATTTTTAGATATAAGCAATTCAACAACTACAATTTTAAAACTTACCTGTTGTTTTGAAATGAAAAAAGTATTAAGATATAATATGTATATCAGTTTGTATTTTGTCGAGATAAGGGTACATTTAACCCTTAGAGTTTTGTGACATTACACTTAGTGTTAACCACTAGACAATTAACAAAATATAAAGAGGAAAATAAACGAAGAACCTTTGCACAATTCAATCAATAAGTTATACCAAAGTGGAGAGGATTCTCACCAATAGCACGTAACGAGATCAGTCTATTCTAAAAAGATATACTTATTGGAAAGTCCAACAATGAACAGACTCATTGTCTGTTACAATTCTGCCAAATCAGAGAAACCTATTTATTTTTTTACTACATTTGTAGATATTTAATTAGCAAAATTAAGAACGCTTCTCTTTATAATGAATAAAATTTCAAATAAAGCTGTATGTTTAAACCGAAGGAGATTAAATTGTAATTGACAAGGGTTTATAAGGATCTATGAGGATTGTAGGGGTTTGAACTCACCCCATATCCCACCCCCAACTCTAGAATTGTATGAGTCCCTTAAACGATATTCATTGTAAATCGTCAGATTAAAAAGCTAATGAAAAGCTTATCTTACTCCAATGAAAGCACGATCATTGAACATAATGTAGTATGAAATAAGAGTGACGTGTTTAAATGTTTTCCCCGTTTTAATTCTCTCATCGTGAAAACAAACTGTTACACCGAATTCATCAAATACAAAAACAAAAGTGGAGCAATAATTATGAGTAGAAGATAAACGTAGATCAATGTGGTCGAGGCCTTGGTTGTGAAAAGATCCAGTACAAAGTTCCGTAAATTATAAATTACGTAAATAATATGGGAATTGAACCGTGGAATCATGAAGTCAAACTATATACTATTTAAGGGTACACTGTTCTAACATTCTACCCTTAAAAGTTTCCAGTTTCCATAAAATACAAGATATTACCGACATTTAATATAGAAAAATGATAATACTCCTACAATATTGTAACTATATAAAATTTCGATATTTTTCAAACAATTTCCTTCCTGACATGTAGTCGGTAGATGGAGTTCTATTGACAGTACTCATTCACATCTAGGCCCAAATTTTTCTAATTCACATCTGGCCAACTCTCTTCCAAAAACACTTGTAGGATGTAGGGATGGCTGGAAAACCATGCGTTTGTATCATATCCTATAAGATCTGTATCTTACTTTAAATTTTTAAACGTAATGATAAATTTTCTTAGAACATAATTTTAAAGTTTAAAACGATTCAAACAGGGTTTAAAAAATATATTTTATACATAATTTACTATTTAAGTAACTCATGTGTAATAAATTTATTAATCTGGTTTCAGATAATATTTACACCATTTAACGTATAAATATCTATTTAACGTTCACATAAATATCTAAATTGAAAATGATAGAATTCACTTTTGGATAAGACTAAAACTGATAGTTAAATAACAGTGAACAGTGTGTGTACAACATGAAATAAAATGTAAAGCTCTTTAGCAGAGTTATTGTGGGGAATGGAAATTTGTTGGAAAAATGACAAATATATTTATGTAAATACGAACTTAAATAAAACTTAACATAGAAATCCACATGAATTCGATCTTAATAGAAAAGGTTCTAATATAGAATCATTTAATGAAAATAAATCATCCAAGTAACATTTTCATCAATTTTCCTTGTCTATTGTACATAAAGGAATTACGATGTATGTAATATGTCTTATACTTCTGTAATCTGCCCGAGTTAACACAATTCCTACTCAATGGATCTTACTACAACTCAAATATTTTTCTTGTCTGTGAACTGAACGCGTAACGATTCACACAGTAGAGTTATTGGTAGAATGTTATTACAAGTTACATCAAATTTTCTATTCAATTCAATAAAATTACCTGATTATACTACACAATAATTTTTAGTTATTAAAAAAAGCTAATTAGAATCTGATTTAATTGACAATATTCACGTTGAATGTAAATCTAATAACAATAAATGTTTAAATGTTAACATGAAATCTATATTCTAAACAATCAAAAGTATTTTAAATATACAAATCATATTACAAATTACACTAAATTACAGTTCATTACATATATAGCTGATGGTACAAAAAAGAGATAACATTTAAATTGTAAAGTCTAAAAATATGACGATATATATAATATGATAAAGAAATAAATTTCAATAGGTATTATAAATATATATATATATATATATATATATATATATATTGTTAAAAGGTCAAATGTGTTTAAAAATCGAAATAAACACAACTTTAAAGACATTTTTGTTTAAATGATAATCAATGCAAATATAGATTTATTTACTGTAAAACATTCATTGTTTTACAATAATATATCACGGTGAATAGCCTACACATTTAGATGAAATAAACGAATTTTCTGACGTTAGCTGTTTGAATAAAGCAACAAAACAACTAAAATTGACAGTACAAAAGCATATTTATTTAAATTAGAACATAATACCAACGGGCTACATAAGATAGGATTACGATGGAGTCAAAATTCTAGTTGGTTTTATTGAAAGAAATGTCTTATTATCTGTAAAAAAATATATATGTTACATTTGTTAAAGTAATAAATTAATATAATTTTACAACTTATACAAATAAAAGGTGTAGAGTGTCATGTGGTATTTGCTATTACTATATTCATATTGGTAAAAAAATAAGACAGAAAATAGAATCGTCAACCTACAAAATAGAGTTTTGCACAACTGTATATTATATAAAAGAACCCTTTTTTATTAGCCATAGAAATATTTAAATTATCAGGTTTCTTTTTGTGGAAACTAGAGATATAATTTCCACTAATAAATGTTATTTTTGTAAAAGCTACCTGCAACCTCTTCCACATTATGTTATGTTGAATTCACATGAAAATAATCTCTAAGAAATTCAATGGTATCTTAAAACATAAAATTCATTAAATATAAATAAATAATAATTATTATTATTTTTGTTTTGTTGGATGATATTGGTCATCAAGAATTATAACAAATGATCTCAAGACATAAACTTACATTTCCTCATTGTACTGTTTATTATAACTAATGTTTATTTCTTCATATGAAATTTTAAATTAATTACTTGCTAATGGGTTTAAGTATTAAAATCATTTCGTTTGAAACAAGTGCAATAATAATTTGTATTAAAAATGTTTAGTGCATTAACGCTTTTATGAAGATTAACTCTCTCAATATATTCTGCCTTTAGATGTACCGACTTTTGTTTAAATCATTACCAATATGATACCATCATAATCCACAAACTGAATAAAAAATGTAATACATACAAATTGCGTACAAAGTACAATCTAGGAGGGCGGAATAAACCTCTAGAGCAATAGGTTAGAGCACAAATAATCTAATCAGTTAATGCACGTAGATACTGAATCAGTTTAAAATGAACTACATCCGAGTGACATAGCATATCAATTCAAACAACGATATGTGAACTTTAATTATTATATTTCAATACATTATGCCATTAACAGATAATTCCTACACGAAAGCTTTTCCATGCATACATGGGTCTAATAGACTACAATATACAAACAACAATAACTAAACTATAACTGTTATAGTATAGTTCTATAAACGCGTTTGAATAAATAAACGTACTTTTAGTGAGAAGTTGTGTAAATGCTTTATTCTGAACTATCTCACAAATCAAGTTCAATATGTATTTATATGTTTATTAGGGGTCAACGTGAGCGTGTGAGATGATTAGGTTAATATATATCTTCCTTTTATTTCTGAAATTAAAATAAATGTGAGACCAGTTGGTGCCGGACTGCAGACACGACCCTACCAAGTAAATGACAAAAGTTATTAAAAAATGTAAATCTGATGAACTTATTCACTAGTATGTTCATATTTTCCTACTTTTCCGGCAATAGTTCTGAACTTTTGGCTATTTTTCAACTCCATCAACAATCAAATCTTACATGTTGTTTTTCATTTAGTGAAATATAAATAATAAACGGGTATGATGAATTGAAATGGTGAAGAGATATAGATTAAAAATCTTTGCTTTGACAAACATTTCATTGTAGCGTCGGACAGACTTTTCGTTAAACAGATTTAGTAAAAGGGGCAGTATCGTACTATATAAGCTGACTGGACTACTACTAAATTACATTAAATTGGACTGGCATGATATGAAACTAGCTTACTGTAAAAACTGTTGCATAAATTTAAATTGATGCGATGAGGTTCAGTTTGGTAACATAATAAAGAAAGTCGAAACTAGAGAGAATTAATTACTCATATGTCGGATTCAAAATCAACATATTTTGAATCCCACATATTTTGGTACGTATGGTTGATATATAGGCTATTAGTTATTATAATATTTTGTTTTTATAGATAAATTTCTTAAGTGAAATATTGGTTTTAAAACGACATATTAGATACATCATTACCTATCCCAATATTTAAAAGTAAAAACATAAAAATTGTAATAGAAAGTCTTGTACAAATATGATATTTTAGCCCAAAAGTAGGGTCTCCAATTGATATTTATCAATTATTCAATTACTGGAGACATATATGCAAGTAGAATATAGGACACCTGGGTTACGACAAACTGGGACACCTGAGCACTGGGACACTTGGGTTACAAAAGCCATTAGGCCCCTGACGTCACTTCCAGAGACGTCATAACGACGTCACTGGAGATGACGTCATTAGGGTATTAGAGACTTAGGTAACAGAATGCCCTACGTGAAACAGGTGCCCTAAGTTTAGACGCAAACCAGATGTCCAAAGTACAATGTTAACTTACCCGAGATCTTTCCTCCTCGACATCTCGACGAAGACTAACGAACACAAGATATAACCTAATCTATAAAGCACAATACTACGTCACAATACTACGTCACAATACTACGTCACATAGCGCTATGGGACACCTGAGTACAGATTGACTAGCACTATGGGACACCTGAGCACTGGGACACTTGAGGTACAAAAGCCATTAGGCCCCTGACGTCACTGGAGATGACGTCAGGGGCTTAATGGCTTTTGTACCTCAGGTGTCCCATAGCGCTATGGGACACCTGAGTACAGATTGACTAGCACTATGGGACACCTGAGCACTGGGACACTTGAGGTACAAAAGCCATTAGGCCCCTGACGTCACTGGAGATGACGTCAGGGGCCTAATGGCTTTTGTACCTCAGGTGTCCCATAGCGCTATGGGACACCTGAGTACAGATTGACTAGCGCTATGGGACACCTGAGTACAGATTGATGTCGCATAGCGCTATGGGACACCTGAGTACAGATTGACGTCACATAGCGCTATGGGACACCTGGGCACAGATAGACGTCAGCTCTAGTAACGTCATTATGACGTCTCAAAAAAGACGCCACAACGTCGTCACTGGAAATGACGTCAATGGGGAATTACTCTATGTTATTATGCTACGTCACCTAACCCCCTACATCACACAATATTACAATACATAATAGTACATCAAACAAAATTTGTAACTTACCCGAGATCCGTCCACCTCGACATCTCGACGAAGACTAAAATAAAAACGAACGATACAATGATTATATAATAATACACTATAAAACACCAGATCTTTTACGGATATAGCCTTACAGGCGTTACCGCAGCACACGTAAGTCTCCAAAGTCTTGCAAAGATACATCTCCATTATCTTAAAAATCAGAAAGTAATTTGTTAGTATAAAAATACTAAACAACTTGTCCTCTGTGTTCTACGGGGTTGGAACCGTCATCTGGTACAGTAAAGCCGTATCAGAGCCCACATTACAAGCCGGGGTAAGCAGAAGGCTTACCCCTTGTGGAAATAGCTCCAAACCAACGCTATTTCCTGTGACCGCCACTCCATTACAAAATGCGGCCCCCAAATTATTTTTGTATTTTTACTTTTTTATTTTTTTGTATTTTTACTTTTTTATTTTTTTTGTATTTTTACTTTTGTTTTTTTGTATTTAACTTTTTTAAATTTTTTGTGCATAGCCGTGCTATGTATTACTATGACATTCAAAGGTTTACGGGAGACTTAACTCCACGCCAGGGACCTTAAGGTTTACGGGAGACTTAACTCCACGCCAGGGACCATAACGGTTTACGGGAGACTTAACTCCACACCAGGGACCGTTAGACACACACACTCTTTAGACAATCATAGTAACATTTAGCACTACGCAATGCACATTTACTATCTTTTTTATTATGCTTTGATAAAACACAATTGAAATCTACTCTCTCAGAGACTTTACACTGCGAATCCACCTCTAGCACGTTCCTGTGGAACCGTCTTAGGAATTTTGCTTTCTCTAACCCTTTAGTATATAAAATAGCGAAAGGTTTACACAGTATACGTATTAAATCTTCATTATAAGTCACGCCTCCTTCTCCCCACCGTATACAATGGTGATGTCTTTGTAACCAACGTGCTGTCCTTTGAGCTTTACTATTCAATACCTCAAAACTGTACGGAGGTTTAAATACAGTAACACTAAAAAAGTGATTGTGTTTTTATTAAAGCGACTGTTCTTTAATAATATAGTTATTGTCATTATCCATAAACGCGTGAAACTCAACCACGGCGTACTCCATGTTTAAACAGTGTAATTTCGTCGTATAGCCTGTCAGCCTCAGGTAAACTGCTAGGTACTACCTCGTCCGCGGCTAGGTTCTCATTGATGTATGCTTTCATTTCGTTTTCAAAATAAAATAATTCAGAAATACGACGTGTCACAACAGGAATAGAGTCTTCAAACGCCCCCCACTCCGATTCGTTCAAGGTTAAGGTTCGTCGCTCGTCGTTAAATGTAACATAACGAATACCAAAAATAGATTTAACCACAATCTCACCGTAGCTCAAGGTGAATCTACGATTACTTTTTTCACCTAATGCAGCAGTAATGTGAGAACCTTTAAGCAGTAGTAATACTTCATTAAACAACTCTTGTGTAAAAAACACAAAATTCTTACCACCATGTATAAGCACACCGATTTCACATCCTGTATGTTGAAATAAACCAACTGATATGAATTTTGAACATTCTTTATTTAAAAAATGTACAGTCTTTAAAAAAACCCCGAGTTGAAGGTTAGGTATTCGTCAATATCCTCCACGGTGGAGACGTTCACATTTACGTCCGTACTCGTTGACTCCATGACTACAAATAACCTTTTTGAATGAAACTCGCACCCTATGTACTACCCCCACCCTTATTTATCCCCTCTCCTCCTCAAATACAATTCCACCGTTAATTATATCCTCAAATTCTTCAATAAATATATGTTCCTTCTCATCACCAACAAGATGGTATAGTATGAGAGGAAAATCGTGTAACCTCGGGTCATCAAAATCAAATTGGTAGTATGTTAATTTACCATTTATATAGTCTTTACAAGAGGAATAATATCCGTAAGTATCAACCACACCTATCCCACCCACCAATACGCAATCACCATAAGCATACCGACAAAGATCACTGTCATACCTATCAGTTAAATTTTCATAAACACGGCTAGATATTTGCTCCGATTCAACTATATAATTTTTATCCTTATGTAAATCATAATAGAATATTTCACACAATTCTCCGTGAAACTCTTTCGGGTCTTTACCAACAAACGAGTAAAGTTTCTCAATCAAGTCATTAAATTCCTCTATTTGATCTGTAGGCACTAACCTGAAGAATGCGTAAACACTCCCTGGAAACGAATCGTATATACACATGATGTCTCTTCACTGAATGAACAGGTTCAAACATGAACAGTTTTATATATATCAATGACCGCGCATGCGCAGAAACCAAATATATGATGTCAGTATACAACAATTACACATTAACTTTTTTAACGTTACCCGATAGGAGAGTATATACAATATGTGAGTCATGTAGAATGAGACAGTAGGCTGAAGTATTTGCAGGTATATTTGCGGAATCAATCAGTATGGAATAATACTCCAATTCTGAAACCTAAAACACCTGGGCTGAACTATATCAAAGAAGTAAGAGGCATGGTACAAGAAAAGAGAAAGGCACGTAAAAGATGGCAGCAAAGTCGTTCTCCGGAAGACAAGAGGGTATTAAATAAGCTTACTCAGCAACTTAAAGAAG
This sequence comes from Aphrophora alni, assembly GCA_963513935.1. Taxonomy (NCBI): domain Eukaryota; kingdom Metazoa; phylum Arthropoda; class Insecta; order Hemiptera; family Aphrophoridae; genus Aphrophora; species Aphrophora alni. Next base: position 68,716,114 of record OY740769.1, read on the forward strand.
AAATAAAAATCATTAAGAACGAAAGCTTTCAGTCCTTTTTGAGGGAACTGACGGATGATAGAGATACTGACTATTCTCTCTGGAGAGCAGCTAAGATATTAAAAAGACCAATAAAGTATGCACCACCGATTCGCAGAGATGACGGTAAGTGGGCCAGAAGTGACAAAGAGAAGGCAGAAGTATTTGCTGACTATCTGACAAACGTGTTTCAACCTCACTCACCGACTGGTATGGAAGATATAGCACCAGTTAATAATACAGATCATACGTTGGTCAAGAAATTCACACCAGCAGAAGTCATCAATGAGATTGAAAAAAAGCTTAAAATCAACAAAGCTCCTGGTTATGACCTTATCACAGCTAAGATACTCAAGGAGCTGCCATATAAATGTATAATTAAGCTAACACATCTTTTTAATGCGGCAGTACGGCTTAGATATGTGCCTATACAGTGGAAGATTGCTGAGGTAATTATGATCCCAAAACCTGGGAAGACATTGGAAGAAAAAACATCATACCGACCAATATCATTACTACCAACTATTGGAAAACTTTTTGAAAGGCTACTTCTAAATCGACTTAAGCCAATTATTGAGGCTAGGCAAATTTTTCCAAATCATCAGTTTGGGTTCCGTAGTAGGCACTCGACTATAGACCAAGTACATCGCATAACTGATGTCATAGAGAGATCATTAGAGGAGAAAAAAATATGTGCAACTATATTCTTGGATGTGGCTCAGGCTTTTGATAAAGTGTGGCATGAGGGCTTGGAAAGTAAACTTGATCGCTATTTACCGAGGCAAATGAGTGAGATTTTAAAATCGTATATATCTGATCGATACTTCAGAGTAAAACATGGTGAGGACTATTCTGGATTAAAAAGTATTGCTGCTGGAGTCCCTCAGGGTAGTGTCCTAGGGCCAACTATATATTTACTATACACAAGTGACATCCCAAAGAATGATGGGGTTTTGACAGCCACATTCGCTGACGACACCGCTCTAGTTGCTACTGGACAAGACATGCAAGCAGCTACTGCCAAGTTACAATCAGCCATCAATTGTGTTAACAGTTGGACTAGGAAATGGCGTATTAAACTAAATGAAGGAAAGTCTACTCATGTCAACTTTACCAACAAACACTATGTGTATCAGCCAGTTATGATTAATGGACAGATCGTTCCACATGCAAACGAGGCAAAATATCTGGGGATGACTCTGGATGCTAAACTTCGTTGGAAGTCACACGTGAAAAAGAAACGTGAACAACTTGGAATGAAGTACAGACAAATGTACTGGCTTATTGGAGGGAACTCTGAATTGTCCGTACATAATAAACTGCTTCTGTATAAGCAAATCCTAAAGCCCATCTGGATCTACGGCATTCAATTGTGGGGATGCACCAAAAAAAGTAACATCCAAGTAATACAGACATTTCAAAACAAAGTGCTTCGTTGTATTGTCAGAGCACCATGGTATATCCGAAATGCAGACATTCATCGGGATTTGAAAGTGCCTTTAGTCGCCGAAGAGGTACAAAAGTATGCTGGAAAGCATGCAACCAGACTCCGTGATCATCAAAATTTAGAGGTGGCACATTTGATCAGCAACGTCCCACAAGTGCGGAGGCTGAAGAGAAAGAAACCTGTTGACTTGGTGCAGGATTAATACACATGATCAAGTGTAGTTGCATTGTGAAGGACGACTCTGGACGTCTTTTCACCACACAGCCAGTTTGATATGAGAAAAATATTGCTAGATAGTTCTAACTAGTTGCAATTGTATATAAATAAATAAAAAAATAAAAAAAAAAAATATTTGCGGAAGCCTCAATTTCCAGTCTCACATCCACAGGGCCTGATTTAATAGAATCATTCTGTTTAGAACAATCAATTACAAAAATCGGAGCTTTATCCCGAAATTGGTCCAAACTGAGATACGGAGACGGTTCCTTTCCATAATAAGATTTTAGAAATCTTGCATACATCTCATACATGATCGAAACGTCGCCGTGCAAGTTGTCGTAAGGGAAATATTGTGAATTGAGATACAGTTTTACATTTGTAACATTACAACTGTCAAACAAAGTAGCATCTGCTTTTATTTTATTCTTTCTATCTTTTTGGAACCCCAATATAACATATCGAGGTTTTTCCAGCTGATTAGCTGTCTTAACGGTCCAAGAAATTTGAGTCGATTGGGGCAATGTTGGATATTCGTAAATTTCCCAAGTACGGAAAGGTATGTGTACAGGACTGTCACGTTCTATCATTTTCAAAATTTTCAATCTAAAAGTATCGGTTACTGTTAGGTGAGGAACTCTCCAGTGTATACTGAGTATCTCAAGCTTTATGTCTGTAGCGTTGTCACTGTAGATAGCATTCCAATCAGTGGCTGATCGTAATAGTATGAGTTCTTGTTTCACATTCAACACTATCCTCTTGTAGTCCTCAAAGAACCCCATCAACAGCTTCAATGGTACAGAGAGAGTAAATTCTTCAACCTCTTTTGTTTCACCAATACCCAACCATCCCGCGTTACCTAACTAATTCTTCTCGTGTTCACGTACCGATAATAGATTTTTCATTATACTTGTAATTCCGACATTTCTCGTACGGTCCACTTCGTTAGCAGCTATCTCATATCTAATGTCATCGAATAAGAACGCTACTGCATTGTTAACAAACTTAACAGATGCAGCTGTACCGTCAGCCTTCGTTCCACTCAATTTACCCTTGATATGTAACAAACTTTCAAAAGGGACTGTAATAACATCCTGTTGATTTAGTGGGATACGAATTTCATCGTTATTGCCATAAGTAGAGGACGCATATGGTCTGTGAGAATGGTATTCAAGACCTGTGATGACGTCATCGTAATTCGCAGCACTATCTATTGCCAGTAGTTCCATTTTTAACCTTGAATCCTAACGATCTAAGGAACAGAATATTCCCTCGTGTTAACTCGGCTAGGGGTCGACTTATACTGACGTCTTTTTTATACTGACGGTCGTTAAATACGAGACCCATTCCGTCGTAAGTGTAATCTGACAGACACAGTCTCCCCTCTGAAATCTACAGGAGCACCGACCTGATCTGTTAAACTTACTGTGATATTATGAATAGTTTTTACTTTGACAGGTAAATATATTATTGTTGGTGGAATGTCCACAATCTTGTACCCTGGAGGTACTTGTGGGTAAAACTCGTGTATAACATGACACTCTGTACCGTTTTGAAATGACCCCTTCACAATATTACACTCTATACGAATAACATTCACTTTAATTACATCAACTGGTAAATCAGATTCATGTTTAGCATTAGCTGCAAGGTCACCGATCTTAAAACCGAGTAATTTCCCGATAGAGTCCTCTTTAAACCGAATTAGCCTAGAACACTTTATCTCAGCTTTCAATGTATTATTGTTGGGTTTTAGGGTTAATCCATCCTTCGCTGGTAATTGTGACCTGATATATTTTTCAATATCCTCGATTTCATATGAGCCAGTAGGTATACTAATGTTCAATTCAACACTATCTTTATCTTTTGGATCTTTGCCGAGGTAAAATTTATTATTAATACCCTCCACTATATTAGGGATTGAATTGTAAGTGGCAAAGTCAATGAGACCAACCTCCCACTCACCATCATCCAACTCAACTGGAGGAAAGAAATCACACGAAATTGTAGAACTATTACCACTTAAAACGATACTCATGATAGAAACTTTAGACACAAATGTCCGCACACGACTGAGTTATCGCTTTGATGTCTTTTAAAGTTATAGTTGATATTAGCACCTGTACCAAAGTACCTAGTCAACTCGTTTGGCGGTCTAAGATTTCCAAAACTGTCGAAATACTCTACACTATTACCTCGTTTTTTATAACACACCCAATGTGTACCTTCACCGTTGATACTATCTAGGTTTACAATAGCATTTTCATTTTTCAAAGGCTTCGAGGGAAGACTGTCTCTCATGTAGACACCTCTAAAATAAGGGATTCTTAGTTTCAAGACATATTTCTCCAAATCAATATTTGTTAACGGTCTATTTGGTAACGAATCTAACAACGTTTTTTTTTACCTCTCCTACGCTTTTTCTTACCACCACCTTTCTTATATGGTTTCAAGTAAAGACCCTTCCCCTTTAACTGTTTCAATAGTTGTTGTACTGTACGTTTTCCCCTTTTCCTCTTTCCACCCCCTAATTTTGTTTTAGCCTTCATTGCAGCTGCTACAGCCAAAGCGGCGGCACGTTCACCCAAAGACGCGTCCCCTGCTTTAACTCTACCCCAAGCCTTTCCAGCAAGTATTTTATCAGCTCCCCTACGTCTTTCCGAATCACCGTATCTACTATATGCTATATCGTGTTCCTTACAAGCTTCGTCCAAGGGGTTCACACCTTTATCTCCACGAGCAAGACGTTTGGCAAGTTTTGTACCTGGACCGCAATAGTTGTAAGACGGTAAATGTAGTTCAACGGGTAATAAATCAATTGCTTTATTCAACACCTTATCACCTACACTTAATAACGAGGATACAAGACCACAACCTTTTCTCTTTGACTTTCGACGTCTAATAGATGTTGCTTGTTTCGCACCCATTTATATACTGATCAAAAAGGTGAGTTGCGTTCTATTAAGAGTAAAATATATCCCATAGTAAGGTGTACAAGTCCTTGAGACGCTCCTCCTTCATACATGTAATTTTGAATACATCAAATATATCAGTATAAACCCCCGTCACATAACCTAAAAACTCATTGTATGCGTACACGTTATTTTCACCAAAAAAGTAAAGATTACCGTCTATATATCTGAAACCGCCACTTATAGTATTTGGTAGACCAGTGTAAAGATCGGTTATTCTGCCTTCATACAGACTTTGACGTGCACAATCATCATATCTCATAACATATGTGTTATCGTAAAATACCAAAGTCCTACCCTGATTACCATTAAGTACTGCGTTTAACCTTTTAACCTTTCTCCTCAACCAATCATCGAGTTTATACACATACTTTCTCTGTAAACTTGGGTATTCAATAAGATACACGGTCACGTTTGATACTAAAACTATATCGTTATTAGGCGCCTGATAAACAGAGGTTACACCGTCAAAATTTGTTGGTAAATAATCCAGCCAGTCCGTTATCATTAAGGGTGTTATGTTCAAGTCTCTTTTAGCTTTATCCAGATGTATTATCCATACATATTTCCCATAAAACAGATATATGTGATTATTGGCTATTAAAACTTTATTTACTTTACGTCTTATACTACATAGATCAGGAAGAGCCGTCTCTGTAGTAATGGTATTTTTTGACCGTCTTGTTGTTGTTGTTGTTGTGGTAGTGGTAGTGGGAGCTGTAGTTGTTGTTGTTGTTGTTGTTGTAGTGGTAGTGGTTATCCTAGGACCGTATAGTTGTTGAATACTGTTAATTGTATCTGGGGAGAGATCTATTTGATACATGTCTACAATGTTACTAGGTATAATAGAATACCGATACATTGTGGAATTTAAAACAGGCGAATGGTGTAGGCCAAGAGCGTGTCCGATTTCGTGTAAAAGGACTGTATAGAAAGATTGATGGCCATCCAAAGGTCGATTCATGCTAAAGTCCCAATTCTCATCCGTATCGAAATGAATTTCCAATTGCATAGTGGTCGGTGTGGGTAGTGTTGCGTGTGCAAGAACCGAACCTGTACCGTCAAAATCGCTAAAACACTTTGTAGCGCCATTAACCAAATTCAAATGATCCCTTTCAGCAAAAGAAATGACTATGTTGGGTGTAGAGCTGCACCGATAAAACTTTAAATTAGAATGCCTACTCCATAAATTGAAAGCGTACTGAACAGTTTTCACTAGGTCACGGTTACCACCACCGTACACGTACCATGAGAGCGTAGTATTACTCCATTTAAACAGCCTCGAGGCATCAAGCGGATTAACACTATCGTTATAACCACAGCGGCCATATAGCGTCACATCTAGCGTTTCAGGTGTTGTACTGTAGCTGTCACTGCCGAATTCTTCAGCGAGAATTGTACAGTGACAAAACACAAAGAAGACAAACACTCTGTTCAAAGTCATATTTACGATTGAGTTTAATCAACAAATTGTTTAGATATTTATTCTACATCCTTATCCTCTGCGCCCCATAGCGATCTCCAGTTCTTTACCCCTTCTTTAGGAATAGTTTCTTTACTGTATTTTGTTTTAATGGCACGTGCAAGTTGAATCAATTCCGTGTTAATAAATTTTTTCAAACTAGCTTCCGTAAGTTCAATACCGTGAACAAAGTTGAATTCTGCAGACTTAATAGCTTCGGCTAATTGATGGAATGTAATAGCATCCGCTGCTGAAGTACCACGAGCGACATTACAAATACGTTTTGCCTCGGCATTAAAACAGTCGTCTTTTTGATTTTTGAGTAATACATTTGTATTTAACCATTCATACATATCGTGAATATATTTTTTCAACTGTCGCAAATTGACTGCATCTACATCAGACGTACCGTCAAGTAAACCACTTATTTTCTTAATGTTAGCACTGAATATCTCACCAAACGGGAGTAAATGCACAGTATTATTTATAAGAAAAGCTAAATTGACCGCATCATCCATAAATAATGGAGAGCCGATTTTTGCTACTCTTTTTTGCGCAAAATTACATGATTGGCCGTCATTTAGTGGCAGTCTATTGTCAACGTACTGTTTGTTGACAGCATCCTCTTTACCGCTAGGCGTTTCTACATTAATGATTCTAGAGTTACTGGCATCAAATAAGCCCTCTCCGTTCTTTACGATAAAATTTTCCTTCGCGTATATAACGTTAACAGCATCATCATTTCCCACAGGTTTGCCTACATCTTGTATCCTATTATGATTAACAGAATACTCGGTCATAAGTTTGATTGGAATTAGAGACTCGAGATAACCTTTTGTTACGGCATCATCAACGTCTTTGGCCACCCCCAGACCTCCCAAAGGTACACCCTTTGTATGATATTTTTTTATTTTTTTGTTAAAAGTTAGACAATTTTTCTCTAGAGTTTCTAGGTTAACAGCATCTTTTTTAGTTTTAGGGTTGGCTACATTACTTAAGATTTTGCCCCTTATGTCGTAGTTTCCCTCAGGTGTAAGGTCATATCCTGTAACCCTAGACCCCGACACTGAACGAGTCTTACTAAGCTCTGAGTAACGTCCAAACTTGTCGACGCTCATTTTATTAATGATCTAATTTTTCTATTTCCAGAACCTTTTATAATCCCAGCTTCCCGTAGTTCTTCAATGATGGAGGCTATTTCGTTAGCATGTCCTGTATGACCAGCATCTATAGAGGCCAATAAGAGTCTTAGTCGGTTACAAAGTTCATTAGGGTTGTCCCAATATGAATATCCTCTCCCTGTGATTGTTTTAGAAGGGAATAACGGCTCTATAATGTTTCTATATTTTAGAGATCTGTTACGATTAACTACTTCGTTCGGATTGTATGATCTCTTGTGTGCACTGGATCTCAAACAGATATCTCTATACGCTCGTAAATCGGCATCGGTATATATTTCATCATCTGGTAAACGTTTAAACACCAACTCGTACAACCCGGGCGTCCCACTATAGTGTATACCGTCAATTATAATTTCACCATCGTCCGACAACTGAAGAGTCTTGTTACCGATCGTCATAGAGTTGTCTTCGATTTTCGGCCCGTAACTGTGATCTATAATTTGACTTCTGGCGGTATCTTTCATCATTATAAGCATATATTTTCGTGCCAGTGGATGTTTGAAATTACTGTTTACCCAATTTTCAGATGTACTTTGCCCTTCAGGTGTTGACAATAGTTCCCTTACACTGGGTCCTGGTTGGTCCGGACTCTCGGCAATTATTTCAGTATCCATAAAACTAGGAGAACCCCATAAATTCCCCTCCTCCACCTCCTCATCCTCCTCCTCCCCTCCCCTCTCCTCAGGGCTGATCACGTCCCTAACCTCGTCCTTAACCTCGTCTTTGACATAGGGTATAGACGGCGACCCCTTTATTTTTGACAACTCTTTAAGTATAGGGCTGTATTGTTTATTGAGCAGCACCTCTGTATAAGCTTCGCCTTGACGTATAGCCCGATACTTTTTTTTAATAACCTCCCTTAACCGTGATATCTCCGCTGTAAGGTTAGATGACGTCATGGTAATTCTATAGATCTGAAGAAACACGGATATTGTTTTCTAGTCAAGAGGAACTTTATTATATCACCAGCTGATGATTTCAATATGTTAGCACTCCACTGCAACCCTTTCAGGTATCCGTACGTGTCCTTGTCAAAACGAGGAATGTGCTCGATTTTGTCCGTACTTTTAAATATAAAGGTTCGTTTTAGATTATCACGCCATTGAGCTATTTCGGCTACAAAGAGATAATCATTCTTTGGTGTGTCCTCCATAAACTTTTTAAGTTTAGCTATAGGCTGAACACTTTGCTCACTAAGCAGATACGAGTTTAATAATAAAAATTCGTCCAAATTTGAGCCCGTATATTTCATCCAAGACTGTAACAATTTTTGGTTAGTTACAGTATAATTGATACCGTCAAAGGATAGCCCGAAATGAACACATTGTTGAGGTACTGTAGGTAAGGCTTCCTTAAGAAACTCTACAGTGAACAAACCTTGAGCCTTATTGTTTACAGCTTCAAACTGTTTACCTCTGGTTCGTGTAGGCATGATGGGGGGAGGGCCGAACTTTACATTGTAACTAATGTCGATACAGCACTTTGCCTTTAAGGCCATTCTATATAGAGCTATAGGCCCTCGTATAGGTATAGTTCTCTCTGTGACAACTACACATTTGGAAGTGAAAGGTAAGGAGCTTCCATACTGTAACATATTCAAATACGCGTTCATATATCCCACCCCTCCGTGGGAGGGGGTGACAGCTGTATTGAACAAATCGGGGAAAGGTCTAAACCTCGAAATCATATTTTGAGGGTGTCTCACTGTGCCTTTCAACATATGTTCGTTATATATAACAAGTTCAATAGGCACACCGTTTTTTTCACACTCGCTTAGAAATTTCAACCATATTTCCCTATTGTAAATCCTATCAGCTGAAGTAATCATGAGTATAACTAAAGGTGGTAAACTTTTACTGTGACCACCCCGCCTTTTATGCCTCCAACATCTTCTATTGAATATATCACCATATCTACCAGATCTACTACAATAATTTCCACAAAACTGTTTTCTGTCCGTATAATACCATGAACATAAATTTGATTTCGGATTATGCAATTTACAAATGTTGGTAAAAGGCCGAATATCATTATACGTGAATATACGCATTATATATCTTTAATAAAACGGTCAAAACCTATTCTGTAACGACCAGTATCTTTTTCACTATCTTTATCTATCACAATAAAACCGTGTTTATTCTCCCAAGCAATAGCACAAATATTTCTAAACGCGTCAAATGAAACGTCTGTATTGACGTGATCTTTGTAAATGTGGCGTAAGTTCAGATCATCCTGTTTAAATACTATTAAAAGGTTTGCATTATCACGAATCAAGTGTTTTGGGATATTACTGTAAGATTGACCTAAATAGAAAGAGTCAATGTTATTATGACGCCCCATAGTAAAATAAGCACGTATATTGTTATGTTTTTCACAAGCGATATCATCAAATATCATTATAGAATTAGGTTCGGCGTCGTTTGGCGGGATTACGAATTCATTATCAGTGAATGGGTAGTATCCGACGTCAGAATTTTCAAGAATCTTTTCCAGGAACTTGTACTTTGGTTGGTGAAGGGATTTTGAAAATATGTAAACATTAGCAAATTTTAAGCCGTTAGGTTCAAAAAGCAAGTTAAATATAACGTTTGTCTTACCGCAATTTGACGGTCCGCAAAGTAATGCTCTGATTGTGTTTGGGAGTAATGAGCTGTGTCTTTTATTTACAGCCTTTTTCTTGAGAAAAGTGTCGAAATTCGTCATATTCATTGTATGTAACGAGTGCTCGACCCTCATGATGACGTAATACTGAAGTTAAATTGATTTGTATGAACATTATATACGTTTTTTCTAATACTCTACAGTAACCGTAACCTAACCTAACCTATTTGACAATTTCCTTTTCACTTACCCATGAGTTATGTGTCTGATCAAACCCTAGCCATTTCACAAGGACCTTATCACCTCTTTTCTTTATAACTTTCTCAACAAGATATACATTACCTATTTTTGATTTATTTAATTCTTCACCATAAAACCCGCCTTTTAAAATTTCCCCCTTCGAGTCTTGTAGAATATAAGTTATAGGTTTTGACGGTACAATAGCGTAAACTGAGAAAACCTCGTTTGTCCAATTAGGTAAATAACCTTTAACGAACGTCTTTTTAAATTTGGAAATTCTAACTTTTTCATCTAGTTTAAATTTGGGTATAGCTTTTACGGTTTTACGATCTAGTTTTTGTAATAATAGTTTCTCATGCTTTTTCAATACGTGAGACGGTTTCATTCCTATGGTACTATGCACTGTATTATTATATGATTTTAATATTTCTTTTAAAAGGGTTAACCATTCATAGCTGCCCCGAGCTGTAAATTCACGCCACATTAGATTTTTTAACGTACGATTTAACCTTTCGACTATGGAAGCTTTTTTGTCAGAGTATGTATGGTAATGATTAATGTTATATTTTATCATTAACTGTTTCACACGAGTGTTGAAGAATTCTTTCCCTTGATCGGTTTGCAAATGTTTCATACGATGTTTTTTAAGTATAGGGTCTAAACATTTAGCTACTTCAACGCCTGATTTTGTTTTTAACGGCACAGCAAAAGCATATTTTGTTAAACAGTTTATCATTGTCAATATATACTTGAACCCTTTATTTTCTCTCGCATAAGGTATCATTTCGACCAAATCAGCCTGATACAGGTCATTTATACCTTTTATAGTTACATTTCTGGTCGGGTAACGCCTACGGGCTGGTTTATGCAACTCTGCGGCAATAGCCTGTCTTACATTCATCATGTAAATGATAGAATTTAGAGAATAGCACAGTTATTTATAAAATACGCATGGTCTTGTATCCATAGGGGACTGTATCATACTCTCCAAATCTCTTTCTTTTAGCACCTGTTATACTAAATTTTTTCTTTTCATTTATTGTAACAACTTCGCGAATAACGGATCTCCTAATTTGATTACCACTTATGTAAATTGGTTCGTTAATGCTGTCAACATCGTCTCCGGTGTCAACTAATCTTTTTAAACAATCAAAGTTTAGTATCTGCGAATTTCTAAAATTTAGTGTGAAACCTTTAATTTTACAAACCGTAACGGTCTGACCTGTATTTGTAGAGACTTTGTATCCGTATGTTTTGGGACCTCCCGAGACAAACTCACTGATATATGAATCTGGTCCATATTCTGTAAGTTCATCGGTCATTTCGCCTAAATTTGTTCATTCTTATGAAATGAAATGTTTTTCTTATGACACCTACCCTAAATTATGAGTTACTCAATGTTTGTCCACAATACATTTTACAAAAGTTGGTTCTCGTTTATGTAGCATATACGACAATCAGACATTATTCCAGAACCACTTTTAGGCTATGTACTTGAATTTCAAAATTTAAATTGAATATCCGAAACCAAACACACAAATTTTTTGACCAATCACACAATTTTCTATACATTCATGTGAGAAATAAAAGTTAAAATTTCTTAGACTGTAAGTACTTTAAATCAAAACTATCCCCAAGATGTAACTCAAGGTTTATTTTTTCATCCACTATATAAATTTCTTTAAATTTTGTGTATAAAAGAACATAAAAACAATCCAACACCTCTAATTTATGAATTTTACTTAAATTTTCTTCCCAAAGTGACAGAGCTATAAACCACCTTAACTAATTCAAAATAAAGTGTCATAGGATTTATCTTATAAATGAATTTTCGGATAAACTGCCTGTTGAAGTGAGTATATAATCATTTATTTTTAATATAAACAATGGACGTTTACGAGGGAAGATGGAATATTGTGAAAACTACATTTAAGACATGTTTTGGAGATTACAGCAAACTCTTTACAATGATTATACTGTATAACTTTTAACTTGTATGATTTATAACTAAAGTAAACCCTTGTCGCGTTGTTTATAGTCCATCTGATATAAAACAGATATTTTAGTACTCGGTTAGGATTAGTTTTGTAATCGTAAAAATTGTCAGAATTACAGAGTTTGTTTGTGTGACCATTGCAAGATGGAGCTGGTTTAGTACTTAAGATGTCCAAACAAATTGATTTCGGTTTAACTTTGCAAATAAGTTTCCAAAAGTTTAACTTCGCAAAGACATTATAATTTTCACTCCAAAAGGAATTTGTTTTAATTTGTTTCTACGTTTTAATGCCAGTAGAGTTTTAACGCGGCTATCATTTTCTGCGTTTTTACAGGTGCGTTTTGTTTAATATTTTTCAACTTTCGAATTTATTTTATAAAAAGGTTTAAAAGTGTTCTTTTAAAATTAAACTTTTACTCGAGGAAATGTTTGGTCAGATGACAGAGCACTTATCACATAACTTTTTGTGCTATATTTAATTAGTACAATTTTACAACGTTTCCGTGGTGTAGCGGTTATCACGTCTGCCTAACACGCAGAAGGTCCCCAGTTCGATCCTGGGCAGAAACATTTACTTTTTTTCAATATCTTTTTAAATTTAGAATATATCTGTAGTAATAATAAATCAATACTAATTATGTTACTGATATACTGACATGATTTGATGAGAACTTTTGGTGTTTTTTCCCTCTCATTTGACGAACTCGCCCTTGAGATGTGTGAACGAAATATATAAAATACTAACAGAGTACCTGTCCTTCGTAGGTGGTTTACGAATTGTATAATGGAGTATAGATAATTGAGTGTTGAGGAGTTTTCAAGGCTAGTGGGGCAATGCCTCTGATGGAATTTCTAAATAAAATAGGCCTATGTGTTAACCAGGGACCCTAAGAATATCCATGTACAATTTCAGCTCAATGGGTCTAGTAGTTTTTACGTGATTGAGTAACACACACCCAGACAGACACCATTAAATGTTTATATAATAGTATAGATGTTTTATCTCAACCTCTACTTTACGTATAAAAATGTTTCCGTCGGTTTATAACTCCGTATGTACAGTGTGTCAACGAACTGCTTTCGAAATTAAAGTATATTTCAAAACGTGCAAAAATGTAATTCATTTTTTAAATGTATGTCTTCTGCTACGTTTACATTTTTAATAGTTTTCATTACGTAGGTTTGTGATATATATATATATATATATATATATATATATATATATATATACCTCTAGTCTTCACCTGTTAAATAATAGGGACAGAGTCGAAAAAGAACAAGAGTTGATTAAGAGAGACCTGACAGGAAACATGAATGAGACGTATCTAACTCAAGACTAGATGAAGGGAGGTGTATAATCAGCTAGGTACCTTGGAATTGTCCTATTTACTTTATGTGAATCAGTAATTTGTCTTATATTCTATTTTTATTTTTTCTGTCATGTATTTTGTTTCATTTTTGGATTTCAAAATTTTCTGGGACTCAGCTTCAGTAGAACACCTTTGAGCATTTGAGCACTACTACTGTACACACAAATTCATATCTTTTGTAGACGGGTTTGTTAATTCTATACGATGTTTTTTACTCGCATAATAGCGCGTCCGTACTGCATTAAAATACACAACTAACATTAAACAGACATTAAACAATGTATTGAGTATTTTTCTGGTGACATGTAGAAGAATAACCTAATATTAATTTTTTAATTATCATTATTATTTTTCATTTTCTTTTTACATCTCAAAAACACATAATAAACACACGAATAAAAAAACCCCTGCCTTAAAATACGTTTTAAGAAAATAGTTATGTTTAAGAAAGCATACTTGTTATAATATAAACTAGACCTCTGTTGAAAAAACAATCAAAAACATATTAAACGAATGCTAATGTACAAAGAAAATGTACAAAGAAAATGTACCTCATTTAGGACTTATTATTCTTGTTTTGAGGCTACCCTTCCTTAATTTCTCATTATTATTTAAAGAGTTGACAAAAACTGACGATTGAAACTTAAATACGATTTCACAAAACAATAGCTATGGAGACTATAGGGGGAAAGCTTATAAATGTCACGTCTATTTATGTTAGACCAATGCAATGCACTTACATGTGAACAGATGTCTGTTTGTATGCTGGTAAGCGGATATTTATTTTTGCAAGGCCCCCCCACTATGCAATTTATTGCATACGAGCATATGTGCAATATATATGTAGGGTTAGTCTAATTTGAACTACCGCGAGGAACAACAGTACCACGATGTACGTTGACAACTTTATAGGGACGGACCTTGTTCCATGTAAGTAAATTATTATTTTTGGTGTTATATTATTATTTTTGGTGTTATATTATTACAAAAGTGTTTTTATTTTTCGTTTTAAACATTTATAAATTCGGAGGTGGAATTATTATTATTTGGTGTTACTTTTATTGATGTTATGTTTTCAATTGTCGTAGCAAACATTTATGATTTCAGGAGTTGTTTATTATTTTTTGGTGCTAATATTTTTATTCTTAATATTATAAATTAATTCATTTGACTGACCAAATCTGTAATTATTTCTCTATATCAACATTTGATATTTTTGTTTTTGTTATTTGTCATTAAAAAATTGAACAAAATTTAAACTGATTAAATTGATTAATTTTTTTAACAAATAGAATTTATATATTTTAAATATAAATTAATGGATTAAATGAAGCTGCGACGAATCAAATTATCCTGTAATTTACCAATGTAAATGTGAATATAAAAAACTGTTATAAACAGTCAAAGTAGTTGACTGTCAATTTGAATTGAACTGTAATAATAATAATAATGTATTTCTTCTTTTGTTACTAACGAAATACTAACAAAATTGATTCAATTAAGTTTTCGGAGAAATTCCGCTGTTTTATACAACATTTGTTCGTTTTAGATACGTGACTTCTCGAATTCTTTTTAAAATTTCTCATTCTGTTTCTTTAACAGAAACCTTTAGATGAGTTTTACAAAATAATATATATATATATATATATATATATATATATATATATATATATATATATATATATATATATATATATATATATATATATATATATATATATATGTAGGCCTGAACTACTGTAGATATACTGAGCTTACATCTCGCCGGAATAAAGGATCATTTGTTAGTTTACGTTACTCTATTTATAGGGCCTACCATATAAAATGTCTCTGAAAAATGTAAATTTTATATATTTTGAATATTATTCTATTTTCATGGCTCAATTTATATTGAATTTGTAATATATTGATGCTATGCGTCAATTATATACTTAGGGATTTGGATTTGTAAAAATGTCTGCGACCTGTTGTTTGAATCGATTTTTGAATTAGCTACATACTTCTGGTGTGTTATATTCAAATTGAACGACATTTATGAATATCAAAATGCTAGACTTTAAAACATATTTACAAATTATCAACTCAAACATTCGTTATAAGACTAAAATTAACAAATCTGAGAATGTTCTTAATATCATCTCTACAGCCAAATCAGCTGAACTGATTTCCATGTTGTTTTTACTAATCTCTTTCTTTAGCATTCTTGTTGCAGTCATTAAAACTTTAAAAAATTTAGTATATTTTTTTAAAAACCCTAAAACGTTCTCCTCCACCAAAACGTATTTAAAAACAAAAACAATATTTACAGGGAATACATACAGACGTATTGATATTATTGCACGTACGTGACAGTTTGAATCCATATTACATTCCCTTGTTTAATTATTGTCACGTTTAAAATGTTCCACACCCATAGCCTACAAATTCGAGAAAGAGAGGCGTTGAGCGTTTAAATTTAGGTCTTTATAATAATTTGTCAAAGTAACCATACCCCCAATGAATTTACCGTCCATTACTCTTACCTTACAAATTTAAAATTAGGCTAAGTACAGAGTTGCAACTTGAACGTTGTAACTTAGCAAATAGTAGTTTTTAAAAATATTCTATTTCCTCCGAAAACATTAAAGACAAAATTTATTCACATTCCGATTTGATTAAATATTGCTACGGCTTTACATTTACATTGCACATAGTCTTCGTTAAGCTAATAAAGAGGTTGGGTTAGAGGCCAAGTGACGTAGTATTGTGACGTAGTGTTGCGATGTAGTATTGCAGCGTGGTATTGTGACGTAGTATTGCGATGTAGTATTGCAGCGTGGTATTGTGACGTAGTATTGTGATTATAGGTGGGTTATCTCTTAATTTTAGTTAGTCTTCATCGAACTTTCGAAGAGGAAAGATCTCTGGTGAGTTACAAATTTTGAGTTTACAAAGAACAATGAGTACTACAGATAAACACGAACACAAACAAATACTTAGGAGACTAGTTCTTTTATATATATATATATATATATATATATATATATATATATATATATATATATAACTAATCAAACAACTTATTATTAAATTTATTTAAAATTTAAACAAACCATTCAAATAATACGTCAATCATTTTTTTCTTCATTTCTGTTGTACATAGAAAAATTACAGTGTACACTTTGTCCTACTCTATTGTAATATCGCCGGGTGAACACACCTTCTACTCAATTGATATAAACTCAAAATATTTGCCTTCTCTGTAGATATACTAAAAATGCGTCACTGTAAACAATGTAGAGGTGTTTAGACTAAAATTAGCAAGGTTAGGTAAGATATCAAGATTTGGACACATTGTTTTGTGTACTCTTGGACTCTGCAGAACAGATCTATAGTTATGAACTATTCATACAACAAAGATTAGACTATATCAACATTTAATTCGCCTTATTGGTGACGCTAAAGTAGAGATCCTATTTAATATGGAAAGTCAATCTGATATAATTGATATGTATTAGAGAAAATCATTTTGATATTGCATACAATTTTACTCAACATCAAGTTTTATTTAAACTTAAAATGTGTCTCATTAGAAATCAATACGTAAATCAAATTGTTGAAAATTTGAGAGAAATGGACACATTAGATCTTCTTTATTTGTTGTTGTTGATAATCGAAACGACTGAAAGCAATATTTACTTAATAATAACGTATTCATTGATTTAACTTTAGTGGATACGTTTAGTAAAGTGTACTGATTTTCTACCACAAGCTACAATTTTTACCAGGCTACTTAAATTATCAAAAGTTGGAACCAACTGGTAACAATGTTTAAAAAAAAAAGACAAAGACAAATTATATAATTAACAAAGCCAAAATTTATTAAATTTAAACGGAAACTTCGACGGATCAGATTTTACCATTTACAGTTATGTTTTGTTATATAAAATTCTCAAAAAAAAAAATTACAAAGTTTTCTTAAAAAAAAAGGTTTAAGTTTTCAGAAACATATACATGTACAAAAGGTGAAGATGGTAAATTATTTTAACAAGTTTGAGGTTATACAAACTTAGTCTAAACATACATATAAATAAATAAATATTTATATATAAGAAAACATCTTTTGAAAGAAAGGATGTGACTCCATTCTCATTATAAAGAACAATTCATTCTACACATATATTAATCTCCATTTATATATATAAAAAAATTATAGAGAAAAACTTAAATTTAAAGTTAAGTGAAATATTAGAATAAATGGAAATTCTTAAATAGTGAAATTTTTAAAATACTGAAATTTTTAAATAGTGAAAATTTTAAATATTGAAATTGTTAAATTATGAAATTTTTAAAGATTGACGTCAATGTTTTTATTTTTGTTTTATTAATTTTGAAAGTAACCCCTTTGGGGTTGTAAGAGCCGAAAGGTTTGCATGCAGCACCACCCAATATATTTTATCTTATAAATAATTACACATTATTACATATAAACAGTAAAGGACATATTATCAAACACATTTCAGTTAAAAAAATATATATAAGAACAGGTTCACAATTGGAGTTAGAATTTTAGAGAAATGTCATTTTATAGTGCACTTAGAGATGTTCAAAAGTTTTTCCTTGTTACAAACATGTCTCTTAGGTAGAGTCTTTCAAACAGGTATCCAATTTTGCTGCATGGACTTGCAAAAACCAGAACAAAATCCAGCAATCTTGAACCGGCTTTTGTTGTTGAAAAGAAACACAGGTCAAATAGAGATTTATGCAATCTTATACATGTTATAGCACAAGTTTCTCTTATTTAAAATGCTTTGTTATTTCATCAAAATCAAGAAAATTATCGGAATTACAGAAATCCAGAAAGATTTCAATTAAGTCCTTCTTTGTTGTTAATACTAATAGTATATGAATATCTTGCTTTCTGTTTGAAATAAAAGACTTATAACAAGAATTAGAAATTTTCTAAAGACAAGGACTCTAGTTCAGAAAGACATTTTTCCTGTTAGTATTTTGATATAATTAAACACTTAATAATTTTGACTGCTTAAGATTTAATACATGACTGCTCAATACTCAATGTTTGACTGTTTAAAGTTTACATTTAGATTTTGTAAAGTATCTCTTAAACAAAAGAAGTCCTTTTATAAGTTATTAAGTTTCAGTAAAAAATTTGAATACTAAAAGAAAATACGAAACACATATTTCAACAAGCAAAGCTTTAAAATATTAACAAATTTTATAGTATAGTAAAATCTGAAAAATAAGGTACCTGGACTCGGTGCGAAGTGCTGAGAAATTTTTAGAATCGAAGCACATGCCGTGTTTTGTAAAACAAAAACTCACCAACTTTTGTTTTTACTTTTGTAAAAGAACATCACTAATTTAAGAGGCACTCATTACAATAGAATGTGAACTAAAACATGACTTAGAACTGACACTTGTGAAGAAAGATGTCCGAGATGCGATTTATTCAATTTTTACTACTACATGATTTTACTGCCGGAATCTAAGTGAAGGTCACGTAGCGAGAAACGAGATTCTAGAACTGTTAGAGAGAGAGGGAAGAAAGTCATGCGATATATTTCTATTTTCGCCTCCAGGTTACACTAGCTGTCAGATACAGATAGATGGGGCAAGGCGGGGGGGTGGAGGGTTGATAAACGGGTATAGATTATTTTAATTATTTGTGAATGACATTACGGCTGGTTGATAAATTTAGTACAGATTATTTTATTTTAATGATTTGAATTTAGAAGGACGTTACACAATTATAAATAAAACAATTAACCAACTCGCCTACACAAATATTGTATATTTGTTGAATGGGAGTTCATCAAAGTAACGGTTTCACGATAATTCTCGCAGGTATTATTTAAGACATGTTATTACTTTCAACGTTAAAATAAATTGCAGGATTGTTATTGTGCACGAGAAAAATATTTTACGACTAATAAAAACCTATCGATATTGGTTGCTATGGTAATCGTATTTGTGTAAATAAATTGTAATTTTCAATCTGCGTGAAGAAAATAGTTTTACCCTAGGTTAAATTGTAAAAAAACGTTCCAAAATTAGACACAAGTGGAAAGTTTAATGGCTAGAAGGTTATCACATCAATTCACAATATCTTGAATTTATGTCAAAATTTGCCTGCTTTAAATTAATACAAAACGTACATTTTTATCAATGGTGTATGTGAATGTATGTGAAGTAGGTCCTATGTAAGGGATTCATGGTGTGCTATAGTCATAATATTTTGTTTGTCGTGGTCTCGTTATATGAACTAAAAAAAGAAAACTTACTATTCAATAATAATGTACAAAGACTACATTTGACAGACACAAAAGTATATATAAAATGAACGTATTGTATTGAGGAGCATTATATTATATATAATATATATATATATATATATATATATATATATATATATATATATATATATATATATATATATACATTATTGATTTATAAAAATTCACTGATACAATCTGTTTCCCTAATATTAAATTTTTATAATCGTCAATCCAATGTACATACCTATTTCAACATTTTGTTCTATTATTTCAATACAACGTATTTGACGTTAGTTGTGTGTTACCGTGATTGTGTTTTTTGACTTCTCAGTTTAAGCTCTGAAATGCATGTTTAGATATTAAGGTTGGTGGTATTCTTATTTAATTTTCTTCTTACATAAGCTTAGTTTCTAGTTTCGTGTTTCTTTAGTTTTTAGTCACTTGATAACGGGAATTCATTCTTATTCCGGAAACGTCGTGTTTTGATTTCTAACATAAAAATGATGGCAAATGTTCGAAAAATGTATAATAATAAAATTGAACTTCCATCATTAACAAATAACTTCAAACAGAGAATATGTTGATAATATCCCATCGTTTTTTTACCTTTTTCTGAAAACAATGACTTAAAAATTTAAATCCTCTAATATAATGCACAATAAGATACTGCATATGTATATCATAATGCATATCAGATAATGTATATCAGATAATCGCAAAAGCTAAAAGGAAACCAGAACGCCATATTCTCATCAGTTATATTTTTTGCACTATACAAATAACAACGATTATAATAACACCAATTTCGCCTTACTGATGAGATTCTATTCAATCCGTAAAGTAAACCCCTTTACTCACCATCTATTTATTTTTAAAAATTAAAATGTGTCCCATTAGAAATCAATACGTACACTAATTTTTAAAGAGTTAGAGCACTGCACAAATTAGAGCTCCTTTATTTGTTGTTGTTGGAATATAAATCGAAGCTATTGAAAGGCATATTTATTTAATGGGAATGTATTAATTGATTTACTCTCAAGTTAACAGTGAATTTACATTTGGTAAAGTGTACTGATATTCTGCCCCAATCTGCAAATCCTTTAATGTATACAATCAACCAACTGGACTACACAAATATATATTTGTTGAATCCGAACCAAAGTAACGTTTTGATGAGAGGGGAATATGCTGGAATTACGTCTCGCTGATTTTTAAAGCATGGTAGTACTTTCTATAATTTAAAAAATCCCACGTGTTTTATAGTACAGAAAAAATAATTTGGGACTAATACAAACCATCTTGATATTGGTTGCTATGTTATATGTATTTTTTTAAATAAATGATAATCATCAATTTGAGCGAAAAAAAAATCGATCAGATTTTAAATTATTTTTAGAAATATTTTATTTATCATTAGGTTTCTTAATATGTGGAAATCGGTAGACCCAGAATATAATTAATTGGTTGTATGTTATAACTGTTTCGCATCAATATGTACCAAGAAATATTTAATTCTGAGTGTAAAATGTTTATAAGTACCGATGAGCAAGAAGTTATACAATTGTTTCGATTATAATTTTCTGTTACCGAAATGACCTTTTCACTTCATCCTTGAGATTTAAATCGATCCAGTGATTTTTACCCTTAGCTGGTTTAATACTCCTTAAGTTCAATTTACTATAAATCTATATTTACCTTAAATCGTTCTATAAAAACACCTTTTATTTAATCTTCCTATTTTCAAAGTTATATTTGGAGAAATGATACATGATATTTATTTATTACTGAAAAGTTTTTTCGGATATGTCTTATAATACATGTTACATTTACTTGTCAGTGACTCGATAAATAATTGTCATCACATTTAAAATTTAAAAAGCAGTTTACTTATTCCACTCCAATATAAATGTTTGTATTAGGTGTTGTAATTTTTAATATATTAAAAAAGCAATCTGTCTTGCAAAATTTTGGTTCTTAATACTGTAATTATTTCAATTCACTTATATCATAAACAAGACTATAATAGATTGTATCATAAAATAATAGTTTTTTGAAGTATTACTAGGTGTTATAAAAAAAGTTATCATAACATGTAATATCTTATACCACATGGAGTAGAAAAATATCACCCAACCTTAATAGTGACCTACAAATTACGTTTACCATTGTTCGGCTATTAGTAAAGAATTAGCTGTATTCACACTACGTGATTATAATGTGTGTATAGTTGGATACAAAATGAGGTGTATTTTACATTTAACACTTCTTATATTAGTTAATTGGACATTTTTTGATAATTCAGATAATTTAAAAAAAATATACAATCTATTTAATATGTGTAATATAAACTGCGATGTATTATCTCAGTTCTGGTGTATCTTTATGCCGTCATTACCTTCATGTTCATCAAAACAACAATTTTAAAATAATACAATTTCGCTTTTCCGTCTCGTTTTTGTGTTTTGAGTGTAATTTTGTTCACGAATTCTTTATAAAATGTATGAATAAATAGAAATAAATTTGTGGTGTAAGTTAATGAAAAGTAATTATTACTAAGCAACTTTACAATTATTATGATAGGTTTCTTTACCTAGTAATATTATTATTTAATTTAAATGTTTAAAAACCATTTATTATAGTTTTAAATGATTAGATAATCAACAGTACTCTAATTATGGAGGAAAATAAAATGTCCCTTGTCTTTTCTCTTCCACCCAAATGCGATCTTTGAAGATACAAATAACACAGCTTGGAAAATCATGACCCTAACTAAGGGAATAGACATAAGAAAGTTAGGAGTTAAGAAGTATTCGAAACTTCTTATAGGATGAAGTGTCTAGATGTTAAAACCAACTTCTATTTATAATAATAATAATAATAATAATAATAATAATAAAACCCTAAGGTAAATACCGAAGCTGCAAAAAGGTATACATTTAACAACCCTAACGTTAATCAGCCCGATAAAGGAATTCGCCATAACTAAATTATGATATACGGCATTCTAAGTTTGGGCCACAGTTTCTCTTCTATGTTTTAGCTTTAAATCTTAAGCCACAAAGATGTAGCGTCCCAATTGTTTCAAACAATATATTTTATTGTTAAAAGAGATTTTAAGGGGGGAGAGTGGGTGGTGGAGCATGACCATCCAAGGATAGGGATCTTCAAAAAATTATAAATTATTAAAGAAAAAATAGCTTAAATTATCTTTGAAATTTGACCAAGAGTTTTTATTATTCAAATTTTACTTATTCGGAAAAAACATTTAATATTCAGATAAGAGCATATGAGAGAATTTCAGTATGTAATAATAGAAACTACATTATTTGAGGTTATAATCCTCTATAAGGATTTATTCCCAAGAAATATGAACATACTCGTATAGACAACTAACTATACAAAAAACAGGAGCTCGATTTATACGAATCTTGATCTTTAAAAGAATAGCTAAAAACTAAACTGATAAACGCTTGAATAAATCTGAAAACTGAAAAAAAAAAAAAAAAAAAAAAAAAAAAAAGGATAACAATTAATTTTGTTACAACAATGTTGTACATAACATCAAATCTTATATATTTACATTATTTTTAACCAGCTAGTTTAATAGCTGTTAGTTTTACCTAGCTGGATAAAAATAAAGTTTTGCAATATAATTTAAACAGTTACTATATTTCGTAAATGCAAGAATTTATAATTTAATAACTAAATAAATCACGGTATCGGCATATTGATATAAATATTTAAGATACTTCTTACTTAAAAGGTGGACAAGAAAATGTAATATATTATCTTTATTGATTATAGATACAAATAGCATACATTTAAGAGGTGAGTTTATATTTAACAATAGTACGAGTCATCGTGTAAAAACACGTCAACGTAAACACCTTTTATTATAATGCAATGAACTAAATAAAAACATTATTTATTTATTTAATTGGGTGTTAACAAAAATTCTCACAAATACCAGCAATCTTTCGTCAAAATGAAAAACATATATATTATGAGTTTCATATGGCTAATTATTTATATTTAATACATAAGTTTTTTATTTAAGATAAATAAATTTGGTTGTGCTTCAAGCATTTCAAAAAATCTTGTCACAACATGGAACCAATAACCTACATTTAACATAACAATTTCGAGTTAATTGAATTATATGTTTTAAAATATGTAGTGGTATAATTTTAGGAACACCAAACGAAAATTGTCAAGTTCATTACTTTCCTTACTGTGTAATTGCAAAATAAAATTATACCCCTGTGTATAGCGCCTTGAGGAATTGAAGAGGCCAATTAACAATCTCAACAGTTTACAGCTCACAACTGATGCTTATATCTCATTAGAAATGATAGCTTAGTACAATCACTACTAATTAATTACGTGGAAGGAAAATACGATTTAAACTGTTTCTTTTCATTTTGAAAACGATTTTTAAAACTTTTTAATAATTGTTACTTTTTACATAATAAAAAACTAAGGATATAATTGAGCCTTTATATATATATATATATATATATATATATATATATATATATATATATATATTGTATTTCCCAACACCCGTTTTCAAAATTATCTTCCATTTATGGTTTAAATTCCGTGTAAAATGAGACGTATTCCATCCTTTGGTTTAGAGGCAATTTGTTTTGAATTCAATTAGGTTTTACAGGAAATATCTGCTTACTTGATGTTCTTCTTCACACTTATATTGAGTTGTGAGCAAATTTAATTATATTTTGATGACATACAAGCGTGAAATACAAATTACAAAATTGCTGGGTTTATTTGACGACTATAAAATTAATAATGCATATATTTTCATTTACATGTGGTATGAAATATCAGTACAGGTTTTATGTTCTAATTTCATAGAAATTTAACGTTCAAAATTTTTCAATTTTCTACGATACCTATTTTTATTTACAGTTTCTTTTAGTTATATTATGTTTTTCTTTTATATGATTCTTTTATTAAATTTCTTTTATTAAGATAGTTTTGTTACTATTACATAAAGTTTCTGTGGTAGTATATCGGAGCCACTAAACAATTAACCTATGTAGCATATTAATATGTACGTTGGGTTATAAATAAACATAATTTGTTTTGGTTTTGACTAGGAACAGATATTGTCTAGCCTAAAAAATTATCCAATACCTACATTTAATATTTATACATAACGTATTTGATGATTAAATATATGTGATAATTACACATAATTTTTAATAAATTTGATATGTCTTAACTTTTTCTACTACTGTAGCACAAGTGACAAATATTTACTTAGAACCCTTTATTTTTACAACAACGCAACCAGCCTTCGCCCTTTCAAGATAAGACCATTGCTATATAAGACGTACATTTAATTTAAACAAAAATTGAAACGACTATAGTCAATTTTGAAACATTGAACTGTTAATGTGATATAGACACTTATTGAACTTATTACAGAATAATATCGAACTACATTATCTGGGTTCATGTGATAAATGCTTATTTCAGAGACTATAGTGATTTGATTTAAACACTTGATCATTATTATTTAGAAATATTATTAAAGAAGATTAGCCAATATATTTTTTTATATTATTTCTTAATAAAGCAATATTTTCATATTTTGATTATTGGCAATAACGCTTCACTAAAATGTTTAACAAAAACAAATACGAACTTTTTTTTTTTAACGTCCCCTCTATCTGGATCATTGTAAAAGACATGTAGTTGAAAATAAAAACAATTATTTTGTAGAGTCATCTGAATAATACATAAAAGTTGTAATGAATATCCCGATCGTTATTCTTGGTCATGGGATTCATAAATATTTCAACAATATGAGTTTTTCACTATTAAGTGAATATTTGACTCTGTAAATTTAAAGTGGAAGATATATTATTGGAAATAAAGAACTGGCAACTCCCAAAATAGTCTAAAATTGTTCCTTGCAGATATTTGTTATCAATTACAAAACCTTTCTAATGCTACAATTACATTTAACTTCCGTATTCAATTTTTGTAATTGAAAAGTTAAAATTTAAAAGTTTTTTTTTTTTAATGGACTATTTTCACATGGCAATTAAATCTGTTATAATGTTTTAAAGTAAAGTTGTAAATAAATAAATAGACATTTAATGGGTCCCTGGTCTCCTCTTTCATGTTTGTAGCTAATACTTGATGTGCCTCTATTAATATTTGCTGTACTATATAAATATTATGCCACTGCTCATCAAGCTTCATTTAAAATCTGTGTCAAAGGAAAATAATTGAAACTCCATTTTTCTAATTTTGTATTATTTAAATAATAACGGAGATTTTTAAATCTAAATAAAGTACACAACTATTTTAACGTGAAAGGATATATCATTTCGCAAGAGTAGAGAAATGATTATTATGCCTTTTGAAATGATTATTTCGCTTTTTTTTTTATTATGCCTGTATTCGATTTGTGTTTTCATTATTTTAGTCCTAAATACTTTTAGACTTATTCCTAAAAACTAACAATAATTCCAACCACAAATAATGTAAAAACGGCTTCAAATGTCCAAGAAGCAATGTGACGACATTGACGATAAAAAAAGAAAAGGTTATTCGAACCTAATAAATAAATAAACAAACAAAGATGAAATAAAACTGAGACTCTAATAAATCAGATATTTTTATGATATTAACTTTACGTAGATTTCAATTAGTCACCATTATCAGAGATTTACAGGTGTTGTTTATTATATTACCTCTATGTACTACAACGGAAATTCGTTCTATGGGATTATATTTTGGTAAAAAAAGAGAAAAATCAAAATTTAATCCAAATACAAGGTTTGGAATAATTGTAAACAACTTTGCTGCTCAGGGCGAGTCGGTGAAACTGACCTATGGCTAGGTCCAAAGACAACTTTCGCCTTCTAGTTCTGACAGTAACATCGTATGTCGGTAGATTTTGAATTTAAAAAAAAATCATATTTGATGAATTATGAAAATATGAAATAATAATGTTAAAGGATGTGCAATTATAGTACAAGTCGTACTCAATATAGATCTATAACGGTTAGTTCATATAAACTGACATGCACTACAGCAAATTTAAATGAAGAATTTAAACTTTTTATCAAAATTAATCAAATTCAACAAACCTTGGTATTTCTGTAATAAATAAATCATTATAAGAACAAAATATTCTTGCATAATTCATGAAAAAATAAATTTTAAAAAAGAGATAAAATGGTATAATATTGAAAGTTGAATAAAACTGGAATAAATATAAATTTTGAAAATGTGTTGTATAGGTATAGTTAAAAGATTAAAGTTTAACAACGAATTAATGTAAAAAATCAAAGTTTAAATGAAATAGAAAGGCTATGGTTTTCACACCCTTGTGTGAAAACGAATAAAATTTCAAAATTAATAAAATA
The DNA here is from genome assembly GCA_963513935.1 of Aphrophora alni. NCBI lineage: Eukaryota > Metazoa > Arthropoda > Insecta > Hemiptera > Aphrophoridae > Aphrophora > Aphrophora alni. The sequence continues at coordinate 68,743,301 of OY740769.1, forward strand.
TGGTTAAAATCATATTTGCTAAAGAATATGTAAGTCCCAAGGTAATCAGTAAATAATAAACCCCTAAACAAAAAAGTGTGAAGTTGAGTGGGAAATTACGTAAGACAGGAAGGTCAGACAGTATCTTCGTTACGGCCAGTGTATTTATTTCGGAAACTCAACAAAATGGTGGAGTTTCGAAACTGTAAATCCAAAATAACGTCGATTGTTGCGTAATGAATTGCGGGAGAACGGGCGGACCGACAAACATCACGCGAAATTCTTGTTAAAGCTGACGGGACGGACTACAAAATGCCGAACAAGTAAAAGTGAAAATTATCTCAGAAAAACTGTTAGAAGAGGTTAAAGAAAAGACAATAGAGATTTCTACAGTAGCAAGTTTGAGCTGCAGAGTTCCAAACTCCAGGACTTTGTGACGTAGAACCGAGAGGAGCTATTGTACCAACGGACAGTTACAGTAACAAACATGAATAATAAAATAAAATAATACAAACAAAGGATTAAAGGACTAGAACAATTGTTAATAACCCATTCATAAATATCTTAAGCACTAGAGCTAAAAATTAGGTAAAAAAAACATCATAAATAGGAAAATAAGAAAATATCGTATTATCCTTGTGAGGGAAAAAAATTGGTAATAGAATACGATAGTTTCCGGCTATAAATATAGCTGCTCATGTGCTCAGGAGGCTCTCTGATAAAAAAATCTTTCTCTAAAATGTAAGGGGTTACTATGCCCGACAGCTCTTTTGAAAATATTTTTTTTAAACTGCGGTAAGGGGTGACTATGCCCGACAGAACAGTGAATCTAACTAATTAAGAAGAATATAATTGATATTCTTAAGTAAAAATTATGTTTGGAAAATATTAAGGAGTCAGTGCTAAATGAAAATAAAATCAAAGGGTTAGAAAGTGAAATGTGGAATTAGTGAGTCATCAGTGAGTTCGGTAAAAAGTGAGAAAATTTCAACATCCAGTGTTCAAGGGGAATTAACAGGTCATCGGAAACTTACTAAGGGATACAAGGATCAATCTTAACGTCATCACAGCAACCAGACACCAGAGGAGTAATCCCATCCAACCATACAGGAGCATAATTACCAGGATCTTCAAGACGGCGGTCAAGGTTAGAGAAACCATCTAAATTCCTTTCTTATTAGGGCAAAGTTGGCCAAAATTTGAAATTAATTTCAAAGGGTACTGCTTTTCCTGGGATAAAAAAATAATATAATTAAATGAAAATTGTTTAGGCTAAGAAATTTAATATTTGTGTGTGGACTTTTTTTTTATTGTTAGTAGGCCTAATATAAGGAAAACATTTGAATTATAAAGAAATTAGTGTCCAGCGATTAAAGAAAATAAATTCATAGATAACAAAGTAAAGTAAAACTTAAAATTTTCTTTTAATTTAAATAATTGCCTAACTGCTATTAAACAAATAAAATTAGTAAAATAATAAGTTTTGTCAGAGGAATATTTTTATTTTGTTATAATTATATAAGTTAAAAATTTTGAATTATTTTGTTTGTCAGAAAAAAAAATTATTTTGTCTTCAATAAAAATAAAATAAATGAGTGTTAATTTCTAAATATCGAAAACAAAGATTTATCTTTTATAATTATCCACACACCCTTGTTTTATGTTTACAGGAAATATTACAAAATATAAGGTGAGATATTCTCAAGAAAACGCTCCCAAGGGATAAAAAAGATAAATAAAACTAATCGTGTTCTCTCTGAGCGAAAGGGTTAAAATAAATATAGTTACAGGAAGTATTATACAAAAAAGTGGGTTACCCGCGTTTGGGGTGACTAAAACTGTTGAAGGAGTTATACAATCTAGACCAGATAAATTAAAGAAGCCTAAACTTTCAGTGAATTGGATAACTCATTTATTTTCTCGCACAAATATATCCTGGAAAAAAATCAGGATTTGAGACTAATGCGTATTTTAAAAGAGATAGGGGAAGTGTACAGTTTAGGTCATAAAAAAGTTTGAGTTTTTTCGTTGTAGTACGTTTTGGTGACATTATCATAATCCTTAAAGGTTAACAGCTAAACCAATGACTACTTTGATTTAGCTGTAAACTACTGAGGATGGTTACTATGACATCAAAATGTACATAGGAGCAATATAATAAGCATAAGTATTTTTATTAGAGCCTTCGTTTTATTTCTAGTGATTGTGGTTCGGAGAATCCTTGTTTTCCTTAATGCAAAATTATTTCATCATAAAAACCTTTGTAAACTGCAACTAAATAAACACAAATATTATACGAATTTACAGATTATCATAAAAGTATTAAATTCAACATTTCCATAATTTCCATGATTATTTTCCATATGAGAATATGTGATACATGTATGTACAAAATTATGTAAAAAATCCAAAAATAGATAACTTTATGTGAGTTACATTGCACGATATTCTCATATATAGTTTTATTTAATATTTAGTATTAAAGTAAACATATCAAGTCATACTATAGAATAAATGAGAAGCGTTTATAATTTGTTCATTAGGTCACTAGAGGATCAAAATAACAGGTCCTTTGCTTCCTTCACTAAGTAATTACAAAGTAATAGTTAACTCTCTGTAACTTATACTTTACGGGATTGTAAAGGATAGTTAGCAAGCACACAGTTTACAGCCTCCAATTGATAATAATGACTCGTTAGTAATCTTACCTTAGTACAACCATTATTTATTAAATAAATTATAAGTAATTACAATTTATACCGGTCACGTGAACATATTTATTTCTGTATACACTTTATAAAATTAATTAAACGCAATTTAAACTGCATAGGATTTACTTGAAAATTGTTTCCTTCACAACACTTTGCCCCTTCAATCACAGAGAGCATAATATTTGAAGTATGTGGCTGGACTAAGCTAGTCGAATTACGTAGTCCCGGTCCGGGCTGACATTCACTGATTTAGTTACCTCACGCCATAACCTAACCTGAATCACTCACATACTTTTCTTCTATGCAATGTCTAGATTGCAAAGATAAACCATTAAAAATTAATAAATAACATTGAAATTTACTTAGCAAAAATGGTTTTATATTTATTTAGGCTTTACACGAAAAAGTCAGGGAATTGTGTATTTTACAACTCCCGTTTCTACATTTATTTTTGCTGCAAGAATTTCCTCAGACACAGTTGTGTTTACCCGCTCGCTTAGAGGCGCTTTATTTTGGATGTAATCAGCTTCCTCGAAGCACATCTGTTAACTTGTTTTCCTTCCTCACAGAAACTCCGCAACAATATATCGTAAAATATTTCTTCCCCCCCCCCCACACACACACACACATATATATATATATATATATATATATATATATATATATATATATATATATATATATATTAAAATCAGTAATTGAGAATAATAAAGCAAATATACATTATATTTGTTTCTTCCTAAAATGAGTATAAATGAAATATTTGTTTCATATTTGTTAGTAGATGGAAATAGGATATATTAAAATTATTATTATTAAAACTTTTTAATTAGCATATTTTATTTATTTATTATTATTATTATTATTACTGTGAAATATCATCTATCTTAACGTTTTACAGATTGGTCTAGAATTTCAACTTCTAGTTTGAAGAGATCTTAGAAATGATTTCAACATTCGTCATTATTATAGAAAATTTTATTGCAACGTGTAAATTGTATAAATTTTTGAAAATAAATTTGCTAAAAATTTTAATTTTTGACAATTAATTAAAAGAGTAAAAACATTAGATACAATTTGTAATAAGAGTATTTATTAGCCCTGAAAAATATCAAGACATACAGAGTGAAAGAGAGGGAGGGAGAGAGAGAGAGAGAGATAGATAGATAGATAGAGAGAGAGAGAGAGAGAGAGAGAGAGAGAGAGAGAGAGAGAGAGGGGGGGGGATAGAGGTTATTAGTAAAATAAACATATAATTTTATTATATGGATCCCCAACGTAATCCATGTTGGTGATTCATAATCACAGGATTTTTGATCATTTCAACATATCAGATGATTTTTCTATGAAAATTCCTTTTTTTTCTGTAAGTGTAAATAGAAAATTGTTACGAGAGACAGACTGACAGACTTAAAATCTCTCAGAATTGTCGCTCTTTCCTATTTATGTCTATAATCTGATGTATCTAATGTTTGTAAAGTTACCAAATACTCATTACAACTTCCTTGACGGGCGGTGTAGATCCTAATAGTCATAGAATGAGTAAAGTAAATATTTTTTTAAACTACCATATGTTATTTGTTTTTAAAACAATAATTAAAACAACTGACCAAGAAAACGGTCTTATGTTTAAAAGTAAACCATCACTGTATTTTGAAAACTATTTGACCGATGATCAAAATCTATACTTTATACCTGGTTGGAACAAATGGATTTTTCCTTTCTGTTTGTGTCTCGCCAAAGATAGTATTATTACATTTACATTAATATATTTGTGAATAATTCGGTAGTCTTAGCTCCAGTCAAAGGTTCAGTTAAACTAAATATTTTGAACACGCTCATTATACAACAACTTACTAATCAGATCTCTGTTTCTCAAAAGCTTAACCAATTGTACATTCATTACCAGAGGTATTAATTTTATAAAATTAATAACAACTCATTTAATTGTATAACCACAACATCAATTCGAGATTTTAACTAGTAGATCAACTAATAATTATAATTGTAATATATTGATTCTTTGGAATTAATCTAATTTTCGTAATTAATTCTGTAAATCAAATTTGAAACTTAACACTTTTTTATGATTTTTTTGTACAATTAATTAATTGCTTACTACTAACCAATGTGTTAACAGAAAAGTTTGTTACGCATTAGTCAATGGAAATATATGTTGATCTAATAACGATATGATATTCATGTATTATTCTTAAATCAAACTAAAATAACAATCTATGTATAATATAAGTTATTAGTTGGCTTTCCTATACAATAATTAGCTGTCAATTGCTATATTTTATAACATAGTGTCAAACTAATTTAAACTATGTGAAACTAGTGACAAACTAATTTTAGTGACAAAGTTTGATTATTATTTTAGTCCCTCTCATTGTAATGCAGTAATCATTTACTTAATGACCAACTACAAACTAAGTTGAGATTAACTAAATTTAGTGAGGGTGACTTACTTACTTCTCCTCTTTCCCCCAATGTCCCTTACCATCAGAACTTGCCCTGGTTACATCTGCCTCAGACTCCAATGTTATGTAAGAATAAGGACATTTCGTAAGGATATAAAGTGTCACAATAAAGTTCATTTCCTCTTTCAGGTTAATCTATTTTCTATATCCCTTTCTTTTTTAGATCAAACTTCTTCCAGTTAGTTCAAAATTTTCCGTTCTAATAAATTGAGAAACATTTAATTAAATATTTAAAATTAAATTAAAAGTTTAAAACATGAATTAATTTTATTCTTAATTAGTCTGGTAACAATTTATATACAAATCTATATACAAGAGTTAATTTGTTTAGGAAGACTATATAGTATCCAACAACTTATCTGAATTTCAGAAAGAATTTTTATACCCTTCATGTTAATTATATTGTCTGCCTTTTATCTATAACATTACTGTCAAACAATTGATTAAAATTTCAAATTATGAAGAATTATCATCCATTAGAACAGAAACTCCTTCGGTCACAGGAACTTCAACATTTGAGCATTGCCCTCCTCTAACAACTTCATCCTCTAACAAATGTTGTTTGTAGTAGTAGTAAAATTTCTAAATATAATTTAATTGACTTCCGAATTACTGAAACTAACAAACCTAATAACAAATTTAGCTAACATTGAATTATATTTACAGCACTATTTTGAAATGAAGTCATATTTTGTTAAAAATAATACAGGAACTCTGAGCTAATAGTCTAACTTATAGAATATTGTATTGGTAAGTTAGGTTTAGTTTCTTAAGCTTGTAGAACATCTGTTATTACATAGAGACTGTTTTAAAACTAAAATGATTATTGTAGCGGAGAAGGTGGATAAAACTACAGAATGAGGAAATGATTGTTTAATACAAGAAATAACTCAAAGCACACAAATTAACAAACAACTTTGAACTCACATCTATATTATGATTACGCCTTACTTACAAACAAATGTATCTGCTTTGTACAGTAAACCCTATGTCTTGTGGTTTACATGATTTCAAGTCAGTAGCGGGCTTGATTGCTACTAAACAGTCATTATTACAAATAAATAAAGATAACCAAACAGTGCAAACAAAGCTTTTGTTATTCTATGGTATGATTTACAATAAACATGGAGTTTTAATAATATATCATTATTGATTTAACGTGTATCATTATATGTAACATGGAGACAGATGTCTCATTTTCAATTATTGGTATTAGTTTTATTTCTGATTTCATCAATGAGTAGATAATATGTTGTAGTGTAGACGGTTTAGCGAATTTCATGAGTAAAATCATGTTTTAGTTAATTTTTTTTTTAAATATATAGACTAGACAAAAAATATACATAGATAAAAAAATAACTGTTTACGCATAAAGAGTAATTACAAAAATAATTTCCTAGTAATTTATTTCTTTAAAATTGTAGGAAAAATAATACAGCTAAAATAATATTTCCGGAAATTTAAAAATCGTTTTACATTAAACGTTTTTCAGGAATTACCATTACCCACCAAAGTTCGTGTTGTGCAGTTTTAAAATCTTTATGCACTTATTATTATGTGTAGATTGTCATATGAGAAAAAAGAAAAAAAAACTCTCAGATAATGTAAATATTACAAATGAAATTACTAACAATCTAGTTAGTGACCGGTTTTGTTTTATTCAAGTTTGAAAATTGTTGTCGTTTTAAATGGTTATACATTAATTTATTTTATCCTATGGTTCTATGAAAGGTTTTAATTCAACCATATTAATGGAACTCCCACCTATATAGTCAGTGTGACATACTAGTGATAAATATTATAATTATTTTACTTGTTACTTAACGTCTACATATTTGTTTACCGTTTACGTTAATGATACAACTTAACGTAGGTAATTAATTACATAATTGAAGTTAACATTGTATCTACTAGCTGTATACACAATTTAACATTCATTTCCTGTCTCTAACTGACATTTAAGAAGATCAAATAGGCCTATAACGAGATTAGTAGATGTTATCACAAATGTGTGTCAAGTTAGATGCACAGTAAGTCACTAACTATTGAAATGACAAATTAGAAACAATAGTACAAAATGAGTAATTAGTGAAAACATTTCAATACATACAACACGTTTCTCATCGTAGTTGACATTTGTACAGTAATTTGACACCGCCTTGTGGAACTTCTTAACAGTGCAATAATGTCTGTAAACTTGAATTTCCTCTTTAAATGTAATGCATTTATTCAGTTTATACTATCATTTTTCTTTCAGTATAACATATCAACAACGTCTCATTAATTACTGACAAAAATCAAAATTGCCAGGTAATTATCGAAATTTGAATTGTTCTAATTTTTAAGATCAATAACGTTCCATCTAAAAGAGATTTACTTTGTTTTTTTTAATTATCATACTACCACTAAATTTTAACTAATATAATTGAAAATCTAATTCGGTCCTCCTTTTTGGGGATATAAAATGTAAAAAAATGTGTAGGGTTTTACTTAGGAGATTATACATCTCACTAGATTGCAAAATAAGTTACAAGTCTTGAATATTTACGCTAGTTCCGTCCAATTATATTGAAAAAAATATTGTAGAATTGTAACCACCAAAACATTTACAAATATGCTATATTAAATTTAGCATTTAACACATTTAAAAAAATAAAACTATAATATTAAATCAACGAGATGAAAAATATGCTGTAAATGTGAAAACACAGCCGTTATTACAAAGGCCACTTCCTTGACCTGGATATCTATCTGTAGTCCACTTTTTCTGGAATAAATTCTTAATTTTTTTTAGGCTCTAAATAGTTTTTCAAAACATATTTTTACTACATTAAGTGGATAATCTTTGTTTCAAAAAATCCCTTACTTTATGGTAGCAAGAGCATTTAATTTCTAATTGGTGAACAAAAATATCTTAAGGGTCATTACCATACGCAATAACTATTATAAATTTCAATGAATCATTTTCGATAATACATATTTAAATGAGCTCAAAATATTTAAAAAAAATCAAATGTGCAGCAGTTTAAAACTAATAGAGGGAGCGTTGAGGCTTGTGTACAGTATTCGATTAATATTGCACACTACATTGAAGATTTAGGTTCACAAAAAACGTGGTAGTTTTACCAAGGCCTTATATCATCGAACAGAGGATTTCGGTAAACTTTGGTAAAATTATTTTTGTAAAAATAAAAAACTCCACATTTTAATGAAATGAGTAAAAACTAAATAACTTCTAACATAAGAGCGGAGAAGCAGTAACATCAAACTATGTGTCAATGATCTCGTAACACTCCAGTTTGCTTGCGATTGCATAAAAATCTGTTAGGCGTAAGCGTTATGACAATCTGATTTGTTCATAAAATGGCATTCCCAACCAAATATACCAAGAGAAAACATTCAATTTTTCCTTCTGTCGAAAAAACAAAACAAAAACAAAACAGGTATCTGGTACAAGGATACTACATGAAATAACTAAGTAATTATATTCAAGGATTCTACATTTGGCAAATTTACCTGGGCTAAGTCTGACATTGGAATGAAATCATTTATCAAAATTTAATAGCATAATTTCTCCAAAAAAATATTTACAAATGATAACTTTTAGTAGCAAAGGTGATTTATACAGAGCGCTTTTCCATTGCGGTTCTGTTATTACCATTACGTGCATTGTTTGTATAACTATTTAATTTTAATAAATGCGAGTATAAATCAGTTTCAATACGTTTCACCCCTTCTAGGAGATATTTGGTGATTGCTTATGATACATATTCACGTTGAAAGCTTTCCTGGGACTTTAAAAGTACAGTGGCTCCTAATCTTTAGATCTAACTTTTATAGCGGGCAGACTTCCTTAACATAACTTAAATAATTTAACATCTGGGTGCAAATGTCATTAGTTTTCATTCAAGTCAAACCACCACAATCAGTTTGTTAAATTTCAAACATTTATTAGTCTGTGTACCAGTGAAAACATGTATCACATAACAGCCCGTACTTTATTTCATGATTAAGCTCTTATAAAAATCGAAAATTTGCTCTTAAATTTCAGACTTTTCAAAATTATTTTCTAAATAATAAGTTTTAATAAAAAATTAAGACTAATAGAATAAAATTTAGATAAAAGACAGTAAGTAGTTGAAAGTCATCCATATCAGTTACCTTCTCCGAAGATGAAATTCCTTCACGTGCTTATCCAAGAGTTCTTAGATAAAGGTGTAACTGAACCAAGTAAATCATACTATGCTTTATCCAGAAATTTATACTTTTGCACTCTGAAAAGGAGCCCCAAATTGCTATACCTATCGCATATTAAATTTACACATTTTCATTAATGTCTTCCAGTAACCAAATTGTATAATTTCTTCATTGGTTTTTGGCAGCCATATTCCTTACTATTATTTTAACACTCCGCACGTCACCAAATACCACGATTTATCAAAGGAGCCAACCAGTTTTACTATCCGTAGGCTGTCATACTTCTACTATAATTCTTTTCAGTATTAGTATTCAAGTTCAAGTGCTGACCGTTTCAAGTTCTTAGACACAATTTCTCCGAGATTTACTTTTAATTTTTTCTAAATTACTTCGATGAACTAGTAGTTTATTTGAACGTTTGGGAAGAATATGTGGAGGGTCATACAAATGTTAACACCGAAAAGGTTTAGTACGGTGTCCAACAAACTAGTTTTTAGGACACACAGTGGCCTATTCATTGTCTTTGAACGCATTTAAATCCTCAGTAGTTATCTCGACCAATATATGAGAGATTAGTGGTACACTTAATTGGTATAGACAAAACTATTAGATATTTTTTTCACATTTTTCCGAATACGCCGTACCTCTAAACCCGATAAGGATGAAAGGACAAAACTAATCTTATTAGAGTGAAAGGCTTTCGTGCAACTTAAACAAATAATAACTAAACTTCCAGTATTTCAGTTTTTATGTCATAGGAGACGTACTCCTAGAGGAAATTATAGGCCACAGACAACCCATTGTCTATGCAAGTAGATTCCTCTCCCTAACTGAAAAGAAAGCTTCGTCCACTTATAACATTGATGGTCTAGCCATTCACTTGGGAGTTGGAAAGTTCCGCCGATATTAATAACATCACGATTTTTCGCTTGATAATGATAATCGGGCATTGTTACCAATCCTCGTTACTGTTCCATCCTCGTAAACTTATAAAGTTAGAGGGTTTAATTGCCAAAATTGTCTTCTTAAAATGCACAGTCACTCACATGCGATGAATCCAAAATGTAATAGCGTACACCCTCCCCAGGATGTTTGAGGGTGAAACTGTTTGTATTGCTGATCCAGTATCAAATTAAATGTTTTTTTGGCGATGTTAACCAAATTTTTCTCAGCCTTTAATGGTCTTCAGAGCACCAAGTTACTAATACAGTGATAACAGATCTGATTAAACAAATAAATTTAATTAATGATAGTAAATATTTTTTGTCCTAATAAGTTATGTCTCAGAAATCATTCGGAGTTACATACCTACATTTACTTGACAAACTCTTTCAAGGTATTTCAATAGTTCCCCAATTCACCTTTTGGCAGTCGCTTGGGTAAATTCAACAACCATTTTCAAGATAAACAGTTTTTTTGTATGGTCTTTCCTGACACGAGATATATCAACAATTAATAAAATGCTCTTGATCCTGTTTCAGAAGCAAATGAAGCTTACCCACCGAGGTGAAATTGCTAACCTCTACTACTGTGTAACATCCCTAAAGAAAATCCAATTTGATTTCGTGTGAAAAATACCCTGAACACTAAATGTAATCACAATCACCTTGGTAGTCCTCGACCAACTATTAAAATTTATCAGGTAATCGTGCTAATAGCATCACACAATCACTTAGTACAAAATTTACAATATTTCGGCTTTTAATAATATTATGGTGCCTGCTGCACTACTAGACCTTTCCCGAATTTCTGTATTAACAAATATCTTAAACTCACAGCTTGGTCACTTTAGCACCCTGAACCTTTATTTGTGGAACCTATTAATAGGAACCTCAAATCAGCCATCACACCTACAATTCCCATAGCGGGAACACTTGGGTAACACTGTGCCATGATTACAGTCCGCTTTTAAGGTTAAAGTAAAGATCTTAAAAGATCACAGACTTTTAATATAATAAATAGAGGCATCCACGTACGTAAAAGCTTGGTGGTGTCGCTTGTTGTGAGAGTCATCCGTTGAGTTCGGCTAAACTCATGTCCGAATAAGGCGGTCTTTTCGAAATTCTCGACTTCATTAGCTGTGTGAGTCGCTGTGGGACACTCAATAATAACACCTTCAAAAAAGTCACTCTTGTAAAACAGTTGACGTCACACAATTCACCTGACGTAAATTAAATATGATGTTTTTTTCTATCTGGGCATGTTTCTTAGCTAGTAGACTTGTTGAATTCTGAAAACAACAATCAGTTCCGATGTTCAGGTCATCCTCATAAATACTACCGGAATTGTCTCGCATACATACACCTGCAAGGGAGATTCACACATTTCGCCGTTTCAGAATTTATTTTCCTCAGCGGAATTAGTGTTAGTTTTGGAATACAGTGAATTTTTTTTAATAGAATCCAAGTATAGGAGCGTTATCACTGACATTCTGAATCATCGTGTTCGTTTATTTGTCATATTTTTGTTAAAATATTAATATTAATTTTTGACTCTACTCAATTCTGTCTACACTGGATGCTTTTGAGCGCACGCTTAAGCATCTTCTTTTGAAAGAAGAGATGGGTAGGCTATCAATATAAAAATTGCCCTTATTTCCTAGTAGTTCTCGATTTGTAGGGAAGAGCATTGACAGTTTTCTAATTATGTAAAAATTAAAAACTGGCTATTGTAGTGAAATAAACAATACGAAAATAACGTCTATCTTTATCATGGCAACATTAAGTTTAAACTTTGTCTAATATATAACGTAACTGTTACTTTGCATGGGTTTTACTTTTCCAACCAAATCAATCAAAATGGCAGTACTTTATACGTTTTACTCTGAAAAAATAAACGTAATCAGGTACAAGGCTAAAAAAAATAATAATACTGTAATAATAATAATATATATAGCATATATATATATATATATATATATATATATATATATATATATATATATATATATATATAAGAATTTGTTCCAATGTTGAGGATTTCTATACGTAAGTGTTCCATTGCTGATGCGTTTGGCCTTTTCTGATGATCATCAGAATAGGACAACTTTATTTTATATTTCAGTGTATATGTATTGCATACTACTTTGAGTCTTAATTATTTTTATAATTGACTTCTACTTTCGTGTACTGTTAAAATAATTTTACATTTATTAAATCATTGTAGACTAAAGATTTTTGTTTTTAGCGATGATCTTAATAGCAATGAACCCTAATAGAAGTTAGTATTACTTCAAAAAAAAACTATTCGTCAATTTAAATATTACAGTACATTATAAATCCTTTAAAATTGCTAACAGGTCCTATTTTACATCCTAATTCGTCTCAAAATTAAAATATTAATTTATTTCGTTTCCAGATTTGATGTTTAGAAGTTCATTTAAAAACTAATAATCTTTAGGCTATATACTTTATTTTGGCTTTATTAGTTTAATTCTCATACTGAATCTTTAATTATATAATTATTTTATGTATAGAAATTCTTTCTTGCAAATATTTAATGCTTGTACCGGGTGATTCAGAACTTCACGCCATCTCTCTGGAAATGATAAAATAATTGCTATACTAGCGACCGAAATATTTGGTAAAACTCCATTTTTAAAATAAAACAGCACACAATATGTTGTAAATTCTACTATTTTTATTGAGTCTTGCCGACCATGGTTTCGTCCGTGACTGCATTCATGAGGCAACTTATCACAGACATCTAAAAATCATAATTTAGAAGAGCAAATGAAAAGAACATTTTGACGAATTTTTATTTTAACTGTTGAAACATAGTCTTGTGAAATGAATATTGAGAGAGATCCCACAATATATTTACCCGGCGAGTCTCTCCGCAATGGTAGTTTTAGAGAGTGTGTGAGAGAGAGATTGTGTGTATTTTTTTTTAAATCTAACAAAAAAATATACTGAAATATGTAAAAAAAAAAGCAAATTTTAATTCTTTGGAAGAAAGAATAATGTTTGTGTGGCCTCGTAAATGCCGTCACTAGCAAAACCATTGTCGGCAAGACTCAATAAAAATAGTAGAATTTACAAAATATTGTATATTATGTGCTGTTTTATTATAAATTTTATATAAATAAGAAAAAAAACACGTAAACCTCAGCTTGGAAACGCTTCTCGTACCAGCTATCCCAATTTGGTTTTTTTACTAAGTAATTCCAACTGTAGTAAACTAGACGACGACTCTAACGACTGAGCTATGCGTTCCCCTGAGAATCAACACAGTTTTACATTTTTTTCCCATGTTTAAAGTAAAATGTATTTTAAAAAATATTAGAGAAGAAAAGATATATAAGAGTGTAACAGTGTTTTTAAAAACACAATTTTAACCTTATTTTGTGAATGGCGGTTAAGGGCTCGTGATTATGTGGTAAGCCGGCCCAGACTTAAGTTATGCACAGTTGTACATATTAAACTCGCAGCTGTTAGAATAGAAATATATTATTTACAGTATAATATGTAAAGTATAGTTACAAGTCCATTGTAATTCCTTCGTTAGTTTATTTTATTATTATTTTTTTTACATGTTTTTAAATCAAGAGGCATATAAAAAATTTAGAAAAACTCATATTTAGAATTTTTAAAAAAACTGCGAATAAAAAGGTAAATGAATTTCATCAAAGAAATATGTAATATGTAGCCTAATATTTTTGTTAAAACATTTTAGTTAAGATAATTACTTCTTAAATAATAATTATCTGGTGTAATTAAGTTGTTACGGTTTTACTGGACACGGAAACTAGGGGCATCTATTAAATCGTTCAAAAAGAAACATCTTTTTTAGAGTTAACCACTTTTCAAATATTCAACCAAGAAAAGAATTCAGTATCAAATGTAAGCCTACACCATAAGAAGAAAAAAACTTCCTATAAAACACATTATATTAGTAGTTGTTGTAATAGTTATATAGTCCACCATTATCAAATAAGTTTACAATTTACGTTCACAAACTGCGTTATTGAGACAAGAGTGATAACGTGAGAATAACAACAGAAACTGGCGGGAATTATACCAATTTTTATGGTCCTACCCGTTCACTCAGATATCAATTCTATTCAGTCTGTGCAGATGAAAACATTAAACATTCATACTAAACTGATTTGTTTTATGCAAAAGATCAAAAATTTAAAAGGCCACCAATTTTAAAATATACAAAATGATTTTTTAAATTTTTTACTCTGATAAAACGTTACTTAAAGAACTCGTACACCAATTATAAATTCATACAGTATCTATTTCAGGAAGTCCATTAGTAGAAAATATTTTATATTAACAATCATATGACGTGGCCTACCCGTCTAGCGATTGGTGCTTTTCTACTGTTATCCAGTATTTCATATTAATAACAATATTAAACTAAACTAGCGAGAAATTGTTCAAAAAAATTCGTACACTCTTCTCGTAATAAGATTTTATATTCAATATGCGTTTCAACGAGTTATAAGTTATCTTTGTAGCTGTACACCTGAAAAGGGCGACTTTATCGTTGAAACGCGTAGTGAAAATCAAATTTTATTATGAGAACAGTGTATGCTTTTTTTTTGACCAACTTTATTTCATAGTTTTGCTATTTACATTATATCATTCTATAGGAAATTTAACGAGGTGAAAAAGTTACTGGACACTTTTAATAAAAATATAGAATTTTTTGAGTTACTTCCATTAAAAAAATTTGAACAGCCGCCATTTTAAAACCGATTATTGGGAACAAGTTGGTTTTTTTTTTTTTTTTCAAACTATGTCTGAGTAACTTTTAATAATACATAATTTACATATAAATTTAAGTCCCTACGTCCTTCGACATGTTTAAGAGAGTACTAAAAACAAAAAGGGAAGAGAAGGGCTGGATTGCGAACTACGTATGACGCAGTTCTTTCCGGTTTTCCTTTTCCACGAAACCGGTTTCTCGAAGATGCTTTGTTTCAATTTTAATTTTATAATTCGTATAAAATTTAGACAAATTATAGAAATATTTAGTTATTTCTGGTTTCAATAATTAACTGATATTAAACAAATAATAATAAACAAAAAATGCAGAAACTTAATCTGGATGAGTTTTTCTTTCACCTACAAAATTTGTACCGTAACCATAATTATGGAAATAAAGTTTCAATGCATAGATAAAAAAAATCATGAAATTAAATCGGCTGAATCGCAATGAAATGTTAACAAATTTGGATTTAGTACATTATTTTACCGATTTGTGCCCGAAATTGATTACATAGTATTATGATCAAGTATTATCTAATCAACAATTTATCAACAATTAATTCAACGATCATGAGGCACGACAGTCTAATGCTCAAACTAAACAAACGTTATCATATAAGAAACATAACAATGAACATGTAAGCCTACAAAAGTACTGTCACTCAATCAACTCAACACAAACAGACCGCCTTATCGCCACCGGCGCCGTCGACCTTCCGTGATGTTTTCGTAGGCCTACGTGTCTATGTCTACGAATATCAGGTTAGCCACTCACTCGCCTACCTCTGTACCTTGGCGCTATTTCGCAAAAAAAGCTTTTATATCACTGACATGGCCGGATCTAGGAACCGCGAAACCCCGCAATGCGGGGAGCCCGGGCCCTTAGGGGGCCCAAAGGTCCTCTACTCAAAAAATAAATGAGGCTAAATTTAAAAAAATATATAAAATATTGAGTTCAAGCAGTGGCAGAAAAGGTTTTTAACACAAAAGTTATAATTTAATTAAGTGTAAGAAAAGAGAATAAGTTTTCATCTTTAAACGTTTTACACTTAAATTGTGTACGGTCCCTCCTTCCCTCTATCCATGTCTGCTCAAGGTGCCCTTGGAGAAATTTTGCTGGGGGGGGGCCTCAATTTGTAGATCCGGCACTGATCACTGAGTACCTCATTTGACAATATACTACCGACTTTAGAAAGTCTTTAGTTTTCCTTGTATACAGTATTGCAGCATAGTCGTATTTTACTTTACTTACTTGTAATTTCTATATTAACTTTTTTTTCTTTTTTTTTTGCTAACGGGGGGGGGACGATCCACCCAATCGCCCCTCACTGGATCCGCCACTGTTTACAGGTAAAAGGCAATACTTTCAATACTGTTTGCAATATTCCAACTCAATTTTTTTTTTAAAATATATATGCACCAAAGTATCGAATTTAAACTATTCAACGAAAATAAAACACGTAACTTATGAAAGTAGGCTACACTTGTAAACTGTTTCTGAAATATATTTCTTTCAAAAATATGATTACATACAAACAATAATGTAATTGAAAACCTACTATTTAATTAAAATACTAATTTCGGTTGGAATCCCCGTGAGTAGGAGATAAACTTTATTCATTAAAAAAAGATACAAAACATTTAAAAAAGTTTTATATTTTTAACTTATGTTAAACGTTTATACTCTACAGTCTACACTGTCTGGCAGTGAGCTACCATTAGAACGGAAGGAAGGAGTAGAAATGGATAATATTTGACTCGTCAGCTAGCCAATTTGTAGTTGTCACAAGAAAACCGAGTAATCGGAAGATTGTTTTCTATTCTTTGTGACCAATTTTTCATCATTTTCATTCTAACTCGTATGTTTATTGTTAAATTCTTAGCAAATGTGGTAAAACCATTGTTATTTTTATAAATGATTAAGTTCCCTGGTTAAAAATAATATATTGGAAGGCAATTTCTTTTGATTTTATCAAATTTTTGCTTATTTTTAACCGATTTTCGTCTAAGAGTATTTTCATTCTTCATAGTTTTTGACCGATTATGACCAAATTTGGCAAACGTATTGTTCATGGAAAGAAGTAATTTCATTCATGATCGGAAAGATATTCTGAAAACGTTGATTTTTGTAGCTTTAGTGTGCTTGCTTGCGAGAGATGGAGAGAGAGGGAGAGAGAGAGAGAGAGAGAGAGAGAGAGAGAGAGAGAGAGAGAGAGAGAGAGAGAGAGAGAGAGAGAGAGAGAGAGGGGGGAGGAGAGAGAGAGAGAGAGAGAGAGAGAGAGAGAGAGAGAGAGAGAGAGAGAGAGAGAGAGAGAGAGAGAGAGAGAGAGAGAGAGAGAGAGAGAGAGAGAATAACTGAGAGTGGGAGAGCGATTCACACTCCAAATTTCAGGAATCGTTGGGCCGTTCTATTATTAGAACGTGGGAATAAACTATAATTTTGTATTTCCTATTTCCTAATCCCCCCTCCCCCCGTGTTGTATATCTGTTACCAGTAGTTCATCGGTATCGCAAACAAATTACTGTAGACTAGGGGTATAACATTTTCGTTTTATTTTTGTACTTCTCACATTTGGACCGGAAGGTTAGCTTCCGGTCCAGCAGATCCTTTAGTCTCCTCGCAGGTGGAGCCGAGCTCCAGTCGTTTTCCTGAGTATTCAGACACAGTTGTGCAGTGACTCAGTTACAGTGCCTTAGTGGAATTGCGCCTTTTCTAATTAATCATCATTTTGTGATTGTGTCAATTATTGAATAAAGTGAACATAAAACGTTATTTTAATATTAACAAATTTTGTAGCCTATAAACAAATTATTTTAGAACTTTTTTTGACATATCTTTCCTCTGAAAACAACTTTAGCCCTACTCTTGACGTACCTTATAAATAAGTGCTGTTTATAGCTTTGCTGATTAGTTTTGTCAGTAGAAGAGTTAGAAGAGTTAATACGTTACTAGGTAAGTAAAATAATATATAATATAGCTATTATCTCCTAAATTATTCTCGTTCTTTACTCAATTATTAATTAGTAAGGTATCTTGATTTTTTTTTTTTAACGTATTAATAATAACTTTTATTTGAAATAAACCGATCTAATAACAAAATTTTAAAAATTTAAAAAATATATGTTAGAGTATGTATGCAAGATATATTTTGACATACCGATATTAGTGAAATATTTTTGTTTAACCCGAGATCACTAACCATTTATAAATCTCACGACAGGGGTCGGCACGTGTGAACTAATAACGCAGCCTTTTTTCTAGCTACTGTTTGACATTGTCCGTGAAAGTGTGTAAAGTTGTTTATGTTTAGTGAAAGTGTTTAGTAAAGTTGTTATAGGGACTATCGACTAGTTTTGTATTCGTTACATGTTGACAGTGGCCATTTTCATTTGTTCCGTTTTCCCTTGAATATTTTCTGCCTGTCTAGACTGTTAGCCAATTGATATCTAGTCGGAATAAACACTACAGTATATGCATACTATTTTGTAATATTTTGTATACAGTAATGCCGTGAATAATATTTCTAATATAAGCTATATTACATGAATAGTTATAGTTATAATAATTGAAAATTGAAGTAACCTATTTTATTTATAAAATATCTCTTGCATACATATTCTAAAATATGTAAAGTTTTAGGAAATCAATTTACTATTATTATACAAGGTGTCTCAGAAGTTTTGTAAAAACAATTCTAAGATGTGTTCTACAAGTGAAAATATATATATATATATATTTTTTTTTCTGCGTGTCACTTTGTACCTTTCGACTACTGAGCATGTTTTTTGGTTTTTTTTTAAATTTTAATTTTATGGTCCCCCGCGGGATTTGAACCTTAGCCGTTAGACCAAACCATAGGACCTGTGAAAATAAAGAAAAAGGAAAAAGTTCCTATGGAAATATGTGATAAAAAGCTTAGTTTTCGAATTATTCCCATTTTTCCCTTCTTTTTTACCCCTAATAAACACTTAATATCTTTGGAAATAGGAAAGATATTGAACTGAAATTTGGTGTACATATTTGTTACTTAACCCCTGTACAAAAAAGGTCGCTTTTTTGTATATTTTCAAAATGCCGGACATTTCAAAAATTTCTAATCTCAAATATCTCTAAAACCGCTAACTTTACAAAAAACATTCAAGAAACAAAAAAAGCAACTATTTTAATTACAAAGAAAACAGTTTTTCCCCCGCAGCTAAAGATAAACGAGTTATCTATCACCTAAAAACTAAAATAATAACTTCTTGGTAGTTGTCTATAACAAACAAAGTTACTGCAAAACCAATAATTCTTTTAAATTATTATTTAAAATCATCAGAATTGTTCAAAAATTAAATAGGCCTATTAAGATAGTTCAACAGTAGGCAAATTACCATTTTATTGTGTAAGGAAATTGAAACACTTAAATGGGTTTAGATGAAATTTATGTTCATATCGTGGATTATGGAAAAATAAAAATAAATTGAAAGGAAAATGGAAGTGTACACTAATAGATATACCTTATCCAACAGGTGTTCTTATTTATTTTATGACTTATGATTTTCCTTTAAGTTCACAATTAATTACTAAATACTTTAAAGTTATAAAAACCTAAATATCAAGTGATTGAAAAAATGTGATACAGTAGACTACCTATAATATAGTCTACTATTTTTTTTTTTTTTTAAATGTTGAAAGAATAAAAATAAATAGGCCTTCATACAGGACAGAATATGCTATATTCTATCTATACAGAAGAAGAAATATGTAAATTCTTTAAAATTAAAAATTTCAGTAATTTAAAATAGGCATATATATATATATTATATATAGGTAAATATTTAAAGTGTATAAGCTCTGTATGTGTTTTTTCAGTCATTACAATTAGAGAGAAATATTTATTTTAAAATGAAACGATCAGCACACCAGTCTCCAATAAATGAAAATACAGTTAAACATTTATTAGAAAAGGAATCTCCTTCGCTTGATGACACTGGTACAAGTAGTAGTTCAGAGATTGAAGATGACACTGATAGCGACCAAAAATATGATGACGATTGTGAACATAACCCTAAAAAGGGTAAGAAATATTTTCAATTTCTTTAGATGTAGTGTTTAGCCTAATATATTTGTATTATTATATCTTTCATGTTTACATATTTCACCACCCCCTTCTTTTCAATCCCAATATCTCTGACGATGTTGTTCAATCATTTCAAATAAGATCTATAGACACTGCAAAATTAAAATTTGTTACAAACTGTACAGCTTAAAGTTTTTTTTACTTATTATTATTTATTTATTTTTTGTAGTAAAATTCTAAAATTTTAGAAAATGTAAGGCCCTTTGTTTTTTCCTACCTCAAGTTTAAAAAATAAAATTGAGAGCTGCTTTTATACACGGTTAGCCACAATTTGTAAAATAATATCATAAAATTATAATTAGGCCTACGTACACAGTTCTCAAAAATTTGATTAGATTTGTGTACATATAGGCTAGATAATTTAAGTTTGATTACGAGTTTTCATAATTTTTCAAAGAAATTAATGTAACCCCTCCCTTTTTAACATTTCTTTAAACTTGTAGGCATGATAAATGGTTTGGGAAAAAGACAGTAAAAAATTATGAAAATATAATAAAGCTTTTTTTTTAACTTATTAATTTCACTACGAGAAAATAAAACAAATAGACTTAATGTTTCTAATCGCCAAATGGTTAACTCAAATTTTTTGTATGTTAGACAATATACGCTATCCTTAAACCTTTTGATATTTATAAAATCAATCAAATCATTTAAACCGACAGCATAAAAGTAGTTCCTTTTCGTGTTGGAAAATGTTTATACTATGTAAAGCTTTATTATAAAGAGTTCAGTGACGGTTGAATCGGGTATAAGTTTTGATTTAAACTGAAATTTTGTTTCAATATTTACTCGTACAACATATTATTTTATCATATAAAAATGATACAGCATCACTTGGCATTTAAATTGCCCGTGACCCTGATGGAAAGCACCATATGATGCTAAAAGTGGAATTCGTATTTATTGCTCTATTTATTAAATGGTTAGTTGTATTTGTCCAATTTGTCGACAGCCTAGCTTTTAGTATGCTACTATAACTCCTAAATTAAAATATATTTTACTACACTAAGTCTTTTCTTTTTTTAAGGAACCTGCACACGACGCCTTTTTCAAGAGACTTCTTATGATGAAAATCCATCTTCACCGAAACATAAGAAATCTCCACGGCTAGAATGTTCATCAGGTAAGAATTAAAATTATTAGATTTTGATAAAGCAAAACAATAATTTATTGCAAAAATATTATTTCTTTTTATTATCACTTCATGTTTGTGATATTTTCATATTTCACATTCGATTGCGGGCCCTGTAACCAGTATCAGCCCCACCCCCTTATGTTCGCGTGCTATTCTATGTTTCAAAAATTACATGGTAATTTTTTAACTCTTTGCAAATTTTATTTAAACTGATAATTCATAATAAGGAACAATTAAGCCTATCAGTTCAATCTAAAAACCAAACTTTATTGACAAAATTATTGCAAACATAAATTAAAGTAAATCATTCACTTTTATTTTACTGAAAGTGCATTTCCATTTTGAGATTGATTTCCCTTACTGACCAAGATTAAAATTCAAGTTGACAAAATAATAAGATTATGAAAAAGTTAGAAGCTAATTAATTAAAATGTTTTGAAGTGTTTAATACTCTTATAACAGAAAACTTACTTTGATGTTTGATAGTCTATTTAGTCATAGCTTTCTTTTCACTAAAATCATTAATAATCTAGAATTAATATTATTTTACTAAACTTTGACTTTGTAATAATTATATATTTGAATTTTTAATCTATGATCCGATGAAAAATATTCTGCAATAAATATTTTAAAAAAAACAAAAAAACAGGGCTTGTCCCGGGCCTTGTAACCCGAGTTGCACCAGCAAAACCCTTGTGGGGGCCATGTGGCTCCACCGAAATCGCGTCCATCCCATCCCACACCTTGTGTTTCCTTTTGCCCATACCGGTCTAATGTAACCATAGCAGCAAAGAGCAACGTTATTAACTTTTGAAAAATATCTCTAATAATGCAGAGTATATGTCCGGCCCGTCCAAGTACAAGCCAGACATAATACAAGAAAGGTTTGTGTTGTCTAACAACTAAGTACCTATATTGATTAATTTTTTTTTGTTTTTTCAGTTCAGGCTGTAAGCTGCAATGATCTAGAAAATTGTAGACAAATAGCAAGAAGCATTTTAGATTCTCCTCTTTATGATTCGGCTAATGTTCAGTTAATCCAATTGCCAAACTCTGAGAATGAAACAACCCAACATATTTTAGCTGGTAAGATAAATATTGAACATATCAAAATATTTATATACATAAAAAATATCAATTATTTGTAGACTTTTTACAGTTTAAATTAAAAAAACTGATATAAGATTTTACTTGTGTAATCGCAAAAATATCTCACATTTATCAATGTAATATTTATTTTATATCAGAATTTGCTATTTTCCCCTTTTTATTTACCTTTTTTCTTAGCAAAAAACATTTTAGATTCTTCTTTTTGTGACTTTACTAATGTGTTCAGTCAATGCAATTGACAAAATCTAAAAATGAACAACCCAATTTTTTTTTTAACTGGTAAATTGAATAATGAACTTTCATTAAAGTTGTTATTTATTACAGGGTTATTTTTAGCTCAACTATCTATTTTTTTATTGTTTTAAATCATCTTATTTACTCTTATTTGAGGTAATACAGTAAGTAAAAATCTATCATTACCTAACTTAGAAATAAACACTGGAATAATATCAATGCAACATCATTGACTGATTGAAATTTCAACATTATCATGTGTTTATTTTGTATATTTTGTTAAATGACATGGTTGGATAGAGAATAAATATAGCCGATTTTCTGTTTTTATCAGCTATAAGTTAGTCATTTCAACCAGTAAATTTGGTTGCAGTCTTAAATTACTAAAGCTGTTTGTCTCATTAACAGGTGATCCAAGTGTAACCAGAAAACAAATTGACTCAGAACTGAACATTTTAAAAGAAATGAAATCGATGGACCAAAAGGCCGGCCGAACTAGTGCTGCTCGCCGTAAACTAAAGAAAATTAAAATTCTACAAAATTTAATTGATAAAGTCAACCGAGGGGAACCAGTTGAGTTACCCAAGCTCACCCCTACAAAAGAAAACAACCAGGTAACTTGTTGGACTGAATTAATTAAATATTTCCAGCTGTTTAAAGTTATGTGTTATTTATTTTGTTGTAAAGTGTATTCACACTATATTTGGATGTTATGTGCACTTTAAATAATACGTAAAAAATATTTATACAGTACATATAAATTTATTATATTATTAGGGCCTATTTATTTATGTTTATCACTGGCCAAAATAATGACAAAACAAAATTTGTTAAAAAATGCCACATTGGTAGTGAATGATATAACTTGTTTCTCTTAAATATTTTTGTTTTACATGCGTTTTTCATAGGTAACTATCAAAATGTTTGTGTTATGCTGTACATTATTATTACAATGTGTATAAATATATAGGTTCATGAATAAAAAAGATTATTTTAATAGCTATAAAATGATCTTTTTTTTTTAATTAAAAGAAGGTTTAATCTCTACTATTTCATGTATACGTCTACATGTAAGGGTATGTAATCAACAGGCCACTGAGTGTATGCTCAATTTAGACCAGTGAGTGTTTGATAAATCTGGCCAAACGGACAACAATTTTTGTTGAACAATGGGCGAAGACTAATCTTGGCTAAAGGTGTAAAGAGCATAGACTAATAGGATTGTTGGTTAATATACCACATCATTCAGTATGAAACCAACTTATATACTTAGTTGAGGGGAAAATAGTGAATAGGCCAAGGGTGTATGCAATAGTATAGACCAAGGGACTAATAACTATTATTTGCCCAACTATGTGTAAATGTTTCTGATCTGTTTTGGTGTTTATTGTTAAGGGTCTGCAGTGCATAGATCTGAATTAACATATCACCCGTTAGAATAATGTTAAACAGTGTTAAATAAGAACAGTTATAACGCTGCCATTTTTTAACACAGAATTATCGTTGATAGCTCATCTTAAATGTCGGGGGGGGGGGGAAATATATTTTCCTGTTTTAGAATTTTTCTGGGGAAACAAATAGAACCACAAAAAAGTGAAGAATCTTTCCCTTTCTTTTAAATACAGTATAACGATTTTTCAAAAACTTAATACGAATTTTCTTAATTTTCTAATACTTAAATAACTGTTCTTAAAAATGGCACCATAAAAAATTTAACATTGTTCCTATGGGCGAGAATGCTCACGGAATTATATGTATTGCAGAGCCTTAAATGTCTTATACAATTACGAGACATCTCAGCACCCAATTTACTGAGAATTACCGATCCGAAGTATTAAAATAAATAGAAACTTGCATGAAAGCCAGCTCATATTATACAGAGTGTCTTAGGAGTTTTGTAAAAAAACTTCTAGGATGTGTTCTATTGGTAAAAATAAAGAAAGAAGTTACAATAAATTAAATTATCTCTCACTAATTAATTATACTTCTAGAACTCATTCTTAATTACAATGGTAAAACAAAATAATATAAATAACTCAATTTTCAGGAACTAGAAAAGAAATTAATTTACTTTAAAGAATGATAAGAAAATCCTTAATAATGTTTACAACTTTTGATTATTAGTCTTAAATATTTATTACAATGTAATTGTATCTTGGGGTTAGGTTGACGTGCTGGCTTTCATCGACGTATATTATACACAGGATATTGTATATATAATATATAGTCTACAGTGTATATATATATATATATATATTAACAATTTTCAGATTGAAGATTAGGTTTAAGCTAAGGTGAGAAAAAGTTAGAGAATTTTGTTATTTAAATTTGAAATTGTTCAACTTTCCTGATATAAAAATTGTACTTAGAGTCACTAGGCATAGCCTACACAGTTTATCTGTTCAAAGTTCAATTTTCATGTTTACTTTTTTTCACTAAGTAATATTATACCTAGATATCAATATATGTATATATACTTGTCAATCCATCTTGCAACTATTTTGATGTCTCTACGACGCGTTTCGGGAACAAGTTCCCATCTTCTGGTTTAAATATATTCACTCACTTGTGAGCATGTCAATATCAAAAGTCGACATTAACAAAGTTCACAAAATTCACAATAATGTAGACATATCAAGATAAAAATGTAAATTAAATTAAAACCCGCAAAGATATAAACTGTTAGATTTGAACTGTAATTGTTCATTAAGGAGTGCACTATTCTGTTGTAAACTAGCCCAATAAATTTCAAAATCTTCCAATGCATTCATCAGACGACGTTTGTTACATAAATGCATAAGGGTTAAATTTGCAGAAAGATCCTCGTAACTATGGTTGTTATCAATTAAATGTATGACGTATTTCGAATTGTTTTTGGTGATATCTTTTTTTGGTAGGTGTTCTTTGAATTTCCTGCCAGTTTGCCCTATATAAAACTTATCGCAATCGCTACATGTTAGTTTATAAACGCCACTTTGATTTTCAATGGTTTTTGCGGACTTTGGCTGTAGCAGTTTATTTATGTTGTTATGTGTTTTGAAAGATACATTCGAGTTAATTTTCTTAAATGTGTTTTCAAATAGGTGGGCAATAAATTTGTGTACTCTGCAGAAATTAACTTTACAGGTTTGGCTATTGTTTCGTTATTACTCCTTCTGTTCAAATGTTTGAGGACCAATTTATCAATGATTGTAGTATTGTATCTATTCTGACTTGCAATGCACTTTACGGTGTTCAATTCTTCACGATAATCAAGTTCATCCATGGGTATTGTTATTAGCCAGTGTATGAATTAATTAAATGCTGCCATTTTCTGTAACCACGGATGGAATGAGTCAGAATGAATCACTACATTAGGTCAGAATATACATTAAGTTTTCTATATATCAAACTATATATTCGAATCTAACAGTTTATTCAACACCACAATGTCTGTATGTGGACCCGGAAACATGATCGACGAAGATGATAACGGGCATTCTAAAACAGTTGACGTCTGACAGCCGTACTGGGAACATGGCTACCGCCCGTTATACTTTTTATACCTTTGATTCGTTCTATGTTCGTGTATCCATATATTATAATAATTTATCTCTTTGTGTGCTTTAATTCAATTTACATTTTTATCTTGATATGTGTACATTATTGTGAATTTTGTGAACTTTGTTAATGTGTTGTACCGACTTTTGATACTGACGTGGTCACATGTGAGTGAATATATTTAAACCTGAAGATGGGAACGTGTTCCCGAAACGCGTCGTAGAGACATCAAAATAGTTGCAATACGGATTGACAAGTATATATACATATATTGATATCTAGGTATAATACTACTTAGTGTAACACCATTGCAACTGGATACTATAAAATGATTTACTGTTTATATAGGTACCCAACAATGAACTTGAAACTTGCGGCTTTTCTTTCATTACAACAGAGCATCCAAACGAAATTACCGTGAGTAGAGAAATTGAAGAAAACATGACACATCCGGCATTAAGCACATGCAAACAAATTATAAGAAAAGAAAACTATTGCATTATTTGTAAGAAATCTGTCAAAGAATTTTGTAAACATTTTGAAAATGTTCATAAGTATACACCAGAAGGATTAAAACTTAATGAATTAAATAAATTAACAGACAAAGCTTTAAGAAAGAAACTCAAAACAGAAATAACAGACTTATTGAGAAAGAAAGGAAATGCAGAACTAACCAAATTAAATGTCAGTAAGTCTTTATTAGATAAAGAATTGGCTGATATAATACCAGTAAAGCGGTCAACAAAAAATGTTGCAAATGTAACTAATATGGTACAGTGTGCCCATTGTGAGGGTTATTATAAGCGGAGAAAATTTTCACAACATTTACACCTATGTAAGAACTTTTTGAAGTTTCAATTAAATAATTGTAACAATATTCAAGGAAATGATGCTTTGAAAAAGCATGCTTTGCCTGTCATTACCAGTGTTGAAGGTGCAAGTACACAACTCATGAAAGAAGTATTAACTAACATGAAACCTCGTGAAACTAAAGATGTCGCCCTGAAAGATCCATTGATCATGAAATATGCTTCAGAATTTCATAAGACTAGGAGAGCTCCTTTTCAAAAAAACTACATTTCTCGGGTCATTACAGACTTAGCCAGAATTTTAATGAGAATGAAGGAAATTGTAGGTGAAGAAATTACATGTTTAGAAGATGTGTTTAACCCTGCACATTTTAGCAAGCTAGTTGACTGTATTCTAGCTGAAGGTGGTTACGATAGTGAAAACAGCACGGTCAATAAATGTGGCTTAGCTAACCGTATCAGGAGTCACATTAAAGGGGCAGCAGAAACAGCCAAACGATTTGCTGCAGAAACCGAGCATGTAGAATGGTCTTTACAAAAAACAACCAAACGGAAAATGATCAAGCATTTTTTGGAAATTTTAAAGGAAAAATGGGCGAATGAAGTGGGCCGGATATTTGACGAAGCAGTGAAAATGTCCCGATCGGAAAAAGATAAAAAGCTTGCAGCAGAGGAAGATATCGTAAAGACCTGCGAGTATGTGTGTTCAAGATATAATAAAGTGATTGCAGAAGTAGACAATGCACAGTCTGGATCTGTGTGTAAGCAAGGAAGTTACAACAATTTATTAGATTTACTTGTAACACACATAATGTGTTTGATAAGAAGGAGACCGGTCGACTTCAAGCGAGGACTCAATTTACACTACCAAAAAATTGACGAACAAGAAGATCTCATAACAGAGGTAAAAAATAGTAAATATATGCAAATTTCTGAGGAAGACATTAAAATGTGCAATAAATTTAAAATTTTTTATGTACCAGGGAAAGGGTGGAAGGAGTTGGTCCCCATTGCACTTACAAGAATTATGAGAAAAGCTATGGATTGTTTACAAAGGAATAAAAAGCATGTTGGCATTACATCACAAATGCTTTTTATCCGGGCAAGAGAAATGCCAGTGAATCCCAGAGAAAGTATGAGAAAAATTACCAAACATTTAAAATTAAAGAAACCGCTAGATATGAGCGGTAATGGGCTAAGGCATCACGCTGGTACGTGGAGTAAGCTACACTCTTCCCACCCACAGTACCAGGACTACCTGGCAAGTGCGCTGGGTCATACCCTCCATATACACAAGTTGCATTATGAAATGCCTACGAGCATATTGCAAAAGCTAATAGTTTGCCCGGTACTGCACAATATGACCAAACCAAGTTCAAGTTGTGACAAAAATAGTGAAGAAGATGTTGATAATACTCCATTGACAGCAGCTAGAAATGATCAGGCTCAAGAACAATCATCTACAGTTGATTTTACAAGAACACCAGGAAATGAATTTGCTGCTGTTGAAACCGACAACACATCAGATGATAGTGGCTCAGAAAGAGTACCTGAGAAGAGGTTAAAAGTTATCCATAGGTATCGATGGACTGATGAAGAAAAAATGATTATATATAGTGCTTTTGGAAAAAATATTCTGCAAAAAAATATGGTTTCAAGAAGCGAGATTGCCAAATTATTGAAAAACAACCCAACTCTGTTCAAAACAAGGTCGATAGACTCGGTTGTTACGTTTGTAAATAATAAGATTTTAAGGAAGCAAAAGAATGTCACACCTGAGGTTAACAGATACCTTTCTACTCATAGAAAACTAACAAATGTACCCATTTAAATCTAAAAATCTAGAAGATAATTTTTTGTAACATTTACCAAAAATTTTGTATTTGTCTTTTTGGGTTTTTGTTTTTTGTTTAAGGTGTTACGCAGGTTGTTTTTTGTTTTATATATAGTAGTATAGTCTTCTTAAATATGTGCCCAGTTATAGGTTCCAAATCCCTGTTATATTCCAACACATTGTATTTTTCTTTTTCCTCACAGTTTGGTTTTGGTGTTTTGTTTCCTGTTTTTTATATAATCTGATGGTACACAGAAAGCAGCGTATTACATACATTGGCCTCTGTTACAATCAAAGTGAAAACATTAGAATGATAAAACATTAGTAAAAACATTGTTCAATTTTTATCTTTTATTTATTAATTAATTTATTAAATTGTTATTATTATAATATTTTTGTTAGTTTTTTTCTGTCACGATATTAATTATGAAACATATCATGTTTTTAATGTTATTTGTTTCCTACTACAGACGGATTTTAATAGAACCAGTTTTTAACTTAATTTCCAAATTTAGGTAAATAACTTTTATAATCTGTTACAATCTGTTTTAAATAACTTTTATAATCTGCTTCTAAATACCTTTAAAATACCAATATAGTTTAATATACTAACAAAGTACTAATTAAGTAACATAATTATTTGTGCTCATAAATACTTTCTTTAAAGTTATTTCAAATACAGACATCGTTCAATTTAGTAAAACAGTGCTAATGAAGTAGCATAAAACTTTTTGTTCATAAATATACGGTATTGATAATGTTTTCTGTCAACATAGTATCGCACCCGCAGAATAGAGAACTCGCTATTATTAGAATATTATTTAATATTATTACCAGATTTCGTTATGTTTTATAGGAGTATAATTTTATTTTTTGTTCAATTTGCTGACATCTAATTATTATAACTTAAATTATAATAGTATTACAAAATATTTATTTATTTCGCAGCTCGCAAACGGTGTGAGGGACACTAAAAAAAAAATCAAAAATAACTGAGTTTTTTAACTGAGTTTTCATTAAATCACTTTTACAACAAAAATATTACGTATATAATAACATTCAGTTAAATTTAAAATGTTTATTGGTTATTTTTCACTACCCAATTTCAATAAAATATTTTTTCTTGTATTACAAAAGTTACTAAAACAATTAGGCTATATCTACGCTATCTGGAATCAGTGCATTACATTTTGGTTTTAAAGTAAGAAGTTAAATGAATAATTTACCTTTTGCTATAACTAACTGGTGATATTATCAAAGAAAATCTATACTAACAAAACAAAAACTAAATACAGTAATAACTAAGGAATAAATATAAATTCTTGTATATATTAATTAAATGTAATGAAATTAACATTTTAATCAACTTCAACTGTGTATCTTTCACATAAATGTGGAACTTTTTTAAAAACATGATGAGTAAGAATACAATAATCAATATTAACTAGTGGCTGAAATAATGTTTGACCTAATTATTTGTCTTTTTAGCCAATATTTTCAGAATCTTTTATGTCACATTATTATAAATCACACGGGTAATAATTAAAATATGAAGTAGGCCTATCTTAATTGTTATACAACAAGCAATGAATGTGCTACCTGTCAATAATTATCAAGTTCAAGTAATAAATATTTATACAAATGTCCCTAGAAATTTTGGTACTTACATAAACAACAAAGGTAAAACCAAATTTAAAAAATACTTTATTATATAAAATATAACAAATTAAATTTATTGAGAGTTTACGATGTAAAAAAACTACACTTGAACTAAAATATTAGTTGTGTTATATTTCACTTGTAAAAGGGAGGAAAAATCATTGTAATAGCTAGTTTTCGTAGTTATTTTAATGTTGAGCAAACTGCTTAAACTTGGACTTTCATTGCCAGTATGTAAAGTTAGTCTTTAAAGTGGTATAACTTTCGATAAGTAATTCAATTTATACTAACAATAAGAAACTTCAGATTGATTGGGAATATTATTTTCCATCAGGAAATATCCATTTATATATATATATAGTCTTCTCGTATTTAACATGTATAACTAATTTTATTATTATGCATTTTTAGGACATTTGCCATCATTTGTGTGTAAAATATCAAACAATTTCAAACAGAGAATGTATAACTAAGTTCAAATTTGTAGCAAAATTGTATGTAGACAGCAAACTATACTCTATTTAGAGCGTAAGTACACTTTGAAAAGGTGTTATTTAATAAAAATTACTTTTAATTATTTTATTTAACTATGGGAGCAGAGCTATGAACTTCAATTTCAATTAATTTTAAAGTTCCATTTTTGTTTTTAATATTTCTTATAATTAATTGTGTGTTATTTCTTATATCCTATGATTTAGATGAAGTCAGTGATGATCTTATGTTACCCCATAAGGAAGAGAAATAAAGTATTTTTTTTAATTTGTATTAATTTTATTACCTTTAATATTTTCCACAATATGTTAAAAATTGCTTTAAAAATAATAATACTGGGAATGTTTTTTTCCATCAGGAAATATTCATATATTTATATAGTCTTCTCGTATTTAACATGTATAACTAAGTTCAAATTTGTAGCAAAATTGTATGTAGACAGCAAACCATACTCTATTTAGAGCGTAAGTACACTTTGAAAAGGTGTTATTTAATAAAAATTACTTTTAATTATTTTATTTAACTATGGAAGCAGAGCTATGAACTTCAATTTCAATTAATTTTAAAGTATCATTATTGTTTTTAATATTTCTTATAATTGTGTGTTATTTCTTATATCCTATGATCTAGATGAAGTCAGTATTGATCTTATGTTACCTCCATAAGGAAGAGAAATAAAGTTTTTTTTTTAAATCTGTATTAATTTTATGTCAGTATTGGTCATTAAGTTGCCCCCCCCCCCCATAAGAAAGTGAAATAAAGTATTATTTAAAAAAAGTCTGTTAATTTTATTACCTTAGATCATTCAGTTTGACAACCGACCTCCCATTTACTGTTAAATGATTATAATACAGAGTGTCAACCAAACAGGGAAAAAACCGGGAAATCGGGAAAAGCCGAGAATTTGAAGTAGTAGGGGAAAAGCACAACCTACACAATATGAAATATTGTGCAAGAAATACTCTCTCTCCTTACATCTTCTTGATAAAGAAAGTAGATATAAATTGAGTGGACTTTGTTTAGTTTCTTATTAATTTCAAAGTACTGTGTATTGGATGCTTGCAATATTCAACAAATATGTTTCAATATTATTTTTTTATTATTTCTTAGTGTTAATGTGCCTACACATTCGAGCTGGTAGTAAGGCATACTCACTGGTTACCTGGTTGGTAAACAGAATATAATAAAAATCAGCTTTCACCATTGTAATCCTCCTAGTTGAAAATAAAGTATCACACTACCACCTTTCCATTTAGAACATATCAGTTAATTCAAGACGGATGGTAAAAATTTGGAACATGTTTTTAAATAGTTTTATCATAATAAAGAGCCTTGGAAATTGGTTTATGATAATATTACTCTCCTGCGAAATATTTAGAGGTATTTAGACTTTTGGTTCACCTAGTATTATTTTAAGTATGATTTTAGAGTGTGTGTGTGAACTAACGTCGGCACGAACGCGCATGTGTGTTTTATTTGAGAAACGAGAATATTGAACGTGTTTTGATTTTTAGGATTATTTTAGATACTTTGTGTTAACTATTCTTAAAACATTTTAATCGTCACAAATATAATATTTTAAAATGTATTTTAACCTAAAACAAAAGTTTCATTGGGATTAATTTTAACGATTTTATAAAAAATACAAAATAGATTGTTTACATTATATACTATGTTTACACATTTGGGACTGAGGGATAATTGCAATATATCAATTAATTAAAAACTGCATTCTATACTTGAAAACATGAATTTTTACAAAGTTTGATTTTATTGCTCTCTTTGGGTCCGTCCTGACCGCCAGTTTTTGTGTGGAAAAACTTACCTTTTCTAACATTTTAAAGTACGTTTTTATGTGTAAACAAATATTTTTGACAATTTAACAAATCAGAATAATTTCAATATTTTAAAATAATTATTTAAATTTTATATTAAATCTGCTATTTTGACTTCTTTGGACAGGAACTACTGGTTATTTTAAAAAGTTGGACTTTTATGTTTAAACAATAATTATATTTTGTTGTGTTTCTGAGTAACACTTTTGAGTAATTAAATTTTTGTTGAGAAGCCATTTTTTTATTTATACAGAAATAGAGAATAGTTATTTAATAAAAAAAAGAAGATTTTTTTAAAGTCTACTTAACATTTTTAGCTGGATATTTTTTCGATATTTTACTATCATGAAAATAATTTGAATATTTTTTTGGTTTTTTTGCATACATGCATCAGGTCCAGTTTTAATATTTTCCAAATTCGACATACTCAGTTTCAACAATTTTTGTAATATCGTCTCAAAAACTAGTGTAGTAATTCACAAGCATTCTTCACTTGTGTACCGAATTTCAAGTCGATATTATCAATATTTTTAAAATAGAGCTAATCACTGCTTGAATTGTTGCATTACCGACGGCACTATCCGAACGCATTACAATATCTATTTTAGAAAATGCCCATGGTAACAACTGAAAATAGGTATACATATTTATTGGTAAGTGTATTATCAGTGTACCGAGTTTTGACATAACATAGAGAAAATATTATACATTAAAGCCACTAATTAGCGCTAAATATACCCCTGGTACTGAAAATAAAAATGATTCTTCTGGTTCAATTAAAAACATATTTAAGATATGAGTTTTAACTTTGGTACACATTCAGAATGTAAAACATGCAGAGTAACTTGTATTGCAAGGTTGTAGTAAATATCTCAAAATTTTAGGTTAACTAGTATATGTTTTATCATAAAACCAAAATTGAAGTCGATACCTTGAAAATTGTTGAAATTGGAGCCTATAAATTCAAATTTACAATTTTCTCAAAAGCAGGCTCAAATGATTTTGATGAAAATTTACTCAAGAGTCCAATCAAAACGTATTGGTCGACATCTACAAAAATTCCGGTTCATGTGTTATCGGAAATCGTTAATCGGTATCGGTTATGGGAAATAAAGAAAAACCATTGGTCTTGGGATTGATATAAAACGCGTAATTTATCAAACTCGGTTTAGTTCAAATTTTAAAATTACGCTAAGATTAATGGCCCAATTTCGTTTTCATAATTACGAGGAAAAAGTATTACCGTTCTGGAATAGTTGACAAAAAACAAAAATGAACCTTGACCACCGTCATTAAAGTGATTATGAGTATAGGCCTATGAAAGAAATTATATTCTATAGTATATTGTCTTGTATCTAATTACTCACCTCAAGACATAAAGGCTATCGCGGTTTCCATCACTACACTACACTACACTAGGTTTCCATCATCAGGCCGCACAAAATAGTCAAATCACTTATTAGAGGTCGTCACATAACAATAAAACACTAAAAACACAACACAACGTAAAACCGTTAACAGCACAAACAGTTATTTTGGCCGAAATATCGAGTGCATGGCCAATACCCGGCAAATCTAAACTGCGGAATTATTGCTGTAGGCACAGATACTCCCTGCCTTCTCTGTTATCTATCGTGGTGGTCTAGTATGACGTCTGTTTATCATGCTGTCTGTCTAGATGCTTACGACATCATAAATTAGATTTGATTTGAAGGATAGTTTGTCATTGGGGATATTAGATGAATATATTTTTACACCTTTATAGATCTCGAACTCTTCCACGGAATCCATGTACTTACTTTTTTTGCAAAAGTGTAATATCTCCATGTTAGATTGGATATCTGTGTATTTATGGTTTTTGTTCCATTAAAAAATAAAAATTTAATATGACTTGAAACTAGGTACACATGCAGAGTAACTTGCATTCCAAGGTTGGATTAAATATCTCAAAATTTTGGGAATGATAAAATGCATTAATTTGTGTAGTACCGACGGGAAAATCCGTGCATATATCAATTTCTACTTTCAACTATTTTTTTCTATTAGCTTAAAACTTTGTATATACATTAACTTGTTTATGTTTTACTAGAAAACCAAAGTTGAAGTCGATACCTTGAAAATTGTTGAGATTGGAGCCTAAAAGTTCATGCAGTTTCATACTATACACCGCAAAATTACAATTTTCTCGAAATCGGTTCAAATGATTTTGATCTAATTTTTCAAAACTACAAAAATAATAACATCTACAAAAATTATATCAAAATGTATTTTTTTATACTTGTAGCACTATGAAACGATATGTATTTGAATATATTTAATTTTACAGTTATTGTTTAATATGGCTGTGTCAGGCTATTCATTTATTACAGGTACTCACTATTTATGTTTATGTTACTTATATTCACAATGAATGTGAAATATTTATTATTCACATTAGTTCGATTAATAATCGGAAATAATTTTAATGTAGATATATTTTAAATTACCGTCATTATGAAACGGATTACTTTAAGGCAATTTATAACTAGCTAAATGGTTTAAGGTATGTTTGCCATGCTGTGGATTAACCCTAAATCTTTTCTGTCCTTATTAGTTATACAAGCATAAAATATGGGTGATAAACAGATTAATTTTTTTTTTCAAACTAGAGCATATTGATGAGTATCGTGCAAAATTTACTACTCAATTGGTCGTACTGTTCTAGAGATATAAATTATTTAGTAACAAAAATACAAAATGGCGGATAGTTGGTAAAAGAAGCGTTACCTAATATGTGTTTATAGGAACTTCTTTTAAATTTAAACCCTTATAAGCACCCCCTAAATTATCTCCGCGCATTACAGAAACACCGTGGTAACTTCCGTGACGTTACCACAAAAGGTAGGACTACAAACGGAAAACGCGAACTGACCGCGTGTTTGTACGTTGAAACGATTTTAGTTTACCTCTTTACCCTTTTTTACAGAGCAAGTTATGATGAAGGTGAAAAAATAAAATTTACTTATAAATCCGTTTTGAATCCAAAAAAAAATGTTTGGAGTCTGTCATATGTAGGCCTACAGAGTCTGTCTCAAAAATCGCGCATTGGAATACATATCAGCTTCTAATTGGCGTAGGAAGGTAATAGACACATTAATGGAAAACTCTTGATTGGGTCTATCTACAGGGAGTGCTAAATCTTAGGTTCCATATACAGGGTATTCCGAAAAATATTAAACGTTTTCCCCCCTTTTTTTAAATAACGATATTAATGTTGCCCCTTCAATTACTCCTAAAAAGTCCACATTCTTTTCCCCATTACACAGTCTTATCTCATTAACTCGGCCATAACACAAGAAAAACATTCATGTGACATCTCTTTTGAAAGCTGTTTACATTTGCTATCTGATAAAGTAACTAAATATATAAATTTTCTTCACAGAGTGTTCCAAAAATTATTTTTATAGAATTATTTTGGTGTTTTTTTCTACTCCAAAGTGAATTGGTTTTTAACTATTAGTCCAAAGGTTCTGAATTCTCATTCATTATTCCCTAGTATTGCAAAATTACATCAGCTTTTACCCAACAGATGTATTGGGCGAATTGGCCATCGAACGACGCTCTAGATCTCCAGATTGAAATCCTTTAGTTTATTTCCTTTGTGGCCATTTGAAAATAAACGTTTACTATAATAGACCTACAAATCTGAAACCTGAAAGAAAAATACGACTAGCAATACAGAAAATTAGAGTAGAAATTAAAAGTAAATCAATACATGCAGTTTATACTCGTTTGGAACATTGTCAAGTAGCTCTTGGTGGACATTTTGAACATAAACACATACTTTCCGTAGTCTTCTATGGTTTACGTTGTTAAATATAAACAGTTTTAGTACAGCTTGTAGTTTTTCTTAGTTTTGGATTGTACACAAAATAAAATCATTTTTTGTATTAAAAAAAATTTTTTTTGGAACACTGTGCAATTAAAAATTAATTACATTATCAGATAGCAAATGTAAACAAATGAGATAAGACTGTGAAATTTGATTCATCATAATGTTGTATCTAAGTAAAATAAAAACAGTAATAAACCAGAAAACTCGCGTAAAATTCAATGTATATAAGGGTGGTTGCCGCCGGCCATATCAATGTATATAAGGGTGGTTGCCGCCGGCCATACTTACATCTGGCGGCAATTGCCGCCCTCAATACACTTTTAACTACTTAAATCCTAATTTTAATCCATTATAAAAAATAAATTCTACGTTAAAAGTGTACATTTATCAGGCTAATAGTATATACTTTAATTGAAGACATACTTATCGTTCTTGTAATAACAAAAAATATAGATATTAAAATTCCTAATTATTTTTTGACTGAAATTAATGACAGGAGTCAGTAACATTAAAGAAATGCAAAACGGAGGTGCGTTGCAAGCCTGTACACATATGTCCCATTTCTGAGGTTTTATACAAAACCGACCCCTTTCTGAAGAGTTGGTCATCAGAATAGGACAGTCCTCAGAAAGGGTACAGTTACGTATCTATATATATATATATATATAAATATATATATCCTAAGTCAAAAAACAATGCTTTTCGAAATATTCCAACTAAACGTACTGTATGCATATTCAAGACATTTACCTGTGGCAAATTTAATTAAAAATCAAATTTAAAAATGATATTTGGTAATTAATTGAATGACAATTTCACAGTTTATATATAAACGTCAGTGATTACCAAATGCATTGTAAAAAATAAGAAACATTTTAAGTAAATAAAATTAAATAAATACAAAATATGTTACTAATATATATATATATATATATATAATATATTGTTTGCGTTATCCTTGGGGTGAGGATTAGTTATTTTTTTTATCTAAATTCGTTTTATTTAAAAAAAATTTTTTGTTTCATTTTATATGTATAGCTAACAAAAATCTAACACGCAAAGAACAAAAAAAAACAATAACAAAATTATAAAATTTTAAAAAAGGAATATAAATCCCATGTATTCCCCCTTCCTTAGTTAAAATTATTGTTACTTTGGATGAATCAGCATTTGTATTAACATGTTACAGTAAGTTAGTTGTCTTGGTAAATTTTTGTTATTTTGTAACAAAAGTATAAATAACTATATTTTACCTTTTTTTCTTGATTATAGTAGCGAATCTTACAAATTTCAATGTCGTTTGTTAGCAGAAATAATCAGTTAAGTTTGTAAGTTAATCCGATTTCATGTTTTTATTAACCAAATATAAGGCAAAATTCTTTTTGGCTTTGTCCTACTTATAATCAAAAGGTATAAATGTGTAATAAACATGAATTAAAGCCGTGACAGCTATATGTCATAATAATAGTAATAATAATAACTGAAAGTTTGGTATTTACCAAAATCTTAATAATAAACATA
Organism: Aphrophora alni; assembly: GCA_963513935.1. NCBI lineage: Eukaryota > Metazoa > Arthropoda > Insecta > Hemiptera > Aphrophoridae > Aphrophora > Aphrophora alni. The sequence goes on from OY740769.1 coordinate 68,781,554, forward strand.
TAGAAATTATTTAAGGAATTTTGTTAAAGCACCTTACAAAAACACTTATATATCGATTTGATTATCAGAAAAAGTAATAATAAAGATTAGTTCCATTAATAAATAAAGTTTTTATTAATTTGGTGGGTGAAGGGGGAAATGTCGCTATATTTTGTGAAATGGAAGATTGTTCAGCAGGTGGACTTTCAGTTTCACTAATAAGTCAATAATAATTAGAGATTTACTGAAAATTGTCCCATTACAAAGTTAGTCAATTAGCTTAGAAACCGTATATGAGTTGCATGTAGTTAAAAGTCAAAAAGCGATCTCTTCCTCGAAACCCAAATTTATGCACACACTCACCAAATGATATAATCACCACTAATTTATAATAAAAACAACTCAAAGAAAGATGTTCTTCAAGAATTTATTGTGTATTTTAAGTCATTTTTACTTCATCAACAATGTATAACAGTACATTTGTCCAAATATAATGTATTCAATAGTTGGTAAATCTTATTACTTGTATTGACCGTAACTGTAGTCCTGATAAAGAAGATTCTGTCATTTAAAATAATACTATGTCACAAATGTAAACTGTTCATTGTTTATAATCGACGACAAATGTACAATATCGCTTTTGTTATTCATCGCAAAATAGATATAATTGATAGTGCAGCAACGAAATCCTTGCACTATTGTAAAAGTTACAATAGTAGGCTATTGTTAATAAAGTAAAACCTGCCATGAAAAATATTTTAGATTTTTGTAAAAAGTCAGTTTCTTTTGTATAGAAAGAGTATATAATAGGTTGCTTTCAAACTTAAGTACTATATGATTAAAAGCTATCAATACCAAACTTTCTAAATGAAAATATATTAAAATAAGGATCATTTTCATGAAATACTAGATCTGAAAATGTAATCCACATATTGTTCTTTTATTTCATTTTTTTATTCTGTATTCCAACAAAGAGATGAAGAAAACGGGCATTTTTGTAATTATTATTTTGTTGTTTATCCCTATATTGATAAAGGTGACTACAATTCATCTTGTTGTGACATTGACATTTGGTATTAAAAAAAAAATCATCAATAATTTTGCAACGGACTCAAAGCTTTTCATACAACATATCGTTTGTCTGATTTGACATTTCGAATGATTTACTTGCCCTAACGATGATCCTTTACAAAAAATCGTTTTGTTAACAACAAATACACACAAATATAAATAAAATTAAGGTCCGAATGGATGTGTTATTATTATTATAAAACATTTTATTTCATTATGAATTTCACTATATTACAAACCTTGTTATGTGTTTAAAGGACGGAGAATAGATTGTAAATTAGAAGGGTTTGAAGAGGTGTACGAAAGTTGTATTTTGTAAACTCACCCCTTCCAGCCCTCTATCCAAACTAAAAATTTGCTCATAAAATCATCATCTACTGATAAGAAATCATAACAAATTTAATAAATCAAACGTTCATTACGAAATTGATGGCTGAAATCCAAATTACACGTTGACAACACTTTCTGTTTATGATTTTACTTTCCAATCATGAATTTTAAATTTAAGCTGACTTCATTTAACGTAAAACTCTAGAGTCGTGCAATAAATTTTGTCCGATTGGTCCAATGAAAAAGTTGAACGTCTCCTGGATAAAATATCTTTTTGCCAAATATTCAATATTCAATACACTCTCCAAATATTGGGCCAGACAATACCCTTGAGGAGGTAATCCATGTTACGTTCATGGGTCAAGGAATTTAGCTCTTTAGGTTAGGGATTCTTTTTAATTTATTTTACATTAAAGTTCGAAGAGGAGCATTGAAGTTTGTCCTAGGTTTATGTCTGGAATGATGCGATGAAGAAGACTCTCCGCGTCCTCTGTTTGTAAAATAGGGTGAAATAATATCGTCCTACAAAGCAAACCGTATCTATTAATTTATTGTAAGAGCGGTTAAAGACCAAGAGCGCCCAAAAGAAGTGGAGAAGTAGAAATGTAAATAATTTCCGAAGTAAAGCAACAATGTCCACTGTTCGAGAATACTACATGTAGATTTGCTTGATTTCATAAATATGAGACGATCTACTAGGCAGTTAGTATCAAATTTACTTTACACGTAACACATATTCAAATATTATTGTGTTTTAATTTGTATATATATATATATATATATATATATATATATATATATTAGTTCCTCAAGAAATTCATTTACCGAAATGTACTACTGAACTTCGGATCATTTACATCTAGTTTCTCATTGTAAATCTATGTGAATACAGGAAATCTTTTATTCGAGGGCTTATGGTGGTTTTTGGAATATTCAACTATTATTAATAGGAAAAGTGTATTTCCATCCCCCAACAACTCTCAAATTCTCTAGGAGAAATTGTTTTAAGATATAAAACTCTCTCATGATACTAAATACATGACATTTTATTCTGCAATATAAATAGTATTTGTCTAGAACTGTTAACTATTATAAATACTAATCTCCATGACAAATGGAGGATTGAGAAAATGATCCCATATCCCCACGGCAGCGTGACTATATATAATTAGTATTTATTTCCATATTAGGAACTTCAACGTCCTTTTTCCTCTTGTTGTAGGGTGGACTATGGAGTCTATTCATCCGACTTACCGGTATACCAATTTACAATATTCTGTTTTAATTCAATATTTATCTTGTAAGTTATTAATATTTTTGATTTACTTTATATTTACTGCTTTTTCCAATTATGTTTTTTATTACCGTTTTTTGTTATTTAGCGGAATGTTTTTAGGATTGAAAAATAAAAATAAAAAAAATATATTTTCACTATTCGTAATTTCTAGTATTTAGGATGTTTATAATATAAAAATATGATAATTCAATTACATAGATTATTGATATTGAAAACAAGAAAACATTCCTACACGTGAAAATACTGTATTTCAAAATGAACTGATTTTGATGATACAAATAGAAGTTAATAATAATCTCGACATGATAAAAGATCATGCAATAGTTATTTTTGCTGATACAATACTTGTATATCAGCAGGTAACTATTTATAAGAATATGAGTCTTACCTGGATCAATCAAACCTATCTGTTAATGCAAATAAAAATATAATAAATAGAATAAGCAGACCGGAATTAAACTTATTTTTAAATAAAAATAGACACCTAAATTAAAAGATTTTTTCATTCGATTATTAATCTTTCTTCAAAGGATTTTACAAAGGGATCCAAACAAGAAAAAAGTTTTACTGAAATTTAAAATTTAGTTAACGAGTTAATTTCCGTTTTATCCAAAATTGGTAAACAAAATAGACAATAATTGTGTTTATAGTTTGTAAAATGGATGTGAATTGGCTGAAAAGTTACGTATAATTATCTAATTATCCGCGTTTTCTGGAAAAGAAAATCAGATTTATAAATTGCACAGAGAATGTGTTATAAAACTTTTATGTATTTATTGCACATTATTTTTAAATTAGCAAAAAATGCAATATATTATTCACTTAATCTACACAATTAATTGGTGTAACAAAATCAAGCAATAAATATTAAAAAAAAAATTCTTATTGAAAAATGAATTTCAATAAGTACAATTATATATAAAGAACTAAAAAACTTACAATATAGATATTGTTTTTAGTGGAAATTTTAAGAGGAAAAACCGACAAAGAACATTTTAATTCTACAAAAATATTTTTTTCTTCTTTTTTTGAAACAGGTATAAAGTAAATTCTTACCACAAAAAAAATATTTCTGTGTCTGAAACAATCATATAAGTTAAGAACAAATGCAAGCCTTAATATCCTAAATGGTTATATGTTTCAAAATATAAAATTAAAAGATATAATCTCTTGAATAGGCACTTTATTTAGATATAACTGCTTCCCCATGCTACATGTCACATTTACATCTTAAAATCAAAACTAAAATGACTAATAACTTACTTGATGAAGGATAATTTAAATGCGTGGAAATTTACACATCAGATATTTAAAATATGTAATTCAACATAAATTAATATGAAGAATATGAGGTGAAAACTTTATATAACTTTTTAGCTTCTTTATTTGTTTTGTTGTAATGACATTTGAATGATCTGATTTTATAATGATAATATATTAATAGAGTTACACTCAATTTAACTTCGAATATAAATTTGTTAAAATTAACAGACTTTAGTAGCGTGAATAAAGGAAACAATTCCCCACAGTTCTCTCTAAACTCATAATTTTGTTTTGATACTAGCAAAACAAAGGGACAGGTGTATGAAAAGGGAATTGTGTATAGGTGAAAGTCTAGAGTATTTGTTTCAAATAAATTAGTTATGTTCTATAATGAAATCTCTTCAACATTTATTAGATTATTAAAATAACTTATATGGTAGATAATATAAGTTAAGGTGCTTAATATGTTCCATGATATACTTATTTGTGAATATAAATTAGATCGTCAAGTTGTGCAGACCATACACTTTAGTTGGTAATGGTAAGATATATAATATTCAAAAGTTATTATTGTTTAGTTATTAAAATGTAAATAAAATACATGTTAAAATAAATAAAAAGGTAAACAGTTATACATGTAAATAGCACAGACAAGCTTCTTATGTTATAATTACAAACATGATATTTATATTCTACCTGGAATGAAATCAACTAAAGAATACACCTGAAACTTATTGTTTTTTATATATTTAAAGAGTAGTTATATTATTATTACTAGTTTGTAGTATTCCTAATCCATAAAAAGCTGGTAAAATGTACATTCATAAATGCCTATTATTATTATAAATATAGTTTTTATCATTTCATAGAGACTAATGGAAAGAATGTCTTACTTCAACATAGAGTAATAAAGACTGTTCGTTCAATTAACATTCCGATAATAATTATTTTCTTAAAGCGAGACGTCAACGATACAGTTTCCATAAGGACTACATGTAAAATTTAGAAACATTTTTCTTAGCATTGGTTAGAGATATTGTCATGAAATTTTAAGCATAATTTGGGTACCTATGTAAGGTAGTAAAATAATGTCCTATTAGTAAAAATGTTTGTTAAAAACAAAATTCAACTAATTTCATTTTACTTAAAAATTTATCGTAATAATAATAATAATATTTATTTAAATTATTTTCACCATTATATTATGCATATGTATAACATATCAACAAGTCCAGAAAAAATGTCAAGAATCAGGAAATGCAGTTAATAAAAAATCGTTTTTTTTAATGTTTTCATTGACGTCTCCCCTTAAGTCTCCTGATAAGTATTCAGAACACATTATCAAGATTGTAAATCACTACAGACTACGCTTTTGTAAATAATTTATTACATGTACCAAGATTGGTTTAAAAGAGTTAAATGTACTCTTATAGAAACAAACAATTATAAACTCATTACAGAGTTCATCTTTAATCCTATCTTAGATATTTTTATCGCTTAGCTATAAGGACCACAGACGATAATGCCAAGACTGTTGAATTCGTGTACAAATTCTATGATTTTACAATTAAATTTACGTTTGATAACTTTTCGTTGTGACTTTGCAAACGGTGTGAGTACATATTTGTAGATTACCCAATCTAAATATATTAGTCTTTAAGAAGGTTTCTCAACTAAAGCACTTTGAATCGTACAAAGAAATGTGAATATTTTTAATACACTAAAAGCAATAGAATCCTACAGTGGTGAAATCCACTCCTAAGGTCTCATTTGTACTTAATACAAATATACTTACGAATAAAACTATTGTTGCCGTGATTGGACATATATTTCGCTTGACCTTTATACTTATAATTCTAAATCAATATAAAGAAAGTGACCTATTACAAACTAGAAAGATTTCCTAAAATCTATAACGGATCCATTTTAAAAGTTATTCTATCATATCAACTTGGGAAAAAACTTTGTTACAGTGTTACATGTAATGTTGATATTACGTGACAAAACTTATATCACGTAGCATTTGAATAAAATGTTCACCAATTTCATTTTATTTGTGGTCCTAATGACGGAGTATATGGAGAACATTTTTTAAACTAATTAAAAAATTTAATAAACTTTCTAGCTAAGCGAGATATTAGCTAAAAATAATGAGGTTGGTAAAATGAGATATATGTCGGTTTTGATCCACTGCAACAGAGATGGAAGAAAACATCCTGTGTGAATAAAAGGTATTTATTTGACAGAGAATCAGGAATTTTTAAGATTCCTTAACATCTTTGTGAGTTTTACAGATTGGAGGTTGACAACAAGTACAAATTGAAAACAGTATTGAAATAGCTAAACAAGCAATTCACAGGATATAATTGATTTAAATCACCTTTCATATTATTTTAAGATTTACTTTAGGATTTTATTACATTTTTGTCATTTGTAAAGAGTATTCTATAAAAATTCGAATTATATCTTATGATAGTGGGTGCAGACTTATATTATAGAAATTCTGCTCAAAGAATTTTACCTGGAATCCTTAGATTTAAGTTGCCCAGTTACAAGGAATGACTTTTAATAGCTGAATATCTCACAACTATTACCGTATGTATAAACAATTTTAAAAAAGGGTCAAGTATTTGATAAAATCACACACCTTAGGTCATAGAGGGATTGTTATAAATAATAAAGTAGAAGTCTTTTAAGTAGCTTAACGTCAACACATTAAGTTCCTCGTTATATAGCTTTAATTTTTATTTCATAATCCATATAATTATTATATTTAATAAAAATAACTCATTAGTTTTCATCGCTTAACTACCCCAAGGACATTTTTTGTTACTGTTATATTTTTCTTATATAAGTTACAATATAAAGAATTTAAATGCATAGTTTGAAATATAGAGGATTTATTTATTGTTTTATATGTATAACCTGGTTGAGACAGAGAGACAGGGACGTGAAATTATAAGGGTACGGGCCCTAAAAATGAAAATTAAAATCAAATTAAAGACGTAAACTTTTAAATTAATGTATTTCAAGTCAATTAAGACAACTTAAATATGAAAGTTATGTAAAACAACTATAACAAACAATTAATTGTACAAATGTGTAATTAGTTCAAAAATTTTAGGCATATAACTCGTTTCTATTAGTTCAAGAGTCATCATTTGTGCAGTAATTCAGTTCCATCTTTTTACAGCTTTTAGTTCTGAACATGGATGTCTTTAGGGATGCAATAACTTGTAAACGTGACTAATTTATTTAGTTGTTACTCCCATTTACTAACTCAACACCAATTCCTTATTTTAAATTATGGACACCTTATTACAACGATGACAGAAATATACTTTAGTTCACAATTGTGAATTAATTTTCACTCTATAAATACAAATGTTTAATTTTCAAATTACATCCTTATATACATATATACTGTAAGTTATATGACATTAGCTATATTTCACAAAATGACATCGGTAGTATGTACATTATTTTCATTAATATTATTGTTTACTTTTTCAGGTAAGACACGTTTTCAAAACTACTAACAGAATTGTCCAAATTGTGAGAAAATTTACCCATACACAACTACTTTTATTTATTAGTTATTATTTCAAATTACGTTTTATAAATAAATCTTGTAATATAATATATTAGAGTTTAAAAACTTGTAGTAGCTATACGTTCAGTGTTAGGGTGGTAAAATTTGTGATCTTGTAAGCTGTGGTATTATCATTTGTAGATTTAAATATGTACACCAATCAGAGTTAACAAGTATTAGAAAAAGTTTCATTTATATTCTAAAGCGATTTAAAATTATATAAGTATAAATTGAGGATAGGTGCTACACTTTACGTAGTATTGTTAGTTTTTGGGAGTGTTTTCATAGTTGAGGACACACGAGTCTCAAAAGTATGTAAATAATCAGATTTTAGAAATTTAAAAAAAAGATAAATCGTGTAAATGTGTACCTTAATCCTGTTATAACGGTTGAAATTTAATTTGGTCATAAATGAAGTCTTCGTTCAGAAAGGATTGTAATAGCATTTATTTTTCAAACACTATTATAGTGAAATAATTGAATGTAGTAGTAGTAACAGTAGTTCAAATCCGTTACTGAATTTATCTTATCATAACACACAATATACAGAGAAAGCATCTGAAGTTTAAACAATGGACGTTGGTTCCATAAGCCCTGAAAACACAGATTACGTATTCAATAAAATGTTTGTTTATTGGTAACGCAAATACAACGTTCAATAAAACCAAGTTCCTTGATATGGAAAAAGGAGAATAAAAATAATGCAAATTTATTTCATGTTATTTAAGACAAATGTACTGGAATTGTGATCGAGTAAAACTACTGCTTAGAAACAAGAGTACAAAATGAGTAACTATGTAGGGGACTGGTTTAAAGTACTACATGAGATATAGCTACTTCTATATATCACCATATTAAATTCCCGTCAATACTGAGCATCAATATATTTTTCATAGTAATCATCATATATATTACTTAATTTTAATTCAAACTTGAACCTGTTAGGGTGGCCCAGCCAGGGAACCCACCATTTATAATAAAATAATCAATAACTGAGCGATTAATGAAAAGGGATTCAAAATTTATAATTGTTTATAATAAAATAAAACAACGATCAAGATCACCAAGGAGGGGGATAAGATGCAGTGGGAGTGGCTAAAGATAGAGTGAGCCCACGCTGAGAGCTAAATCGGATTGGACACCTACTAAATTTATTAATCATATATTTTTCAAAAAGTATTTACTAAGTATATATTACTTAGTAAATACGAAAATTGTAAATTAAATGAAAATAAATAACGGAAATAAAACTGTAAATCATTGAACACTAAACTTGAGTTGAATTAATTTAATTATAACCTGAGACCGCGTCCTCGTCGCCATACTGACAGATTTCGGTCAACGTGGATGCAGTCTTCAGCCAGCAGAGGACTTCCTAAATAGCGGGCGACGCACAGTGGTAGAAAATGGCCGAAATATGAAGGTATTGAACGATTAGTCTGAAATTATGTATACAGGGGTTTTTTGAATATGTGGGTTAAAAATCTGATGTTAAAATTTTAAAACGACAAAATAGCTGATACATATGGTGGACAAAATTTTCAGAAAACTGTTAATATTTAATGAAAATCTGTATAGTGGAGTTTCCGGTCATTTTGATTAAAAATCTGTTGTGAAATATCAAAAAAAAAAAAAAAAAAAAAATGTCGCATCTAATGTGGCGGAAAAAATCGTCTGAAAATTGTTTTTTCTGAATGGATGTAGTTTTTGGGCATGTTTATTAAAAATCTGATGTTATAAATTATCTGATGTACAATAAAAACAAGTTTTATCGACAAATGAAATAAGTTTAGAAGACTTTTTTTTATTACTCTCTATCTGATGATTCACTCTAATCAGTCGTCGAGTCATCAGTTGAATATTTACTTATATTACATTCCGCTACAGCTGGGGGGTTCAGTAAGTCCACTTTTTTTCAGAGATAATGATTAAACTTTTTTTTTTAAATTTCCTCGTAGTCTAGTAAAAGGACCAGATAAAATTAAAAGTCTCAAAAATATATCGCACATAGTTTTTGTGCTGTTTGATTTTCGCGAGAAACTTCTCAAATCTGTTAATGTAATTATTACATGATTCTTGCGCATCTTCAGACATTGAGGAAATAATGCGGAAGAAATAATTTCACTCGCGTGCATGAGAATTTTGCAAATGGAATTGGACATACAAAACCATGAATATAACTGCAAAACATTTCTAGTTGTACTATAGCGAATTGTTAAAAACGATCAATATTAATTCATGACCATTTTCTAATTATTAAAATAAAGTATATTTTGAATTTGAATTGATATAATTATTAAAATTATATATTTTATGTTTTATACCTTATGTTTCATGTAAAGAATACCTCAAATCTATATATGATATTAAAATCATGAATTCATTATTTCATTCATCGACTAAATTTTCCAACTGTTTGCATTATATATAAAAAATGTACTTCATACAGAATAGCACTGAATAGCACATCATTTTCCCCATATGTTTTATTATTTGTCTAACAAATAAGACTTCGATAGATTTGCGACCAAACACGACGGTGCAAAGAACTTTTTTTATGTATCAAAATATTTTAATTTTGATGTTTATGTTACATTTTATTAAGAATGATTGTTGTCCGACTGCCATAAAGGTTGTCACAAGTGGCATTGAAAGCTGGTGCTTTTAAGATTAGAGCAGTAACACACAAGCAAGTAAGAAATGACGTTTATAAATTTTATGAAAAATTAATATTAAAAATATATTTAAATGGTTGTAAATTTTTTGTCGGATTAAAATATTTTTAATAACCTAACCTTCAATTTTCAGTAATTGAAACATTTTGGAAAATCTAAATAATTATAGTAATTCAAATTCCTAATATGAAATATTGATAATAGATTTTAAATTTTTCTATGGCACTTCCAATCGTGATATAGATTAGAGGATCTTTCAAAAGGGAGAGGCGTATTAGGGAGATTTTTTCTGAATGCGAGAAATTCTCCCATATTCAGGAGAATCTCAAAAAATTGGAAGGACAAAAAGGCTATATTTTTTTCTGTATGTTTAAATTAGGGGTTTTTTAAGAAATAAAATCAAGGTTTACTGACAATCAAGGTTATGGAGTAGTTCGATAACTGCTCTCAGGTTATGGAACTGAAAGGTCTATAAATCGGGATTATTATAAATAATATATTTTAAGTTAGGTTAATTTAAAAGACGATTATTTAAATAAACATGGTGGCTAACTCTAGGATAGAATGGGAGGAATTTGACCCCCAGGAAGTCTTTGATGTAGTTTGTGATCGAATTAGGGAATTGAATGCCGCAAACAGAACTTTGACAAAAAGATTGGGGGACTTGAAATGGCAAATGCTTCTTTATTGGACCAAACCGTTGCTGCCAAAATAGACACACAATTGGTATACTCGAAATTAAAATTAATTTTAGGTTTACCGACATTATGTTGCAGTAAAGTAAACTATTACTCATCTCAAAATTAGGGGGGGTTATCTATGTGGACAATCAAAGAATCAAAAAAAATATTGGTGAATTTAATTAGATTCGGGGGCGGAAGTTATTCTTGTAAATATTAAAGTATCGAAAGCGAATAAGTACGACCCGGAAGACACAGTAGAGGGGGTAACTGGGAGAAATTTTAAGGTAATAGGAACTCAAATTAATGACTTAAAATGATTTATTTGCAATATAAAAGCTAAATTCCAAATTTTCAAACCACCAGGAAGTTAAATGCCTGTTTTAGGGACCGACATTTTAAGACAAATGGGGGTAATAATCAATATGACAGATAAGACAGTCATTGAGGGACATACGACAGTAGAGAGTCAAGATTATATAACACTAACCGTCGTGAATTAAGGAAAATCCAAACCATGATGGGGAAACTCAGCTCCTTCGATGGAGATAATTATAAACAAAAATACGCGCAGAGATAACAAAAAATAGTGATTCAAACGGTGGGATTGAACTTACTAATACAAAAATTTTAAAATAATAAAACAGGCGGAAAACCGGAAAAAGTGGAAATAGGACGCAAAAACCATTTTAATCGGAAATTTTAAAAGGGCAAGAAGATCATGTGGAATATATAAGTTATTAAATTTAAGTTCAAAATAAAAACAAACGAGGACGTACGGATATATACACTTTACTGCAGTGCCAACGAGACCGTAACTGCAAAACTTTTATAGGTAGGGTGGTCTAAGGATTTGAAATATACGAATCCATAAAACGTAAAAAAGTTTAAAAACCGAGTTGAATACATTGAGGCAATGGGAATTATTTCTAAAGGGATCGTGGGCACTTGTGCTCTAGTGAATGAGGGTGATTCTAAAAAAAACTGTAGCGAATTTGTCAAATATGGACGTCAACATTGCTTAACGTCATATTATACACTCATAACAAAACCAGAAATCGCGGACGAGATATCTTTAGCAATAAGCCTTTTCAATACAATATTCAATTAGGAACAAAACACGAATACTGAATCGCATATTGAAATAGAATTTTCAAAAAATGTAGGTCACTTAACAAACCCAGAAAAACGGATTTTATAAAATGCTATTGATAAATAAAGATAAATAGAGAATGCGGAATTACACAAAAATAGGGCAACCACCCTTCTTTTTTTGTACGACCATAAAGTGAAGTAAGGAATTAATGAACGTTAACAAAGTCAGTGGAATAGTCCATTAGTAATAATTAATTAAGTAAAAATGTCTAGACGGTGAGACTAAATATAGATTCTGTGTAGATTATAGGAAGCTAAATTCTGTAACCACATGACACGTTAGAATTGTAAGAGGGTTTAAAATTATATTCAGTCATAAAAATGTAATCGGGATTCCAACAAATTAATTTAGAGGAAGAAAGCCAACCAAAAACAGCATTCTCAACATAGAATTATATATTTCAATACTTGAGGGTTCCTGTGGGGCTACCAAACTCTCCCACGTTTTTCAAATATTGATGAATAAAGTCATGCTGTGGTTTAAAAGACGATAGTCTAGTCTATTTGGTAGACGTAATATATATATATATATATATATATATATATATATATATATATATATATATATATATATATGTTTCAGTTGAAATATTCATGCGCAAATATACTCTCTTTCCTAAATTTTCGACAGATTTAAAGAAAATTATTTGACAATGAACCTAAAGAAATGCGAATTGGCGGTAATAGAAGTGCATTATTTAACATTTCTAATCAATAACTACGGTTTAAACCGAATCTAAAACATATAGAGGCGGTCAAAAATATCCCAGTGCCAAAACGTTTAAACATGTCAAAGGTTTCCTAGGATTACCTGATTTTATCGCAGCTACATTCAAAACTTTTTGAAAATTGTGAAACCTTTATTAGATTTGACAAAGGATGGCGTGAAATTCCAATGGAAGAAAAAGTGTCAATTGGCATTGGACGAACTGAAAAACTAACTGATGGCGGCGCCCATTTTCGTATTTTCGGATTTCAAAAAACAATTTGAATTATCTACCGACGCTTCACTAATTGGTTTAGGGGCAATATTAAGTCAAGAAAAAGATGGTAAACTACATTCTGTAGCTTACGCTAGTCGATTTTTGCACAAAGCTGTGAAAACTTTGATGCCACAAATCTATAACTAGCGAGTATTTTGTGGGCAGAAATATTATTTCGGACATACTTATTAGGACGTGGATTAGAAATTGAATCGAATCACAAAACACTTTGTTAAATGATATCCTTAAAGGAACAAATGAGTAGGACTTTGTGGTGGTCCTTGAAATTAGCGGAATACGACTACGAAGTTATTCACCGTCCGAGTAAAAAGCACTTAAACGTTGATGCTTTAAGTAGAAATATTGATAAGACGTCAAATTTTGTAGTGAACGCAAAAGAGTTACTATCTACAATAGATTTAGATACAATCCGAAAAGCACAGAGAAATGAGCCAGGATGTCAACAACTGAAAACTCTAAAAATCATAAAACGAGCCCAGAAAAAATAATTTATATTAAGCCAAATGACGAGAAACTAATCCCGGCACCAACAAAAACGTTATGAACAAACATTATTCTTTTAAATCACGATTACCCAACTTTCCAACAGCTGTTCAGCATAAAAAAATAAAATTATTTGGCTTAAGATAAGAAATAGCGTTAATAACTACGTTGGAACTTATAAATCATGTAATCAGAGAAGAGACTATTAAAAAACATTAGCGCCTTTAGGTGATAATTTCACAGAACCATGGTAACCATATAGGAAGACCTGTATGGATATCTTGGTTGAAGACCCCTGTTATGAAATCGGAAGTACTCTGTTGGCTGCAAAATGGATCCACGTTGTTATCTACAATTTTTATATTTTTAGGTGAAATTTTATACCTACGTTCTCCTCTTCTTGAACAAAATATGATAGATAAATAATTTAGGTCGAGGAAGCGTCTACAACCCTGTTTAGCGCACAGCGCTGATTCACTCTCTACCCACTCCGACTGCATCTTCTCTCACTCTCCCTATTTTGTTGATCTAGCGCTGATCCAACACAATCTACGTTGACCTACATGATGGTTGTGGGTTATTTATTATAGATCATTATAAATTTAAAATCTCATTTCAGTTATCATCAATTACATTTACTATATTATGATTTTTGTGTTTCTTAGTTAGGCCACATTAGCATTTTCTACTTACTGAATATCAACTACTCGTGCCTACTCACAGACAAAGTAATACAGTATTATGAAGCACGATTTCATCTATTCAAAACTTGAAAACATCTTCTTCGAACTCCTTAAGTTAAAGAAATGAATATTTATAAATAAGCTGATGTAAATGTTTAATTTCAGCTACTATGTATGGTTATATATATTTGGTTTACAAAGTATACTCCGGAGTTAGCTGTTAGTGATTACAGCTGTGGTTGTCCAAGGTACTGTTTTTCACTTAGTCTTAAGTTCGATCCTTATCTTTTATCTTTCTTATTATGTCGCTCTTGACCAACTCTTTTTCACTTCCGAATTCGACCATCTGTGTTATTTTTAAGCTACAAACTGTATTAAATTCACATTTCCTACCCTTTTTTTACTTTTTGCACTAGTTTAAGTTTGGTGAAATGATATCCATTTAACGGTAATGTGAACAAATTTTCCTTTAAATGTCCAAGTAGCAGTGTCGCGACAAGACAAATAAGGATTCCACGAACCACAAGATCAGAAAACAAAAACAGTACTTTAATAAATCCATTTATTTACATTGAATTAAACACAGTCACCATTCTCAGACGCCTAAAATGATACGCACCTAAATAAGCCTAAAGCGATGTGACAAGTTGCACTCCATTCCACTCTTAACACGTTAATCGCAATGAATCAAGTCACGCTTCAGGTAACTGACCCGAATATGGAAGAATCAATGTTCTCCGCATTTTCTAATAATTGTCTCATCCAATAATTATTTTCATAAGAGAAGAGACAAATATGAGTAAGAAACTCCCTTAATTTTATAAGTATTATGAGGTTGCTCACAATCTTTTAAAAACCGTACATTGAAGGAACGGGGTGGTTGACCATACATCTTCTTGTTATGCTTAGTGTGACTAATTCATAACTATAATTTAGCAGTGCTACAACAGAGTTCAATGCACCATAATAACCCACTTTTTTTATGTATATCGCATGATATACTTTCCATATCTGTGAATCGGTTTAGTGAAATAAAAACTTTATCAATAGATATTTAAAATATAATAGATTTGCTAAATACAAAATTATCAAAATCGGAATGGAAGATTTTCAATATTTTCTAATATTGCAAAGCTTCATATTTATTTTCGAAGGAGAAATAAAAATTGAGTCAGTTGAGTGATTTAGGTAACTACGAGAGTTGTAGGGTGTTTAACTCACGCCTTCTATCTTCCTACTAGAGAGACGAATGAGTATATCGAAAGATCTTTTACAGAAAATAGTGTAGATTAAAAGTCATAACAAGTGAATCGATATACATATATACATAGGTTCATTATAAAATAGATGTACAAAGTAAAAATGTTCGTGATACTTATTTTATAATCTCATTATGAAACGCAAATTTGTAATAGACTTATTCAGCCTCAAAATCATAGATTTTTTACGCTTAGAGTCGTAAAATATATTTTGCAGAAGTGAAGCTATAAAACAGACTGGCTGAGGCCTCATTGAAAGAATATATTCAATAGACTCTAATGCTTTACGTTAATTGGGGTCCAGTTTAACCTTAAATATTGATATAGTCAATTTATGTACAGTTCTGGGTAAAGTAATTAAATTTTTTAGTGTTTGTATAATTTTAATTGTTCGATTAATGGAGAACTTTAGACTCAATCCAGGTATCATTTCCGGAGTACATGATTAACGATACTACATGAGGAGTTGCTGGATAGGATGAAATAGCAAACTCCTTCGAAACAGAGGTTATCTTTTAATTTTTATATTAGTATAAAAAACATGTATCTATTCAAAATTCTTTTGTGACACTAAACACGTACAATTTGGTTCTGTTGGATGAAACTATGTGCATAAAATGTTTCAAAGTTATCAATCTGATAAATTCCAATTTCCGTGATAGAAAGAAAGTTTGAGTAGATTTTCCCCAATTTAACCCCCACCGCAGTTTGGTCATAGTCTTGGTAAACAGTGTCGGTTTTACAAATAGGGTACTAAATACCCTCTTTCCTCCTGTTGTAGGTGAACTGTAGAGTCCCTCCATCCGACTTATCTAAATTTACCACTTTCTCTTTTAATTTTGTATTTGTTGTGTTCCATATTATTGTTTTTAAAATAACTTTTATTTATATTATCTGATATTTATGTTTCTTCATACCTTTGATTATTAACGACAGTTTCTACTCCACAGAAAGACATATCAGTCTACTAAAATAATAGACATTTGGGATGAAAATATAGTAAATTCTAACTATACTGTAACGTTATTAATATTTCTTAGTAAATAAGGTAGAATGCAATAGTCGATTTACTCACATAATTTGTAAATCAGCCCACAATGATTTTGAGAATATGTGTCTTACCTGTAACAATCAAAACAATTAATCAATTCAAATAATAAATGTAATACTAAACTCCAAATATTACACGATACAGAGTAATGTTATGGTTTTATTGGGTTATTTTATTGTTTGAGAAATTTACAATTTTGATTACAAATAGCTAAATTTATGTTTTTCGGTTAACTTGTACACTCTTGAATTGGTTAAAAATTTTATGATATCTTTAGGAGAAAATAAATATAAATTTGCTACAAATTTACTTATTACTATTTTCTGTCTAATTCAGATTTTAAAAAAATACACAAATAATTTGCAGCAGTAAAAACGATAATGTTTACATATTAGTTAATATAATTGAATAGACAAAACATAAAAACTTTTTCTACTTATTGAATAGAAAGTTTATACCAAAAAACAAAGAATAAATACAAATATATTATTTATAATTGAAACTTAGTCTAAATAAATAAAATTAAATCAAATGAATCATATTTGCATAAAATAAAATAATATAATTGTTTTTCATTGAAACAAACATTTTTATAAACTAACAATATTAATTTTGCATTTAATCACAACCTGGAAAACAGACTTGACAAACTGATAACTTATAATTGATATTAAAAAGTGCGATTAATGGATGAAAGATTCCGGACCTGTTATTTCATTGAACAATTCATCGTAGATTTTTTTTCAAATGAGTCACAATACTTGTTGTGTATGAGGCAATCGTAAATTAGAGAAGGGCAAATTAAACTGATAATATTTTATAAAATATAAAAAATAAAACAAATCGGGTTAAACTTGAATTCTCTGTAGAAATAGGTGATACCTCAAAATACATAATGCTTGTTGAAATAACAGTTCAAACGAAGGATTGCCATATTAATTTCACAATAAAGTATTATTTGATTTACTCTCAATTTAATACTGAATTGTTATTTGTTAAAATAAAGGGATTTTCTGACTGTAGCTACTTGAATAAAGTAAATAATTCCCACAACGATTACTATACAAACATACTTGTTCAGATATTTTCAAACAAAGGAAGCTGTGTTAGAGGTTAATCACCTAGAGTTAAAATCTCCAGATTTTGATTAAAAAAATATTATTATTTTATAAAAATCTATTCAACGTTTATTAAAAAAATTAAGATATAATATTTCGTTGAATGTAATATGAAATACGTCCTATTTAGTTTACGAAAATATACTGTAGTATTATATGATAACATAACTGATACTGTCAAGTATTAATAAACAAAACTCTTTAGTTGTTATTGGTATGGTACATTTTAATCAAAAAGTTTCCATTAAATGATCTTTTATTTTATTTTTTAGTTAATAATTATTACGTGTAAACCAGAGAGAAACTTCATTAATATAAGTATAAACACAATTATTAATATCGATATGAGGTGACCACTATTGTCACACTTGGAATCCATATAACTTAAGTATTCTTCCTAAATAAATGATTTTAATGAATGGAAAAAAGATAAGTATTATTAGATATTCCTTCTCTATTCTTTGTACACTGGTAAAATACACATTCATTAACGTCAATTTTATTCTTGAAGATCGATTGATTTTATCATGTTACACAGTCTAATCAAAGCTTTCTTGCATCATGATATAATTACTTCAAATGAGTTTAGTTTTTTAAACAATATCATAATAGGTAGTAACTTAAACATTCCATGTTTTGCAAAGATTACTCGTCTCAACAGAGTATAATTTTGATAGTAAATAATATCTTTTCCCAGTTTTTACTAAAACAGATTTTCTCTCCAGTTTTAGTTTTACTTTACTTATTGTGACACACAAACAGAAATTCAAACACCAGTAAATATATAGCCTAGTGTATCCGAAATACAAATATTACCGCTAAGCTCTATTAGACACAAACTAGAACTCAAATGAACTGATCGGTGGATCGATGTACAAGCTGTAATACGTCCACAATGAAGTTTACCTTTGAACAGGTTTATCCTTGTGACATTGCAAATCACGTTCAAACACGGTCTGGGTACAAATATTTAGATTGCCCAAAGTAAACGTATTTGTCTTTGACAATATAGTTTCTGTAAAGGTGCATTAAAAATTTAATTAAGTGATATGGATCTTTTAAATACCATAAATATTTTTTGATGTGGTGTAATAGGTTTCCAAGGTTTCACTGTACCTAATGAAAAAAATACTCGCATTAAAGCCTATTGTCACCATGATTGAATTTGGATTTATGGGTATTGGTTTGAAATGGTCGCTCGATCTTTGTATTTACATGATAAAATCGCTATAAAAATGCCCGAACTGAGGTAATGAAATACATGTAAGACTATGTAAAATCTATTTCTAACTAATGTTATTTTAAAATGTGTCCTCTTTATTTCAAAAGAACAAAAATAACAAACATTCTATATAAATTCTAAATATCTGTAATATTTAAAAAATATTATAACTAATATAATCATTTGGTCACATTTTGTGTATAATATTGATTTCAAGGTGTTAAATAATTAACCTATTTGAAATTGTTGTTCAGTAGTTTCATTTTACTAGTTAATCTTATATTGGAACGTTACGTTCTACAGATATTGAAAACAATAATGAAGTGCCCAAACAAGCTAATTCACAAGAACAATTGGAATAAAATCACCTCCTTCATATCAATTGTGTGTGTGTTTTTTTATTTATTTTATTATTATTATATATATATATATATATATATATTTTTTTTACGGAAGATGTGTGTATTATAGGCCTATACATAACCGCTTGTATCATGACGTCTAATGCGTATTCCAGTCTTCAAAATATGGTTATTTTGCACCAAAAAACAATTACTTCGGATTTTAGCGGCCTAGGTACTAGCGGCCAATTAACTTGTAAACGTCACCCATTTATCAGTTCTTATTGTTATTTACTAATTAAAGACCAACTCTTAATTTTTACTTGCAAACAACTCTTACAACAACTAAGACATAAATAAATCAATTAAAAAATGACTGATCCTAATGATATAGTCTGGAAACGAAACATCAATAGTTTCGATTAATTAATTGTATCAATTAAAAATAATTTCGGTTTAGTTCATATTGAGATGTTCTACTTTTATTTTTATATAATCAATTTTTGTGATTTGTCTCAAAACTATTTCATGTAGCTCGGAAAGAAGATTTTATTTCGTAGGATTAAGTATGTTACAGTGAAATGCTTGAGGAAAATCTCTTGTTCTTATTTAATCTCGGGTTATGGGGCGAATGGTTCTCTACAATAACAGAAAAATTCAATAATTGTTAACACATTACATCCTCACTGTGAATAAATAATAAATATTTTTTTTACCCTCAATGTATTGATATTTTAAAAATGAACATTCTGTTTCAATACTTAACAAAAAAATGTATAAAAATTACTAAAACATTCAAAGCTTTTAATAACTCAACATTCGTATAAACAAAATTATTATTATGCTACATGGAATGTTTGTCCATGTATATCTATAAGTTTAGCACAAGAAAGAGGAGAGTTCGGTGTACACTTTAGAGCCATCTTTTAAAGTGTATATTATAACTGGAAATAGTAAAGTTATTAAACGTTGGTGAAATACGATGATTATATTGGGAACGACAGATACGTCAAGATTCACAGAAATAAAATTACACATCCTGAATAACATGAAACCACCCCAATCAAAAAAAAGTTTTTTTATAGATGGGTTTTATTCAAACTCCTTTCAGATAATGTTAATAAATACCTTTATTGACCTATTCTAATTTGGCAAGTCATGCTTAAAAGAACTATATCATTTATTGATAATTAGAATGTTTTAATATTATTCTTGCTGTTTTTTTTTTTTATTTGTACACATTTATGTAATTAAAATTTAATCCAAATTCCGTCTGCCGGAATAATATTTACTATTTTAAGTAATGTGATCCATGAGTCATTAAATTATTATATTAATCTTTAACATCCGAATCAACATTTTTGCCGAGACTGCTAATCATGTGTTGCTTTAGATCGTTAGTAGGTATTTGATTGTTAATCTTCAACAACCCCATCCACGAAAAAAGGTTAACTTTTTGTGAATATATCCTTTTTTAAATGTCAAAGGGTCATTGTGAGACTTAATGAAATTCCTCTCTATAACAGGTATGTAGCAATAAAAGCGTTCCCAATATTCGTTAACAATTTTTTTACTTTGTTCATGTGTTTCGGCTAAATGAAATAAATTAACATAAAACTTTACAATCACATTTAATCACTGATTAATAGAAATCATATATATTTGGTCTGTGGTTATTTGTAAATAAATATATGCGTGCAATCAAATAAGTAAATCTCTTCTCATCTTAAGGTCATACATTTAAAATTGATGATTTCACTACAGTATTTATTCTTTTTCATAAAAACAAATCTTAGTTTTATTAAATTCAGATATTAAATATAAATGCAATGACATAATTTGTTCTATTTATTGTCAAAACAAATGTATGTAGATTGAATACTCCTGAAATGAAAATTTAATTAAAATAGTTTTTCACTAATCGAAATCATATATATATAATGGGTATTTTACATCATAATTGAGAATAATTCACAGTCGCCACAAGTCCAATCATGGCATAAGTCAGTTAAGTGGTAATAATAATCCTTACATTTCCCAAATAAAACGCATTTATAAACTTCACATTATATCGGTAAAGACATAAACATGTGTTATCCGAATGTCTTTAATTTGAGTTTAAACATAATTTTTTTCAATTATTTTATTATTTATAAATATTTGTACAATTTACATATACTTGCAATTTAACCCTCCCTCTGCCAAACTACAAGAACTTGTAGTACTTTTGCATTTTTAACAGTGCGCGATACATTCTAATATTTGACCCACTAATTGTCATCCAATCTTAATAAACTTTATACCGTTGGAAAGGAAACTTTTCAAACTTTAATCTTTGTATTTACCATATGTTTCTAAAATGAATATTAACACGTCTAATGATCGATGGAATAAATGCAGAACTCTAAAACAGCTGGCCCGAGCGTCGACGAACGGTAGTATTTCGTGAACTTTCAAGACCTATAACAGTTATACACACCGACTTTAGGACAATGATATTTACACCAATAGAAAGCTTGCATTTCGATCTTTCTACCACTGCTTTCAAATCTTAGATCACGTTTAAGGTTTAGGTTTTGTGTCCAACCGCATAAACCTTTGCTATTGGGCCAAGGTTTCAACCAATGAACAAGCTTCTTTGGAAGTCGATATGTTTCTCACAGATGAAGTGTTTGTAAAATTCTTTTTACAAGGTATTGAAGATAAAGGTTCACTGATTCCATTGGTATGTCTTGTATACATTTTGTTCCACTGAGTATTTAGCAAACCCCCTCTCAAACCATGCGTTTTTACAGTGTTGAAAATCAACCGCCGCACAGTGGAGTATTTGTACGCAAATCATGGCCAAAAAGGCAAAAATTTTAATTTGCTCAATAGATGTAAAAGTTATATCGCCGTAAAGGTGACAAACTGGCGCGTCTGACTACGTCTACCTCGGGCGTCTGAGTCACATCCGGTGCGACCTACAGCCAGTTGAACATCAGTCACTGCTTGTTGTGGACGTGACTTTTTGAATTAATTGCTCAATTGCATGGTTTTGTAATATATTTTTAGTTTGACCATTTATTGACGAATCTCATTTAAACTTCGTACACCTGTTATTTAAGGTAAGTTCTTTAATTACATTAATCTTGGTTAGTTATATATTTCTAAATTCCAGTTTAAAAAAATTGCTTAAGTACAAAAAGCCTTAAGAATTTGTATTTTTTTCTCAAATTCAAATTTTAATAAGCTTTATGAAGGTGTGTCAGGCACTGTCGGGCACTTCTTTTACCAGAATCTGAACATTCATGCTCTGGTAAGACCAATGGAAAGAAAATAATTTGCGCATATATGTGCCATTTTTATTTGTGATTTTTTTTTAATTCAATGTTTTTTATCTACGAAAAAGTACTTGATTTTGATGATCTGACTATTCAATATTTTCTCTAGTAAAACATTAACCTAATACACTTTTATGCACTCTGTTATTTTTATGTGTGTAGTTTTATGTGTGTTATTACATGTTAACTTATATTTGTGTATTCATATAAAAAATTAGCTAATTTCCATAGGAAGAAAATTAGATATTTGAGCAAACTCAGACCTGATAGTGCAAAATGAGCACTGATCATGACATCTAGAACACGTCTTGTGCCTTCATTCATAACTATATTTATACGTGAAGAATTTTATTAAATTATGTATAAGACTTTTTTTAAATCATTGGGTACCAAAGTCATTAAAAAGTACGGTATGTGACACATTTATGATCCCATAGAATCTGTTAATGGATTACCTTTGTCCTCTTATAACTTATTTTTTTCTTTTATTAGACAAAATTAATTATTACTGTAATTAAATATTAATTCAATTTCATAGTTAACATTTAGTATATAAACTTTAAGTATAACTTTAATAAAAACACATAATATGAAGAGATTAGGAAATTCACACTTACACGTCAGCAATGCAGCTGGGTGTTGCAATTATGTAATACGTTTTAAATAAGTAACTTTTTTTACTCAATTTCATAAGCCAATAACTACCCAATATTCTTGTTTAACCTAGGAGTGTGTTATTATTATTATTGATTGCTTTTCAGATTTTGAAGATGGAAGTTGAGTATACTAGAAGGTCGCTTTACAACTTTTTCAAAGAATCTCCCGAACGAACAATAGAGGACAAGCTCCAGTTCATGGAAAGAAGAGTAGCTGTTATGACGAACTGCCCCGGTGACCAGCAAGGCTCACTCACTCGCTTATTAAGGTATTTTAAGTCCGATTTTAAAAGAAGGTGGTCTTTAGCTAACAGGAAAGAAGAAAGGTTCCTACAAAACAATTTTGATTGGCTGTCAGGAATAGTTATGATACCCAGTTTTCCATTAGTTAGCCCAGGCCCTGGCAGACCGAAAAAAGATTTTGTAGAGGCTAGTGGAAGGTCCAAACGCAGGAAAACGGAGTCACTACGGAAACATTCTACCTCTGAGCTTACTTATGCTGCATCGATGAGTCAGAGAGCTTCAGGAAATAACGATGCTGCAGAATTAATACAAAAAATTACTGAAACCCCCACAAAGGCAGCCAAATTTAAAAAAGCCCTTTCAATGAGTCAAAAAACCAAGGTTGCTAAACATACACCTTCACAGGCCCTTGCTATTTTTGTTGATGCAGAATTAACAAGAAAGCAATATGAAGTCATTCAGTCTGCCAACAAAAATGTGTATCCTTGCTACTCATTGATAAAAAAAGCTAAAAAGGAGTGCTACCCAAAAGAAGAGTCTATATGTGTAAGTGAAACATTAGCTGAAGTTAAGCTACAAGCCTTATTAGACCACACTTGTTCTCGTTTATGTAAATACTTAGAAGATGTCCTAGAAGTTTTACCTTTAGAGGAAAAGCACAACTTAGAACTCATGTTAAAATGGGGATGTGATGGATCACAGCAATCACAGTTTAAGCAAAAGTTCCAAAACCTAAGTGATAGTGATTCTAATATTTTTCAAAGTTCTCTTGTGCCTTTACAGCTAATTTCTAAGGTAAATGGAAAGAAACGAATCATTTGGCAAAACCCGACTCCTTCCTCCACAAGGTTTTGCAGACCGATCCGAATAAGATTTATTCATGAAACTACTGACGTAACTACAGAGGAAATTCAATATATAGAAAGATATATAGAAATGTTAAACAGAACCGATATACAAACTGATGACGAGGTTATGAAGATAAAACACACATTGTTTTTAACAATGGTTGATGGGAAAGTATGTAATGCTGCCACAGGAACAACATCAACTATGAGGTGCTATATTTGTGGTCAAACTTCAAAAGATTTCAACAAATTGAACAGGAACTTCACAGAAAACCCAGAAAGTTTGAGGTTTGGTTTGTCAATTCTGCATAGTAGAATAAGGTTTTTTGAGTCAATCATTCACTTGTCATATAGAATCCCAATTGGAAAATGGCAAGCAAGAAGTGAAGAAGACAAGAGCATAGTAGCAGAAACGAAAAGAAAAATTCAAATTTCCTTTAAAGAAGAGCTGGGATTGCTTGTTGATGTCCCGAAGCAGGGGTTAGGAAACACAAACGATGGTAATACGTCAAGACGCTTTTTTAATTCCCCTGAAATTGCATCGCGAATAACTGGAGTGAATGAAGACCTTATTAAAAGGCTAAAAGTAATATTGGAAGTCCTATCTAGTGGTCATCATATTGACGAAGTGAAATTTGACTTATATGCTGATGAAACTGCAAGACTTTATGTCAACCTTTACGGATGGCATCCAATGACTCCAACACTGCATAAAATTTTGATACATGGAGCAACGGTGATAAAAAATGCCATTCTCCCCATTGGTCAACTATCAGAAGAAGCTGCTGAAGCAAGAAACAAACATTTTAGGATGTACAGAGTAGCATATTCTAGAAAGTTCAACAGGGAAGTATGCAACAGAGATGTCCTCAATAGACTGCTTTTGAGCAGTGATCCTCTGTTAAGCTGCTCACGTTCGAAATCAAGAAA
Organism: Aphrophora alni; assembly: GCA_963513935.1. Taxonomy (NCBI): domain Eukaryota; kingdom Metazoa; phylum Arthropoda; class Insecta; order Hemiptera; family Aphrophoridae; genus Aphrophora; species Aphrophora alni. Next base: position 68,806,757 of record OY740769.1, read on the forward strand.
AAAAAGTCAGCCATTTTCAAGTGAAACACTGAAGCTTCTCCTTCCCGAGCAATCTGTCTACGACTCAGAAGAAGATGAGGATCTAGATGATGGAGAAGAAAAGGAAATAGACTTTGAAGAATCTGATTAGCTTCGCGCACAAAACACAGTAAAATAGGTCAAATGTACCATTATGACTTTAATTTCAATTTATTTGAAAATGTTACTATAAAATGTAAAATATTACAATGTTATTAAGATGTTTTTTCCCACCTGTAAATATTTATAAATACAACAATATTATTTTAGTATCTTTTTGTCTTTTATGCCTTTTTTGTAAGCACATAAAACTAAAAATTTATTATTAAAACTGTTTTACAAATCAAGCATTAGTAATAAATAAAGTGTAATAATAATATTTAGTGTACTTATCCGCAAAAACTCTGATATTAAACTAATTTTGGAACACGTTAATGCTTTTCAAACACATAATTTTTTATGTAAAAAAAAAAAAAAATAATAATTAAAAAAATATGTGTTTGAAAAGCATCAAAGTATGCGAAAAGTAGTTTAATATCAGAGCTTTTGCGTAAAAAGTACACTAAATATTATTAAATTCGATTAAAAATTAAAATCACTTAAAAAATAATTTTGGCCACGTTTGGAGGTCGAATACTCCACTGTGCGCCGTTGGCGCCGTTATTGTATCTGAAGACACGTTTTAGGTTAGTTAGTTTGATCTGAATTGAATGTTATTTTGCTGATTTATAGTGAATAACGTTTATGAAATTGTGTTTTATATATAAATAAATAAGTGTAGTGTTTGTTATTGTGTTTGTTTAGTGAAATTAGTTTTAGACAAGCTAAATTTAGTAACAGTGTAGGCTATGTCGATATGTGAGTTCATAACATAGGCTACATAACGAAATTTCGTTTCGTAATTTCTGATTACAAAATGGTAAGTTATATAAAATGTTCAAGTTTACAGTTCTATTCTATGATTTATTCTCTACAATTTGGTATATAAAATTTCATTTTTGGGTAAAGGATACATTTTAGATTGATGTTTCAAAATAGGCTAAATTTTAGTGCCGTTGTGTAGTACGGACATAAAAAAATCTATTTCATAAAAACTACTTTGAAATTGGTAAATGTTTTTACATATTTCTATTCACAACTAAATTATGAAACTTTTGTGTATTTTATATAATTAGGCCTATACATTTTTATAGTATTTATTTAGGCCTGAATTTAGAAAAACATTTTCCGTTTTTGAAATTTTTTGCTTTCTGAGCTTATAACTTTTACAATTTTGCACCAATCAAATTATTAGTTACATATATGATTAATTTGGACCTTTTCCTAAAAAAAAGCTATGGATCACTTTATGATTGAGATAGAATTTCTATTTTTGGCGAATTTTTGAAATTATTTCACCCGATGAAAAAACGCGAATGCGTTTTGTTAAGGCAGAGGGAGGGAAAACAAATTCGATATACTTAGTGAATGTTGTATTAAACACGGGTGATTAAATTTGAATTTGTGTTAATATGGGTTATCTATAAGTGTTTTAGACTAAAATATAATTATGTTGTAAAACCTTTTCAAGCCATCAAACACAAACATTAAAAATGATTCAGACTACCACTTATATGAGTTAAAAACAACAACAGAGACGGGCAAAGAACTCCAAGAATATAACATTCTTAACTGAGTCATTCCAAAGTAAACTGAAACCTCTATGTGATATACATTAAGGAATTGATTATCTTAATTTTATTAAATATGCAGTTATGGTTTCCAACTGATACTGATAAGTTTAATAATGTTAGCGTAGTACATTCAATATTAACTAATTACATAAAAATACCATTTTAAACTTATATTTAAACTTAATTTTAAATTGAATTGCGATGTAAGTAATGAAAAAATCAACGTTTTAAAATATTAAAGTATTATGAGAAACAGTGCACTATTTACAAACTTCAGTTTCCGCATTTCTGTTTAGTTATCCTGCAACTCGGTGTTCAATAAACCATACTTGTTTCCCTGGTTTACAAACGATTAGTGTTATGGTAAGCTTGCTCCATTGAGCACATTTGATTATTTGTTACTATTCTTTATATCTACTCCGCAACAAACTCAGTAAATTTTGAACAAAACTTATAATCCGCACACATTCACTGAAGAAATAAAAATGTTTAAAATTTCACCATGATGTAAAAAAAAAAAAAAAGAAAAAAAACTAAATAATTAAATAATGGACACTAAAATAATATGTTTTTCATATTATAATCTTAAAGAGCCTATTAAAGGAAAATGACTTGAAACAGTTGTTTTAACAATATAGTTCAAACTGATTTATATATATATATATATATATATATATATATATATATATATATTTAAACAAGTATATACACCTTTAAAATTCCAAAATTTGTTGTTTATTACCAATTATTATTGGGAGTTTTATAAAATTTAAAATATTGTAAAAAATTTAAAGCCTTGACCACTCTCCATTAAATCTCACAAACCAAATATGCTTTATTTACCTCAAAATATATACGCACTATATAAAAAAAAAAAAATAATAATAATAAATAAAAATTCTCTTTGGTTTTTTTATTTTTAAATCGTAAACTTAGATTTGAATATCTTCCCTCTCGAAGTTAACTAGCTACAGGCTGTTTCCAATTTTCTATTTTTTCTTTAAATCCTTCTCATTACTGTAGTTATTGTAACATCCGTCTTTCTTTGATACTAAAGCGATTTTAATTTCCGAACTGTCTCCGTTTAATAACAAAAGTTGTACAACTCATCAAACTAAAAGTAATTTCAAAATTCAATACAACTTTATTTTGTAGTGTAAACTGTTGCATTACTTCCTGTATTGATTTGACGTGATTTAAACTTCATCTCAAACCTTAACAAATAAGAAGGGACATCTTTGCTATCTGAATATCATTGAAATTAATTAGAAAAATCGGACGTTTCATTGTTTTATTTTTTCCGTAAACTTTTTTAGAAACTATTGTTATAATATTGAACTATTTATAAATTACACATTGTATAAACAATTTTATTTTTGGAATTTGTTTAAATTAATTATCTCTTAATTTCTAAAACCTGCTTTCATATAAACATTCGCTCAACAGATTATGTTTATAGTTAAGGGATTCTTAACATAAATATCCGAAAATGTAAGAATCTCGTTTAGTGTTATCTATTGTGAAATATATTGGAAACAACGCGATGAAAGGTACATATATATATATATATATATATATATATATATATATATATATATATATATATATATATATATATATATATATATATATGACGTAAAGTGTTTTATGTAAGTTTAATGAGTTTAATGTCAGTTACTATATACGTTAAAACTGAAGTTGGCAAAAATATTAATAACAAATACTATGGCTTACCTCTTGTAAAAAATGTACACATTTATTGTCAAATGTGTGATCGTAAGATAGATTATAATTTTCTAGATTTTATAATTTCTACATTTTATAATTTCTACATACAATTTTATTTATTTTGACAAATCAGATTTTCTAACACTCTAATGTGTAATATTATAACACTTATGTTCGAATGCTTCACAATATTCACGGTCACAAGACTGGATCTACTTGAAAGTTCCTGTCAAATTCCTTTTAAAACTGTCGTTAATTTCTATGTCACAGTTACATGGTTTTTACGATGCTTTACAAGCAATTATTGTTATTGCTGTAGCATGTAGATGGGCACATTTTGTAAGAGTTCTGTGGGACTTTATGCTTTTAAGCACAGAAAATGAAGACATAAAATCTAGTGTTGGATGCAGTTATGAAAAGCTTTAATCCGTGATAACGTACAAAGACAGCAGTTTCATTCACACAAACATTGGGTCACATACTCTAAATTACAAGTGTAGTTATAATTAGGTGTCTAAGGAACTATTTTGAGGAAACGTTCCTGACCAGTAAAAAAACTTGAGCACTATGTTTCGTTGGAGGAGAAAAATAAGACACAAACAATTTTTCTCGCTGGTTATCACAGATCCTAATAAAATAAGTGTAATACAGTAAATAAATATATTCCTTAATTAAGTACTATAACCTCTGAAGCTATTGTAAAAAATACATAAATAACCTTAAAATCTAAACAACCTATTATGATACATTTAATTTGCATGGACATAGAGTAAAGTGATGAATAACATAAGTCCGCATGCGAAACACACAAAAAAAAGAGAGACAGGCGATAAGTAAATTGAAAAATATTAAAATGAACAAAATAGCACTTAAAGTAATTTTGATATAATAAAATCGTATCGTAATTCATAATTATTTTCTATGAATGTGTTATAGTTTGTGGTGGGACGAATAATCCAAAACTCTTCCATTGGCAGGAATTAAATTGAAATAAAGACTGTCGTAACGAGCATAGCGAGATATTTTACCTAAAAACAAAAGTAAACACAGATGGATGTTGATACAAAAACCATTTAATACTCTTAGATCCTTACGTTACAAATAAATTTAATAAATATTGTAAAGTTAAAACTAAAGCTTTTTTATTTACAGTATATTTAGGACTTCAGCTCTAATAGGACAAACATTTAATAATTGACTTAGTTGGACTGAATACGTAACCAAAACATATAACAACATGTTTGCAAACAACTCTTTGCAAAACATTTGATTATGTCATACTTTACCTATTGTGATACTGTAGACAGTGTAATGATTGTTGAAATAGCTACTGAATTGGACTGTTATCAAAATTAATGTCTAGGATTTTTGTGCAATATAACGTACGTTGATAATAATTTTAGCAGATATTATAAATTTTGCTTTTGAAACTAGAAAATTCAATATAGCGACGTCATTATATACTCCACCACAACTTATAATGGCGGCGTAATTGTAAAAAATTTCGGCTTTGCCTCTAACATTAGGTCTAATATTACCATAAAGAAGGCAAAACTGCTTATTTTAATAAAACACAAAACAGTTATATATAAAACTTTCTAATATTTTTCACACGCCGATTGTGGATGTATCTCTCCAACTCTTTAAAATCTATCGAATGAGGTGTTCTGTTTATTAGGTAATGATACTGGTAAGTAAGGATTGTTATTTGCATGAGGTGCGATGGAAAACATTTAATACTTAAATATATATAACATGTTTTTTTAAACTTTTTGTCCATAAAATGTTTTCTACTTTCGATAATAATTTAGGTTTACTCAGTGTCAAATATTAGTCAGTAATATCATAATTTTCGTTTATTTTTCTTGATTTTGTTTAAGTTCATAAATAATGATGACAGAATACTTGTTACATTAATAATATTTTTATCATTATTTATTATATATTTATTTTTTATATTAGTATGTTTATCCCTAGATACTATTATTGTTATCAGTGTTTTAGAAATAAACATTTTTATTCTACATTTTTATTCAAGAAATTTCCTTTTATTATTCATATAGGTATTATATTGTAATGTTTACTTTGTTATTTTAGTGTACTTTATGGGGAAAGTCGGCCACTCTGCCCCCTGAGCAGGCAAAATAGGCTAGGCCATGTGAGAAGCACTCACGTCCACTAACTTTTACCACAGAAGCAACGATCGTCTGGTCCGAGACTGTGTGTTACAGCCGTAAACTCATATATTGGATACTAGTTTAGCTTGAATCCAAAACGATTAAAAAAAAATGTATACTGGCGATCTGGAAAATTCGATGTATAAAAATAATATTTTTAAAATCACAAACGGTCAAAATAAAAGTTATGATCACACAAATATGGAAATTATACACTCTGAACTGTTTTCTATTTTACAACTTTTGTACGCTCAGATCTAAAACAAAATTATTAGTTCTCCCAGTTTCAAAGTAATCTTGTAATTGCATATTATATATCTGATGGGTGATGAGTGATACCTACGACTAAAGGACTGTCATTTTATACCCACTCATGATTTATACTGACATAACACACCGATGTCCTTTTTCCCTTTAATTGTATACTATATTAATATCTTATGATACCACACTTGACGATAAAAATGTAGAATCAAATTTAAGAATCACTGTAAATGAGTTGAGCATGTTCACAATCACGTTTTAAGGAATTTAATTTTCGTTATCACAGAACTCTGATATATACGTAAAAGGAACGTATTCATATTTTTGGATTCAGATATAACAGAAAATTATTTTTCAGTAGTATAAGGCGAAATACTAGTTTAGGACACATGAAGCAAAATTTAGGTTAATCCTTCATACAGGAGTATATTTATATATTATGAGTATTCTATTTTATTTTTGAAATGTCAAAATTACGACAAAGGTTTTTTTTTTTTTTTTTTTTTTTTTTTTACAATTTCAACACCTTTTCTCAGGTATAAGAGAAAAAATTTCTACCGTTCTAAACATTATGTAAGAAGTGAATTTTTATTAAAAAGAAAATAAATATTAAAAAAATACTTTTATGATATTTACTTTAAACTTTAAACTAATGTGTTAACATTACGTATTTAAGGTCACAGAAAATACGATTTGTTTTGAAAGACCGCGATTTTGTAACTTGGAACCGAATTAACTAATAAAATAAAATGAGATGCGTATTTAAAAGAAATAGTGATAAAAATGTAAGAAAATGTATAACATTTTGTAAAGTTGGAAAGGTTTTGAAATGTCCATTTAGACGTACATGGATGTTCATATAAACAACCGATGTGCATTTGGTAACGATTGTTCAATTTGGAGACCTTGTACAATAAGGATCAAACACATAAAGGTGGAGATCACGATTGCTGTTTTCCATTACTAAATTTGCTTACAATTTAAGGAACACACAAAAACACTCAAATCAACTGTCGTGACCTGAAGCGTATTTGTCTCCATTCTTTTTTCTCTGCGCTCTGGAGTTCATTAAGGTTAATGGCTGCACGACGGAACCTATTGAGGATAAAGAGTATTTGAAGCTCACTAGCCTACCCACACAAAAAATTCTCCATTTAAGTAAGTGACAATAACTTCTGGTCAATTTAATTCTATAGGAATTCAAATAGCAATTGTTCTTACTATCAGGTCGTTCAGGAATAAATAAAAAAAAAAATTAGGGATGAATTAGCTAAAGCGAAAATAATAATACGATTAGAACAACAAATATTTTGTTACTTTAATTCAAATTGCATGCAGATAAAAATATTATTCTCTTAAAATAAGGTTTTAGATTTAAACGGAATAATGTGATTTTTGTTTTCACAATGCACCATTCAATTCTATTTTTAAAAAGGTAGAATAATATATCACATTATTTAAGTCTTTTTTGTACAAAATATTAATTATTATTATTTAAAAAATTGAAAATGCTCATTGGGAAATTTTAAAACCAAAAATAACTAAGTATCAAGTTAATTTTTCAATAACTAAAGTTTATAAAAAATACATTAAATAAATATATTCGCTCACAGCTTCACTTATTTATCATTTAGTAATATAAGGATGACATGAAAAGAAATATTTTCCTTCTAAATCTTAAATTTCATTTTATACTATTTCACAAAATTAATATAATAATATAATCACTTTAATACTAACATGTACAAAATGCTATTCCAAAAATATTTAGTAACACAATTTATATGCATTAGGAAAATGTATTCAATTTTACATTCTCTGTCATCTCTGTATTTGTAATTATTGATAATAATAAATATATAGTCACATTTGTTGGAATATCATTAAAAAACAGTTACGACAAGAATGTTATTATTGTTTTATCTATGTATATATATATATATATATATATATATATATATATATATATATATATATATATATGCTCTAACGACATCAATCTAATCATTTACGATAAATATGATTCAATCATATCAGAAGATAAATAGTTATTTAATTCATGTAAAATAAAATAATAACAACAACAGTTAAAAAGCAATTCATATTGGCGAAAATGTAGATGCCAGGTGTACCTTGGGAAGTTTGGAATTTAACGATATCAAAGGGAAGTGTACAAAGAAAAAACAAAAGAAAACGGGACTTTAGCCATGATGGAGCAACCGCGCCTATACACTAAAAAAACAAGTAACAGGAGAATTGGCCAAGGACAGATGTGAATAATTTGTATTAAAAAAAAGAGAAATCAAGGGAAAAGTTAGAGTCAGCATCTGTACGTCAGAAAGGAAAGTTCCATATATGTTCTACAACGAAAAAACTCTACCTTTTTTAGAGTCAGACTAATTACGCCCCCTATCTTAATTAATACGTAATAGTCTCGAATCCTGAGATTTTTAGCCTACAGGATTCGTTCTCGCGTGACAAAAAGAATAAATTATCCAATCCACTGGAAGTTTTTGGCTTACTATCTTGCTGGCCTGGATTGAATAACTTCTTCGATAATTTGAGTTGCCCCAAATTACCGGTACCCCCCTTTTTATTTACGACTTCCAGTAACTGTATTTAAGATTACCCTATTTCTCAGGGAGAACACGAATTTACTTTATTTTCGAATTTTAATCTCGCAGGTGTGTGTCCTTAGGAATACCTTTTTGATACAATATATTTTACCCTTTTTTATAATAACAAACCTGAAAATATAGCATATAATTGTGTGACCAATTCTAAATAAAACACAGATTTAGAGAATATATAAAAAAATTAATTCTTTTAATTAATTGAAACAAAAACAACTGGAATAATAAGCTTGACACAAGTCAACAAAATAAAATTCAAAACAATTTCTCTAATAAAATTAATTGATAACAACTAAAATATTTTTTCTTTTGAGCAGAAGGCAATCACTTATAACTTTCTTAAAATTGATATATATAAAAATTTCTATTTATCTCTGAATTTAAATTATTTAATTTATCAAATTTATTTATCGAAAAAGATTTTTATCTACACATGAGTTTGACATTATCTATTTTAATACATTTATTTAATTACACACAAAAAAAAATTATCTCAGGAAAATCAGTGAGACTCTAAAATCGGGCCAATTTTGCCCTTTAAAAAAGGAAATTTGGATTTTCTCAGACCTTGTCCGCCGTGTTGAAGATCCTGAGTCCTGAGATGCTGATGGTCCTGTGGTATCTGGTTGGTTGAATTTAGCGATTAAAGTTGTCTTATTTTTTTCATGGAGTTTAGAAGGCTGGCTGGTTGTTCGAATCTATCACCTTCTATCGCTCTCGCTGACGCTATTTTAATACTTTGGCATCGTAACACTTAAACTTCTTTACTGAGAATCTTGAGTCGGCAAACTGGCATGGTCACCCCTAGCACCTGTTCTTCAACTTTTTTACAAGAGACCAGTCGGGCATAGTCACCCCTAGCACCTTTTCTAACAATTTTTTCAGAGACCTCTATGAGATTCGTGCGGCTCTTTTTATAGCCAAATACTATCGTATATCGATACCAATTTTTTTCCCTCACTGGACCGATACGATAGTTCCATTTATGGTGTATTTCTATGCAATTTCTTGATTATTTTTGGTGTAGGTGGTTCAGTTATTTATTATTAATTTATTTTTTACGTTTACCGTTTTTAAATTGTCCTTTTTAATCACTTTGTTCTAATTAATCCTTTAATCTATTTTTGCTGTAAGTTGGTATTCTGGCTCCGCCTACAACTACGTCACTTATCCTTGAACATTTAAACCCTGCAACTTGTAACTGGCCGATGTAAAAATCTTCATTGTTTTCCTTTTAATTGTCTATAACACTTTTCCTAACAGTTTTTGCGTTTTTACGTAACCGGTGTCCTGTAGCTCTCGACCGCGGCAATTTCCCGCACTTCGAATGACATTTCTCGGACTATTCATTCGCCTTCAATAGCTTACGTAAGAATTTGCGTAATTTACAGTTTTTAATTCTTACACCTTTAAAGTTTTTGTTTTCAAACTTTGTCACTTTGTTTATTTCGTGATTTAAACGCACTAGCCGTGATAACATAATTCTGCGACTTCTGGTAGTGATGTAATCCCGTGCGTATTTTCACACCTTTGGGTTTGGGGTTTATTTATTGACTGATTTTCCTGAAATTTACACAACTCTTAGATATTAGGTTTTAACTTCTTTTTGCAAAATTTCCACTTCTTATCTCTTTTCGTTTTCATACTATAGCGTGAAAACCATAACTCTTTTGTTTTAATCAAATTTAAATTTTTAATCATTAATTATAATATAACTTTATTTATTTAATTGCTTCTATACAATCCTTTTCTCAAAATTTATTTTTATTTACTTTTATTAGCTTTTATACTTAACCTTTTCTGCTAACTTTTTAAATATCAATTTTTTCCAAATTTTAGCAAGAATACTTTTATCTTAAAATTACATTTTATTTTCAGAAATACCAAGGTTTTTTATTTTTTATTAATTTTAAAAATTTTTAAATTCTTCATTCAAATATGCCGTAACGTCTGTTAGTTAATATGAAATAACAGTACTAGATATGTATTGCATACGACTTGTATTACAACTACATATCCTTATACATTATTATTTCATATTTTCAAAATTTATAAAAAATGATTTTTCAATTCAAAATCCGCCGACATAGGAATTTACTGTTAGAACAAGCCGGCAAGAGTTGACCTTGGACCATTTCATAGTTCAATCTCACCGACCGGCTATAAGCAGTAAAAAGTTCTACAAAACATCCAAACCTTGCATTGGGATTATTTTTTGATATTTTTCTTTTTTGACCAAAACATAACCCCATACAACGAATTTCCGTTGTAGTTCGAAAGAACCGTTCTCTTACAACGGTTTGCAGGATGTAGGTCAAACAATAAGCTGAGGTCCCACTTTTAAAAATCAACGGACAGATTTTGAAAACCGCCATTAAAAAGACAGAAACTATGTTTAAGTAATCTGCCAAGAGAAAGTCAGCTCAAGTTTCAAGTGAGGGTATGATATTCGGTACAGACCAAAATTGAAAATGGGAATTAGTCTAAGACTGGGAGCGAAGGACGGAGAGTCGTCTAAAATTGTTGACCCAAGAGACGAATTAATTGTCTCTGCGTCATCTTGTGAAGAAATTCTTTTAAAGTCTTAAAGTGTTGTTGCTCAGGGAAGTTGAGCGTCTCTGAGTTTGCAGCTGAATGTCAATCAGCACCAAGTAAATTAATATCATCGAGGAATAGTATTTAGTCGGCAGGAAGGAAGGCTACTAAGTGCAGCTAGGACCATCCGTCACCTCCTAGGAGTTTCAACAAGGGATTTGTGAGTGCTTCGTTTTTGGTTAAGTGAAAGAAAATCTAGTGAAGTAATAAAGCTGGTTCAGTGAAATCGTAAAGTGTATTGAGATTTGAAAAAGGTTATCAGTTGAAAAAAGGAGCGAACCATCGATAAGTACAAATTTGTTAAATATTCTTTTATTAATATTCGTAAATTTCACTTCAATTGCGTCATCAAAGAATTCCCCCCGAGAAATTAGAGTTAGTGCTATTAAAAATTAAATTTGTTTTGTTGTAAAAGAGCAAGCCGTGGCAGCAAATTAAATATTTTAATGTTTAAAGTTTTAAATTTGATTTTTAATGAGATGTTCAATAATTAAAGTAATTAAATTGTTAGTAAAGAAAATCAAAGCCGAGAAAAAAAATGTATGTTTAATGTTTAGAGTTTAACTTATTTTTCTTTGTGAAGAAAATACAAGGTTTCATGAGCCAAAACCAAAAGAAAAATATAATCTGGGCAAAATAACAGTTGATGTCATAAAAAGAATATTAGAGTTAGTTTTTGAAATAACTGTATCAAATAAAAATTAATTGTAACCAAATTAAAATTAGGTTAAGGAATGAGTGCAGAGTGAATGAAGTAGAGTTAATAAAATTAGGTTAGTAAATGTTATTTATTTTTTTTTTCAAAAATCTAATATTACATTAAAAAATTATTTGAAAGGTAAAGAGTTGTGTTTTGCGTTTTTATTTAAATAGGAGCTGAGTTAAAATTATGTTATATTTTGACACCCAAGCGATAAGGGGCTAGTAAAAGCTATTAGTTGAAAATTGATTGAGTACTGTTATGTTATATTTGTCGCCCAATAGTAAGGGGCTAGTAATAGTTAAATAATTTAAATGTTCACTTACGTTATATTTGGCGCCCAACGTGGGGCTAGTAATAGTAAAATTGTTAGAGTAAACTTATGTTATAATACAAAGGGAGAGAAAATAAAGAGATATTGGATTTAGTCCGTTTATAGACAATGTGTCGTAATGGGCATAATTACAATGTGTGCTCATTTCAATATATTGGAATCTGTAAAAATTTGTTTTTAAACGTGTAAGTGTGTAACTGAGTAATATTACGAATTATAATAAATATCCCCAAATAAAACTTGAAAATAGTTGAACGGCAGAAAAGACAGTCTTGGTTATCTCTAAGACTATAAGACGATAAGATAAATATCAATTGTATACAAATCGATTTATTATTATTCTTTATAATCTGTAAATTACTATTTTTACTTAGAAACATAATTATAATTTTGTTTTACAGCAAGGACTGCAAAAATAAATGGTATGTTTTTCTAGCATAAAGAATATGATAGAATTTATGCTCAACATTGTTTGAATGAGTATGATCATTGGTAAAGTAAACACTTTAGGTACATAAGAAAATAAAATATTTATTGGATTATTAGTACCAAAAATTCAAACGTAGTATTGAAAAAGTTTATCCCGTTAGTGTCTAAGAGTTTTATTTTAGAAATAATTAATTACACAACATTTATTATGGGCTAATGGGAGAGTCAAGTTAATAGTATCTAATAGTTTAAGATAATTTATCAAAAAGATGTATCTTGTACGAGTATATTCGTTTTTTGTACATTGTGTTTTTAAAAACTAGATTTATATTAACTCTACCGTCGACTGATAACTACGTATTCTAAAATTATATTTTGTAATTGTTATATCCTAAACTGTTAAATTTCTAGAGGCAATGCAGAGCCAAGCAATTGCATGACCATAGCGAGTAAAAGCGTATTGTTTTTAAGGCGATGAGGTCCTCCACCAGCAGACAATCATAAAACCTATGAGATATTTATATTCTTGAATTTGGTATATTTTCTTATAAAATATTTGGAACTATCTCCAAAGTACCCATACCAAGCGTGTAGAAGCAGAGATGATCCGCGTTATTCCTAGGTGTTAGAGTGTTTGAGTACACCTTAGGGATAAACTTAAGTATATCTTGAGTTTTTTTATGACAGGTTTTCCGAGCAAAATACTGTTTGCAAAATACTTGTTGAAGATGTGTTTTTTTTGTTTTTTTTTTCATTTTGTATACCTTGTTTTGTATATATCGTCCAATAGATGACTCAATAATTGACAAAAGCCAAAAAAAAATTTCCTAACTTCTTCTTTATACCGTCAATCAATTGTCTTTGACAACAAAACGTAAAAAGCAGTTGTTTTTCTTTATTTTCAAAAATACTTATTAAAATAAGTACTATCTCTTCAAGGCGATATCTTAAGGATCCCGAAATATTCGCTAACGTTGAAATAATGACTTACCTGACGAAAGACGTCTTTTCCCGGTTTTTTGTGAGTTTCTTTTTTACTTATCCCACAATCAGATTGAGTAATAATCAAAATACTGACAATTTAAAAGAAATATATTATTATATACAATCTTTTTATTTATTTAATCAAAAAATCCTTTTTTATTTTCAGACGAATAATCATGTTTCATATATATATATATATATATATATATATATATATATATATATATATTTTTTAATCAAAAGGCACAAGAAGCTTCCTGTTTTTTTTAATTGTCTCTTTTTTCCTTCAAAATTTACGGTTTTTCACTTCACTCCTTTTTAAAACTAAATTATGTCGAAATCAATACCTAAAAAAACAAAAAAAAACTTATTATACATATGTAGATATAGCCGTTACGTTAAATTTTATTTTTATCATTACTACTATAATATACTAACTTTCGTACATTAATATCCCAACTATTATATGAGTTATTATTTATTAGTGGTTATTGCTGTTAAGTATCCGTTAATAAATAAATACATAATATATATATGTTATGTGATTTAGGAGAATAAGTTTAAATTAGAAATCAATTTTAATGTATTTTATATAAATACGTTCATTTCCCGGCAAATCTCAACATTTATATTTAGAAACAATTTTAATGATTTTTTTAAAAATAAATATATGTTAATACGATTTGGAATTACAACAGTATGATTTACTATATACTTTGACCTTAAATCTAAAAGATTTGATATTTCAAATCCATTGAGATATTTATTTATTATAAAAGAAGAAAATTATTTTAAATTATTTTTCCATACTGAATGCATATAAACTTACATCAAAGACTTAAGTTGTTTGGTGGTAACATAAATTGTTAATACTTTGTACGCTGATGGTTTTTAATAGACTTTATAGTAACGAAATTATTATTAGTGTTTCTTTGATTGGAACTGTAGGTTAACTTTTAAAATAAAATAATTGACGAACTATGATGGTATTTATATTTCCATATACCTTGTTTTCTAAGAAATAAATAATTAATAAGCCATTGTTCATTGTCTTTTTCATTCAAAGTGGATAAATACTCATTTACTCTTAATCCCGGATGGAAGGGTTTAAAATTTCCCTTTACAATTTCCATTTAATTACTTATTATTATAAAATTATTCTTAATTTTCAATATGATATCAATCAAAACCAAAAGAACCTGAATTATAGATATATCTAGATTATCGAAAGTCTTACATTATCTATTTATTATTGAGGTATCAATTTATTTTTACGTAGTATAGTTCAATTAGTTTTATAGTTCATTTCGTAAAATCTAAAAATGATTTTTATAGTCTGCTATCAATATAATTAATATGATATCTTGGGGTTACTAGTTGGCAGACCTATCTTCACCTTATAATATTTCATTTTCCCTTGAATTTGTCCATTATTCCATTTGTCATTATATTTCTTTCCTTGAATCACTAAATTTCTCACATAACTTATTTATACTACTTGTTCAATCATCCTCTCTCCTAGATATTCTCACATTTAGTAAGCCAAGACATCGTAAATATTTTAATTCAAACACTTTTAATGGCTTCATATATATTTGGATGTCTCGTGGATTTGTGTATGAAATGGTCCCTTTTTAAATTTACAACTCTCGTTCTTGTCTCCTTGTTCAAAACACACATTAGGTTTCACATTTCCTTTTCTATTGGAATTAATTTATAATCTCAGTGTAATCCATATAGGTTTGTGTACACAATTATTTATTTACATATTCTCATTCTGTATTAATAGTTATCTCTAAACATATATATTACAAAATATCTATTTCCTAGTCTACTTGTTCCTAACTTTATTTATTTAAATTTCTTTTTTATATTTTTTTACAGATTACCTACTGCTAATTAGCTTTTTTTATTGGTTTGTAAAAGTAGGTCACATAGTTATATATTTCTTGCTTAAACGCTCAAGTCTATGTAACTCATTTTCAACATAAACATCTGATTCCCTCCAGACAAGGTTGTTTTGATAATATAAAAACAAGATGGCCTCCCTTTCTTACATGAATTTATTTATTTAATATTATTTTACGAATCATATATTGTTTTAAATGATTAGTCATTTTGGAAATTATTAATTATTATTATTTATATATAGCCTATTTTCATGTGGTATATATCAAATATGTTTATTTATTAATATGTGCTTTTAAAATATGTTCATTTTGGATAGTCAAATTTCCCAAAGTTAATAGACACTTTATAATTACATTGATTTTTTAAATTTTTTCGTTTTTATATTTATTCAAACATATCGGTTAATATTAAGCTTAATAATGATTACATTTTATTCTTTAACTTTAAACCTAAAATCCTTCCTCTTATACACGTACTTCCTTAGAACCTAACTTGTATTACTTATACATGTATTACACCCTAACATATACCGCCTTAAAATATAATGAATCATTTGACTAATCAAATTGTGACTTTTAAATTTTTGTTAAATTTATCTAGATATGATTATAAAAAGTGTAAATTAAATAAAAGCATATTCATGAGATGTAGTAAGCTATTCCTTGAAGTTTTGTTAATAATAAATACAAAGTTTGGCAAGGCTGGAATTAGGCATGATAGTTGAATCAAAGAGATAATTTATAAGTTCGACCGTTTAACTATTTTCAAGTTTTTATTTGGGATATTTATTATGATTCGTAATATATTACTCAGTTACACACTTAGATGTTTAAAAAACACATTTTTACAGATTCAAATATATAGAAAAGAGTACACATTTTATTTATGCAAAATACGATACACTGTCTATAACTGGACTAAATCTCAAATCTCTTTACTTTCTCTTCCTTTATACTTATCATGGAGTATCTCGTGGAGATGGTGTCGCAAGTAAAACCTCAGGTTATATTGATTCCATTTACAGGGGAGAAAATCACTCCGGATTTAAGTAATATTAAACATTCTGGGACTCAAATTCCAAACGCCGACGCGGTGTGGTATTAGACAGCAAACTAATCTGGAATTCGCACTTGAGTTTCACTACGGAAAAAGTGATACCATTAATGACAGCAAGAAGGGCAGTAGACATAACCTGGAGACTAAGACCATCAACGATGAGTTATAACTATACTGGTATTATATGACCTATAAACTTATGTACGACCTATATACTACGGGGAGGTAGTGTAATTATTTGGGACTGAGCGGAGTACGCCTATACCACTCTGTCTAGAGGTTGGCATGTCTGTGCACTACCGGAGCAACGTCCATTACACCAATCGTATATTACTTGAACTTCAACCCATTGACCTGTTTATAATTGACTAAAGGAGAAAAGACAACTACAGGCTGAAGTGTATCGGAATCTGCAGATACTCTCATATGGGGCATCTCATAATAATGGGGGGTGCCTCCAAGTAATAAGTATAGGCACGGATGTTATAGACAGCAGATATTTATTTTCAAGACCTTTTTTAGGTATTATTATGACAAATGGGGAAGAAAATCAACAGGGAACCTGGTGTGGTTAACCAATTGTTCAAAAACTCTAGACGCTACTGGTGATAGGGTATATGGGCTGTGACTGGGATTGAAAGCTTAGTTTCACGTGTTCAATATGCCACAGTTTTCAGGCCAAGATTATGGCAATAAATGTATCTATAGAGAAGAATAAAAATAACTCATTCGACCTAAAAATAACTCATATTCATATATTTCTAAATAGTAATTTTTAATTAGTGCACTTGCAGGTAATATAATAAATTCTAGTCTTGTATATGAATGCCGAGAGAACGTCAATGTTTATTATTAGAAAACCGGGTGATGTTAGACTGGGAGGGGGGACATAAGGGTGTTGAGGCAGACGATCTAACTATACGGGCATCTCCATCAGAGTTTGCGTAGCGGGAAGCATCTGTATGTGTATCCGTGTGCCTGACAGAGATGGCCATAAACAAGTGGGTTCATGCAAAACACCAGCAAAAATGGATATGCCATTAGCGGAATTCCCATGGTAAATTATTAATTTAAATCATTACAAAGACATCACATCAGGAAATCCTGAAAGAACAATTTATGACCACAGACAAATCACCGGACTTTTTACGGGACTCTGTGGTTTGAGAGTGCACTTCCATAGGATAGGAAGTTATAGTAGTGTGTATACTATAATTTTTATTGTAAGGTCGTGACCAATAAGAGGCGTAAGGTTTTTTGATTCCAAATTCCTGGGATATTCTCATTTGACAAGCTCTTTAATGGTTTACTCAAACCTAAAAGGAAACAAATCTTCTAAGATTGAATGAATAAAAAAACCGTTTAAATTCCAAATTAAATCAGTCAATAAATCAATTTAACACCTGGTGACTTTTGAAAATTGTTTGTTATATCTACATACCGAGAACTAAATTAAATATAAATTCTATTGTAATGTTTTGCAAATCACATAAATAAAGGTAAACTTTTAAATGTAAAATGAATATTTATCTTTTAATTCCACCAAAACGTACTATAATTTTTTCCCTGGTCTAATGAGCAATTATTAATATGTCTCATATTATAACTTATATAACCTAATTAATGTGATTAAATGGTTCATTCTTAATTTATAAAATTTTGGGACAATGACTTCAAAGTTTGATTTCTCAAAGAGCAGTATTCCATGTTGTATTTGGAATGTTTTGTAATCTTCGTTTAGTTCAAATAACTAGTGGCATTCCAATTTTTTACAGTGAGCCTACTGTACATTGTTTCGATTATATTTTTTTAATGTTAAAAAAAAAAAGTTTTATATTATATACTTATCCTGGTATATTTGGTAATACAAAAACAAAATCATGTTTATAAGCGTGTTTTAATCCTGTCTGGGTCGTATTTACTACTAAGTAATTTTCTAAAATAAATCATTATTTGGAAAGCGAGAAATAATAATTATAGTTGAGAAGGTATTTCAATAGAATAACATTGTTTATGTTCTACCAACAGAGTATAAATCTATACAAACAAGTAACTGATAGTGAAATATGATTCATATATTAGAAGTGTCAATAATAATGAAAATACATTTTAAGATGCTGATAGATGTGTGGAAAATCATAATTATTTATTCATTTGAATTATATTTGGATGTAAAATTGCAAAAAGAAACAAAAATAGAAGAACTTGTGCTAGCTAATGTACATGTAATAAACAAGCATAGGTGAAGGTTTTATTAGTGTCCCTAATATAATTGATTCACAACAACCTTTTGTCCTTAATATTTTCGACACATATTAGATATAATATGGTTAAAGAAATTAAACTCCGATTGCTGTCATGTTCTAGATTTCTAAAAATATAAATATTTAACAAAGTTATTAACAACCGAAAATGTTAAATATATATATATATATATATATATATATATATATATATATATAACAATATCTGTATTTTACCTTGTACTGAATTAAAGAAAGTAAACTCGAAAACATTAATAAGAAAATTATATTAGTGAAAAGATTTTTAAAAAAAGAAAAAAAGTTCATCTCATTTATATTTCCCCTTAGGTAGCTAATTTTTTAAACTGAAAGTGATGAAATATAAATGATATTTATCAATAGAATTTAAGTTTTCAATTTATAATTTGTTTTTTAACACACTAAATATACTTTCGATTACTTACAAAAGTTGCGATTTTTTTTCTTTTTCCTTCATTTGAAACATGTTTATAAAAAAATCTGTTTTAAACCCTGATCTATTCATTTTCTTTTTTTCTGTCAGTCTTGTCCATTATGCAAATTATTTCTCTTAAATTATTATATACCTTTTATATGTAAAATATTTAGCTAAAAAATAGACTATCGAACCTCAAACAACAAGTTTTGGAGAGACAACCCAAATGTTTGACCTCTTAGTGGATACGTTGTAGAAATATTTGAGCAAAATCATTTTGAAAACATACAAATATTGGTCTTTTGGCAGCTAACTCAAATTTGGTGCCATGTAAAAATTCCAAATCACATAGCTTAATCAATAATTTCTTTTTCCTTATAATTAAAAAAAATTAATAGTTTAATTTTTACCAAAATTTACTACAAATTTATAACATAGTAGGCGTATAGGTTATTTATCACTCTATAAATGCCAATTTCTCTGTAAAACTGGTTTTTCAGACACCGTCTACATTAAAACCATTAAAACCTATTTTTCAATGAAAAGTTCAGTATTTATTTTATATCCTCGTCTAAAATATGTACCTAAAAGAATGTAAGTGAAAATGGATGGTATTTTCAAAGTACAATATACGTTTATCAGATATATACAACTAGTGTCCTCAACAATGAATAGATTATTATTCAACGTTCCAAAATACAGAGTATCACAGAGTTTACACAATGGAAAATGGTTGAATCGCTATTTCTAAATTTAAAGATTGTAGATTTGAAATTGTGTAATACTGGACCATAAGTATTATAATGACAATTGTAAAATTGTTACATTTAACAAATGTTAACCATTAGAAAATACTATATGTTAATTGATTACAATCTGCTTCAGTAAAAAGTAAATTTAAACGAAAGAATAAGTTCTATTTATCGAACTTACTTGAATGGTAAATTTCACAAAAATCAGGCTGTAGGGTCAACAGTTAATTTTTTACTAGAAGTCGCACATTACAAATGTGAAGGGAAAAAAAGAAAGATGACTGACTAGTTTTTAAAAATACCAACTCAAATTTTATTCTTGCACATTATAAGATCTGGATTCATTTTATGTCCTAGGCATAATAACATTATCTTATTCCGAATATAATATTCCATCAATATAATTATTCAGATATTTATAAATTGTTTACTTTAATTCATGTATGTAAGTAAAGGTAAAACAAACAACAACAAAAAAAGAAGAATTCTGAATATCAATACTAAACTACAATACGCCGATCCACAATAAAGTAAAAAATTCTATCAAAGTCATACTACTGGTAGGATCAAAAATTTTACTTTAGTATTGCAATCATACTGTGTTTTATAAATAATTATTATGAGTGGCATTCACAGTAATAGTTAACTATACCACAGTTCTCAATGCAGTAGCTGTTATAACGTTTAGAAACTACTTTCAAATTATACAACTAAACATTAAAAATTGCAATTTTCATCTCATGCCAAGATGGTGTTTTATAGTACTGTACAAAATTCTGTTTATTGACGACTACAAACAACACAAACTGATTATACTAACCTGTAGAGTGGAAAACTGAGGGGAAGTAAGGGGAATGAGATGGGCTTTTAGTCTAGCAGCTTTAGAGCTCCAAGGTAATATAATATGCGACTGCAATGCAGGTCGGAGCTCTGATGTAGATTACATGAGAAATCTGTGTGGTTTATTGTCTGTGCTATAAGATTTTAAGAATTTATTTAGGACCAGACTTTTTACGATTTAAATTTACCTGCATTTTAGACATTTTCTGCCGAATATTATGATCTGTTTGTGATGCCAATAAGTTTTAGAGAAGTTTGATCAATGGCTATTATTATGTATTGAACCACAGAAGATTAAAAAATTTTATAGCATATGTAAAATTTATTTTAGTTTGCCTGTATTTGAATTAACTTATACTGCTTAACAGTTAAAAAGCATTGTTTAATGAATTTTTATCATCAAAAATAAAAAATCAACAGCACTTAAGATATTCATTCTGTTAATTATGAAACTTACTTTGGTTTTTATTGAAAAACATTACTGAATGTGGGTGACAAGCTTAATTATATTTTACTTTCTATTGCCATTGACAACAGTATACGCAATTGGAATATCAGATGATTATATAATACATAAAGTCTACCTACTATTTTTGTCCATGAATGGTGAAAACAACTTTCAACTTGCAGCAAAGTTGAAAAAATGTTCAGTTACCGTTATGTATTTACATAAACAGAAAGAAATAGACAAATAAATGATCATCATAAACCAATCCCTATGTATTGTATTCTGATCTTTTAAATCAATGTTTGTTCCAAATATTACTTATAGATATTATTACTGTGCATTTATGCATCTCAAGGTATTTTCGTGGAATTTCCCCAACAAAATTATATTTGTATTTGGTTGTTATCAATTTTAGGGGAGGAGAAGTATGTTTTATTAATTTTATGATTTATGTTCCTAAATATATACATTTATATTGTTTAATTGTATTTAAAATATATATATATTATTTAAAATTGTGTAAAAAGTAAACCAAATTAGTATACATTTAACACTTTTATTTATATTTTTGGACAAATTGATATAATTTATTACCCTACGAAAATGTTTTATTAAATGAAATATTACCTAATAGATTTGTATACTCTTTTGGGTACTTTTTCTATCATTACAGGTGTTTTGAAAATACTTTGATTAGTCTTGGAGCCAATTCCTCAAATAAAAATTAGTTCCTGTAAAAATGTGTCGGAAATAACTTTGTTTTTAGATAATCCGTCATTTTGTTTTTTTTACAAAAACAGAAATTATCGTTATTAAATAGATAAGATCTTGAGTAGAAATTTTTTATTCACATTTTTATGTAATGTTTCACAAGTGTGTAAAAAATGGGAATTGTATTTTTATTATTTTCAAAATGACGGCCGTTTAAAAAGTTTAATTTTTCAAAATCGATTAGTTTTGCCTAAAAATTATAAGCAAGTTTCTTTTTTTAACTACAAACAATATTAGTTTATTATTTGTTCTGTAAGTCAAAGGATAATTCATTTACTGAAAAAAAAAAATAAAAAAATAATAACTTCATTTCTCTGTGATTGTCTATAATAACTAAAATTAGGTTCAAGCAAATTTTTTTTCAAGTTATTATTTAAAAACAATAGTTAGGCAAATAAAAATCAAAATAGCTCTTCAAAGGTGTTCAAAGTAGAGAACTTGTAAAAACTTCCAAATTTACACACTTGTACCATTATAATTTAGACTCAGCTGAAGCAGACTGCAATGAAGTCAGATGTTGTATGACACCAATTATGCTTTTTTTATTTGTGACATAGTTTGATTATTAGGTCTTTTGTGTTACGAAATGTGACGTTTACAGAGATTACTTGATACACGATTTAAAAGTGATATTTGAAGGTGTACTGTTAGGTGGAGAAACCTTTTGTGGTTCCTTAAAGATGGAGCTCCAGCGCACTTTAGAGTACAGGTAAGATAACTGCTGAGTGATACTTATCGTGAATGGTGAATAGGCATAGGAAGGCTAATACCATGGCCTCCTATATCGGAAGATCTGAATCCAACTGATTTTTACGGGCGTATCTACAAAACAATATTATATTCAACACCCGTAACATCAGAGAGGAACTTCTCTATGCGTATCATCGAATTTCGTAAGACCATAAGGATACTAATTTTCGAAAGAATTCAAATATATCGAATTTACACAGTTCCTTACCGGAATCTTGTCAATGGCTAATGTCATAACTATGATAATGTTTTTTTTTGGCTGGGGCTAGAATCGGACATTTGGTTTGCTTATAGTTTTAACGGTATGTCTTATGACATGGTTTAACGGTATGTTTTAACCCAGGAAGAATTAAAATCTGTCTTCTTGAAATGAATTCTTAAAACTTCAGTTCGTTCATATATGCAGAAGATTTTATAAATAACAACGATTTCTAAGTGTGTTCAAGAGAACCCTAAGGTAACTAATTATTTTATTTTTGTTACATCCTGCTCAAATGTGTTTGTTTTTGTATTTTATTTTAAATTAATTATTTGCAAGTAAGTAAGTTTTGTATAATAACTACAACAGATTTATTTTCTATATAGATAGAATTCTATATAAATTTTCAACAATTTTATATAGAATGGGAGACAGTGATATTGGTTTGTGGAACTATTTAACCGTCGTACGAATTCTTAAAAAAATAATAATAAATAATAATAATAAAATCCTTATCACCACCTAGAGACTAACAACCACATACAGGTAGAACTATAATTTTGTACATCAAATGGTTACATAGAAAAGGGAATTTGTCGAATTTGGTTTCTAACAACGCTTCAATAGGGAGAAGCGGAGACTTTGGCTTTTGAGATTTAATCAGTATTTAAATCTCACACATATTATGTTTTATTAAACCTTTATTATCAAGGACTTTTTACATTTTGGTGAAATTTCATAAAATAAAAACTTTAATTAGATAAATTAATAGACTCTCAAGCAGCACTTCTTACAAGACTTACACTGTCCTACTTACTTTATATTGAGAAGGAACATAATTGAGTTACTAAACCTGTTTTCCTAGACAATATTATTCCATAATATACATTGCCTACAGTATCATATTTGTACTTGTCACTATAAATACAACAAATTTGATTGAATATATATATATATATATATATATATATATAACAATGCATAATATGTAAAAAATATTCAGTTTTACTAACAGCATTGTCTAGTTTTAATTTTTTGATTTAATTATTTATGAACAGGGTATGCAATATTAATTTTGAGCATCTATGAGGTGTACTCATATTTTTAATATGTAATAGATATACAAAATATAAAACATTGTACGTATCCTTCTTAACCTAGGCCGTAATTAGAGGGCAGAAAAATATAATCTGAAGTTATGTTTGTACATATGTAATAAAGTTTGAAACAAAAAATGAAGAGTTCTTGTAAATTAAATATACTATATTTATTTATGATATTTTCAATTGGTTATTGCTATTAACTATAGATTGTCCTTTCTTTATGTATAACCTACATCAAATTTAGATTTTGAATAAATATTCCAAAATAATTGTCGTTTTTCTAAAGCTATTGTAACTTAAACTCGATTCTAGACATAAAAGCTCGAAACAAGATTTTAAGCCATAAAAATTTAAAATTGCTTAGATGAATGTTTTTAAAGTAATGAAGTAACTTAGGTTTTGGTGAGGAGTAGTAATTCTATTTCTATATAACGGGTTTGTTCAATTTTGTATTTTATTGAATATGTAAGTAAGGATATAACAAATACATACGATTATATACTTAATTTGTTTAGAGATTTTAAAAGTTATTTGTAAATGTTATAGATTATATATATATATATATATTATATATATATATATATATATATATATATATATATATATATATTGTTGTCGTGAATGAATAAATAAATAAATAACTTGCAGTCCTAATTTAAGTCAAATTAGAGATGTAGAACTGACTTCATAGATATAAATCTCGAATTAAGAATATAAAGATTAGTTTCACTGGAAATTTAAAATAATAATAGAAGATTCTAAATAATTATTTATAATGTATAGGCAAATCTTCACCATAATCCAATTGTAATTTGATGCTTCGGATTTTAGAATTAGGTTTACATTGAAATTAATAACTACGAAAATGTTGTGTATCTGAATAAGTAAAACTTGTAAATGTATTATACGAAAATCACCAATTTGTAAAACGTACAAGAAAATAGTTAAGTATTTCAGTACAGGAGTCAATAGTGAATTTTGAAAAGTGTTCCATTTTGTAGTTTATATCCCTTATTTACCAATTTACTAAATATCACCTCTATATTTCCGAAACAGTCTATATTTCAGATATGTTTTATAAAATTAAGTAAATATGGAAAGGAAAATAATATTTAGGTCGAAAGTAATTTGTTTTTTAAATTCATACTTTTTGGTAATGGAAATATATAAGATATGAAACAACTGATCCTTGAAAAAGTTTATAGTTTCTTCTTGAGAAATTCTCCATAATTATATAGATTATTATTGTTTACAGTTACAAAAATATAAAATATTCCCGTTCAAATTTCCTTATATTTCCTCTTTAATCATTTGTATCTTCAGATATTTTTTGACTTTTAACAAATGAGATGAGGTCTGGTGGAAAGTTTACTTTTTTAATGAAAGTCACTTTCGTATATCACACGACATACGTGTTCTAGAGAGACCAAAGATTCATCATTGATCATAAAGGTTACCATCTGTTGAAGTTTGTTTGAGAGAACGTGTACAAAATACTTTATTATTAAATAATAGTTTATTATATTTTTCCCAGCATATATTATATAATGTAAATACTGCTGTTTCCAATAGTATTTATGTATTTATTTTTATTTTTTAACTGATGACTTTTGATACATCAGATTGACAGAGTTTTCTATATGTTAGGTATATGTCCGAGGAAAATTAAATACATTGTCTTAAATTTTGGTATGGAACACTCTTTGTAAAAAATAAAGGACACACCAATCGGAAAAATTCTAAATAGCTGTAATTTTAAATTTGTTAATTTGAAACACTCTAAAAATATGTGAAAATAATTCGATTTTCTTTTAACATATTGTAGTACTAAGGAATTTTCAATCACAAAATTTAAAATTGGGTATAGCTTAAAAACATAAGGAAAGAGCATAAATCTTCAAAAACAGTTCATTGACTTACGCATTCACTCAATAATCGACAACGAGTAAGTCAACGAATATATTACAGACTGTTTTACATATGCAAAGTTATCCCTCTGAGAAAGCGTCACCAACTAGAGAGTAGCAAGTAAAAGTAATTTTACATAATGAAATGTGTTTGTACCCAAGTCTTAATAGTTGATTAATATTATCAGTAAGTTAAAACGATTTTATACCTATTTAAATGCCTTCGTACATGTGCGGTGCCCAAATACATTTTATAATTTTCAGTAAATATATATATATATATATATATATATATATGAATTTTTAAGAAAAGCTGTCTATTAACTCTAATTTACATATAAATACAAAGTAAATAAGATACAGTTATTCTCTGGAGAAGTAAAACTTCGATGATGTTTATTTTCTCTAATAAAAGTTCCGTTTATACGTCAAATAACTTACTTATTTGTTCCACTAGAAGTTCCTTGTATTCTCAATGGAGAATGACGTTTTCTCTTACAACAATATCCCAGAGACAATATCTCTTTCAAATAATTTGTTGTTAATCAATAAATTATTCTTTTAACACTAGTAATTCGCATTAGCCATAAAGTCTCCGATGTTCTGATTTCATGAATAGATCATAATTTTCATAATATAGATAAAAAATATTTCATCTACTGTAATACAATTTCGTAAAAATGTTTACGATAATGATTTTAACATATAAAATATCAAAAAAATCTTAATGATATTTCGTTTATATTATAATAAGTTTAAGGGTCATAGAATTGCGTACGTAGTTCTTTGTTTCAAAAGTGTGATAGTTTATTGTATAGTTTTTCACTGGCAACAATTTTTGAGCATCTAAACACCTCCTAGGATGACTAAGGTTCTAACCTTATTATTCAGAAATTCTATGACCGTACTGATATGCAAATTGTACATTTATGAAATTTACTGGATTCAACTACATGCAAATGCTTATTGAGTGCATCCCTACGCTATTTCTTAAATATCTTCAGCCCCATGGGTCGTAGGAAAAAAATACTAAAAAAAGGGACAATCAAAATGGTATATTATAGTAACATTAAATGTAATTCCTAACCTCTAAAATATTAGATTTTCTCGATTTAAGATTGTTTATTCCTTAATAATGCAACAAATGGTGTAAAAACCATAAGATATTCACGAAAATTTAACAAAATATGATTATTATAGTTAGAAGATTTTTTTTTAGTTTAACTACAGCTTTTGATTGAGTAGATCATAAAATTCTTCTGGAAATATTACCAAATTGTGGAGTTGGAGGAGTGGTTCTTCAGTTGTTTTAAATCTTTGTAAATAGTTTGTGTAAAGGTAGGCTGGAGGGTAGTATTTTTGCATTTGCAGACGTTCTGATACATCATAAATACAATGAATGAGGTGGAACCTACAATGGAAGATTATCTATATACGCTGAGAAGGTGGTTTAATAAAGATTACATGTAATGGTATATGTAATTTAATTAGAAGTAGTAGTAGAGTAAATATTTTTTAAATTGTCCGTTTTATTACCTACTTTCTAGTGAACATGTGCAAGTATTTGTTCATCAAGCTGAAGTACCTTTTTTTTAGTAAAAAAAGAATCGGTTTATTTTTTGACCTTACCTAACCAGATTTACGTAAACAATTTATTTTTATGTCATTCTCAATTAAATAAACCAATTTTGATAATCAAACTTTCAACTAAATATTGATCTTCCATAAATAAATGAGCGGCGTTGTTGTACCTATAGATTCGACCCCGATTTTCTTGGAGAAAATGGTAAAGGGTAAAATGAAAAATTGTGTTTATTGAAAAAGGGCAGTTCACCTTGATAAATAAATTCTTGTATAAAAACAAAATAGATATATGTCCCCTTTAGATAACAGGTAAAAAAATTAAAATGAAAAAAAAAAAAAGTTTCAGACGACCACACCTGATAAATCTACAATGATTTTGTTTTATTATTATTTTTTACAAATGGATAACTGTGGAACTAATTTAATTTTTTTTTAATATAGTGTAAAGTTTGTCCAATTTCGTGAAGATCTGATAATTCTTAACCCATTTGTTGCAAAATTAGTGAAAAAATATCTTAAACACAGAAAATTGATTGTTTAATGTTATAAAGTTAATGTTACTATACCCTACACTTTCGAAAGTCCCATTATTGAAATATTTTGTATTTTCTTTTTTAACTACCCATAGAGCAGGAGTTATTTAAAAGATAATGTATCGATGCACTCAAAATCCATAAAAAATGCACTTTTATGAATTTTGTAGAAAATATCAATTTCGAATTTGTTATTTTTTTGGTTTCCTACTCAGTTGTATGACAAAGATAACAACAAAAAACAAATATTCAATTTCCCAGTTACATCACGTCTCATCAATTTTCGGACTAACATCAGTCTACTATAGGTAGTTATTGTACTATACTATAAACCTATAGTATAGGTTTAGTTATTGCCAACGTGGCTACGTCAAATAAGTTATGTGTTTCTGGTTATGTAATAAATTATATTGGTTTAACGTCCTTGACCTTTGTCGCTAGATGAAAGTTATTTTCCCCATTTAGAAACAACAATGGCACTGTTAGGCTTTCTGTATTACATAACTACCTAAGTAAATTGTTATCATGGGAAACCTAAATATGGTATGTCTCTCCCTTTCAGACATTGTTTAAGATAAAGCCTAAAATAACTTTCTAGTTTTGTTAAAAGATTTTGTTTTTTATGAAAGCTTAAAATCCTCAACAATTTATTTTTTGTTTCTTTTGACTATTAGTGAAATTAGTTATTTAATTCATGTAAATCCGCAGAATTAAGTTGTGGAAAATATCTTCATCTTCTATCCACCAATGAATAAATACAGATTTTTCATTTATTGTTTGTATTTACTGGTCCATAATCGCCCTAAATATTTGTTTCATACATTATCTATATTTTCTACAATAGTTCACATAGACAGTTGGTTGATGAATCCTTTTAGGCATACATATTAAACATTGCATTAACTTGTTTGATGACGTTTATAACGGGCTTACAAATTTATTAATTTAGTTAGATAAACAAAACAAATATTAATAAAGATTATTTGGCTCTACGAGATGGAGGGGAGCTCATTTTATACAGTAACTAATTTATGAATGCATATACTAGTGTAAAGTGTAATTTCTGTCTTTTTGTTTTGTTAAACAAAAATTTAATTATATTTTATATTATATTTAAAGCAAAAACTCACAATAGTAAATGTTATAAAAAAAGTACGTTATTCAAACTGCCGGCAGGAATCTATAAATAAGCTATCAGTTGCAGTATAAATAACCTAAATAACTATAAATATGTGAATTTATTTAAAATTGTGTTATATGAAACTTTGATAAAAATCTCTACGTTATTGAATCATAAATGAAGCTACTGTGTTATTCCCAACACAAATAAAATAAAATGAAATGAGAATAACAAATAACGCAAATAACCCTTGCTAATAAAATAACTAATGACGGTTTAAAATAATGGATCAGTTCTTGCTCTCTAGAGAGGTTACAGCGATCTCGTATGCAGAGTGTTTTTTGGGTTTTTTTTTGGTTTTTTTTAACTGTGTCACCAATAGGATCTCTAAAACTATAGGAAATACATAAAACTTCAAATAGAGGAAGGTACGTCATTTTTCCTCTTTAATAGAATTAATTGTGCATTTGAATGTTTTTATATTGTACCTCCATTTTTCAATATGGCGGTAAATTACAAAAAAAATTGATACCCCATTTTCATGTTGACTTTATATTTATATTTCATAAAACAATACATGTACAACCGAAATAAAAATATAGTATTAAGAAGATTGTAATCGAGTAATATATATCCCGTAAACGAGTAAGAATATAAAAACATATCCAAGAATAAATAATTCCTAAAACCACCATTGAAATTAAAATTCAACATAAAAAATAGGCATTTATATAAGAAACTCTAAAATTTTCCTCTATATTGAAATATTCCACATGTTATAAAAATATTAAATAAACCATTCCCTACAACGAAAAAGCTACGTAAGGACCCATATTTCAATTTTTTCTCTACATTTTACGCAAATTTTCACAGATCAAATTGTAGCTAAGTTAAAACATAAATTATTGTTTCACATACGATGGAATTATTGATTAAGGGTACGATGGAGTTTAAATACCAGCTATTATATTTGTTTATTACTTATTTTATGGAAATTACAAATTATTTCCTTTTTAGCATTAATGCCCACTCATAAATACTTTCCATGAGACCATGAATTACATATTTTTTGAATGACTTATCTTGTACAGAAAACATTACGTTTACAATTGTAATAACCACTTTAGGCTTAAGGAATATACCGATATAAAAAATTCAACAATCATTTGAATTGTGAAATCTGATTTAATCTACAGAGATAGAAGGCCCAACAATATAACTTACATGAGGACAAGTTTATACACCATACATCTAAGTTACAACGCCTTAAGGGATGTTGTCTATTCCCAGACGTTGATAAGTCTGTTAAAAGCACATTTACTAATCCCATCGGTTGTATGGAAACACTGTGTTAATGTTAAACATTTGGTGTGCAGTTTTATTATATATTATACAAAGTTTCTCAAATCCACTCTCAGATTGTGAAGTTACAAAATAACAAAACATAAAACGATAAAAAAATAGTAATACAGTTAAAATTAGAGTGACTTTATAAGACAATGATTTATTTGATTGTAATCTAAATTCGCTTTGATCTTTGAAAGCTTTCACGATGCACCCACTGTAAAATTATTATCCTATTTATTATGATATTTTTTTGACT
This sequence comes from Aphrophora alni, assembly GCA_963513935.1. Lineage (NCBI taxonomy): Eukaryota > Metazoa > Arthropoda > Insecta > Hemiptera > Aphrophoridae > Aphrophora > Aphrophora alni. The sequence goes on from OY740769.1 coordinate 68,837,566, forward strand.
AATAAAGCAGATTATTAGACCAATAGGGAAAAGTTTTTTTTTTTTTTTTTTAAGGAAACATTTATTATCATTGCATTACTTTTTTGTGTTGTAGTTGTAAAATTAATAAATAGTTTTAACATGAAACTTATTCTCATTAAAAACGGAGGACACAATTTTTGACCTTCTAAGGAAGTATTCTATACCTTGAGTTTTAGCACTTCTCTGTAATATTGTTTATCAACCACATGTCCATCTCACACTACCCCCATTAGAATTAAAAACTGTTCATTCGATTTTCAAAACCATCATCATCTTTGAGTTTGTAGAAAGATAAAAAACTCCTGAACTTTATAATTGATACTATCTCTTTATATTGGGAACAATTTAAGGATTACTATTTAATTTAGTTATCAATGTACAGTGTATATGTTTATTGTATACATAAAAACATACAGAAATCAGAGGGGAAGTGGAAACTATAAAAGTACTTCCGCTATTAGTATAATCATTTTAATTTTTAAGTAGGCTAGAAACCAAAAACTTTTTACAAATAAATTTTTTATTAAATGTATTTGATATTTCAACAGAAATATCGGACCTTTATAAACAGAAAATCTGATTTGTGTTTGCAATTATTTTATCTTTATTTTGTTGTTTTATTAATTTTGTTTTCATCGTACATAATTTATTTGGAAAATACTAAAAAATGTATTACGGTTGTTACAAATTAAAAATAAAATATTAAATTAAAACTTTTGAAAACTGAAGTACTCAAAAATTAATATTACTCTCTGAATTTGCTCTTTCCAAACCGAAGATGTTTGATTTTTAAAGAGTAGGTGTTTCTTATTATATGTAGGGTTATTTTCCTTTTCATAAGATGATTTTCTAATAGTTTTTTGCCTTCAAGAAAAAGTGATATTTATATATTACCTTTTAAGGAGCACTGCTGGTTGATCTCTAATAAAAAATCCTATTTTCCTCTTCGCTTTTTCCTCTTCCTACATATCTATATCTACAGACTGTTATCAGGTAGCACTTTCATTATCATGTTGTTAAATGAACAAGTCAGTGTCTCAAAAAAATAGTTTTTAAATATTTTAGTATACACCCACAGGTCAAATACTAAGGTCGATTATTAACTGTTTTTTGATTTTTACTATTAATAACAAATTCCAAAATCTATGTTTAAATACTACTCTGCAAACACTGAAATGTAGATATCTATTGATGAAAATAAAATTACAAATATGAAAAAAAACCTCCTTTTTTTATTACAATTTGTCTTCCATCAAATATAGTTATCAACCTATTCAAGTACGGAAAATTCAAGATTAGTTTTCATAATTTAAATAGTTAAAATTTTAATATATATATATATATATATATATATATATATATATATATATATATATATATATATATATATATATATTATTTTCCTACATACTCTGCATACGAACAGAATAAATATCGAGGAAAAGTCTAGAGATTTATGTGAATATATGAATAATATTGATTCGTTTCGGTATATTATCCAACAATGATTTACGTAAATCATTTAAGCTATTGAATACAGATATGTGACTGATAATTATACAATGCTAATATAATAATGTACTATCTCAATATTTTTAAGTACCTGTCTTAAGATCACATTGAAAAACCATAATTTTATTAAATTTGTAGAATACTTATACACATCCTAAATAAATTCTGTTGATTACTCTTATTTATAAAATGTTGTTTCCGAAATATCTGATAACTATCTTAAATCCGGCTGATGATCCCGCTATAAATGTAATATTTACAAAAACGTATCTTCCCTATAGTATAATAATTGTGTTAAACAATCTACGTTATTAACGATAGTCAATGTAAATATAAAATTATTATTTGAAAAGTAAAATTAAAATTAAAGGAGTTATTTGTATTTTAATTGTATTTAAACCTGTTGAAAAATATACGCTGTATATTAATAAGAGTAATTTTATTTCTAGGCAAAGAGGGTTAGCAACTAAATTAATTTTCGTCTAATGTAAAATAAATAGGCTACATTTAGTCTCTGGAGAAGTTCAACGTCGAAGGTATTTATTTTCTCTAATGAAAGTTGGGTTTATACGTTAAATAACTTTGTTATTTGTGCCATTGGGAGTTCTTCGTATTCCCAATACGATATTATGAAGTTCTCTCTTACGACAATATCCCGGAGACAATATCTTCTTTAAAAGTATTTATTATTAATAAATGAATTACAACAGTACAAAACTTATTCTTGCACCACGTTCATTACACAACAGCTGTCAACTTAAACTTTCAACGTAGTTCCCTAAAACATATTGCTATGCGTGTTAACATATAACCATTACTACATTTGTAGTGATGCTGAGTATATATTTAGTAGGGTAATTTTATTTTTAAGTACACAAGCGTTTTTGATATTTATTGTTGTCATACTTTGTTTCGAACAACCACTATTTTAAACACAAAAATATACCTTTCAATTCCCAAGTGAACTTATTACATGTTCTTTGGCGAGTTTACACTTCAAACGTTATACTGGCAACTTATAAAACAATAATCTATAAACCAGTAGATTCGTAATTATATATGTATTACATTGTCTGTAACTTTATTTAGCTATCACAATTGATAATTAACAAAATGTGTTAGCCTTTAAAAAGATTTAAGTTGATTCTAATATGGTGGATATATTATAATGCTGTAAACTGAAACACAAATTATATATATATATATATATATATAGTTCGACGAGCATGACATTTCTGCCGCCGCGGCGAGAATAGCATGCACGTAGATGAAAGAAGGCAGAAAAGTCGTGCTTGTAGATGACACGGCAGGAATGTTATGCTCGCAGATAAACTTTCTGATTTATACTTATTTATTTACCATTACGTTATTTAACTTTTTATTTTTTATTTATTGTTTTTTTGGATTATATTAATTTCATGCTGATATTACTTGGGAAAAAAATTGCGTAAAATTCCATATTCTTATTCGAATTAAAATTAAATAATAAAAATTTAACGTTCACGTACTTATTATTTAAAAAAAAAAGTCGTTTAAATAAATCACTTTTTGAATTTGTTTTATTAATTACTGTCATTAGATCAAAAATTCAGTTTTCTTTCCTTTAAAACTAATTATCCTATAATTTACATTCATAACAAGAAATTATATACTATATTCTTTAGGCCTATATATATTTATTAGAGTTTGGTTTACCAAAATTACTTATATAAAATTACTTCCAACATTGAATATATATAATATATATCTAATATTTTATTTCAAGTCCATAATTTTAACCTTCGAAAATGTATTAAATAAAAAATAAATACCAATACTATTAAATAAATGACTTAATTTGACCATAAATAAAAAATTAGTTTTTTTTGTAATATAAGGCAAGTGTTATACAATATAACAATGTCTATAAAATAAAAACTCCACAATAAAATAAAACCTATACAATAAAAACTCCAGTTTGTGATATTTATTTTTTTTTATTCTAAGCAAGTGCGAAATGAAATTATTATTTACTAACCCCATTGTACTACTGGCCTAGCCTAGCCTACTCATCACAACATTTTACAGTAGGCCTAATAACTTTTGAATGCATTTGACAGGATTTATTTAATATAGTGTATACAGTATAAGTACATCAATTGAACCACTGAGTGGAAAAAGGGAATAACTCACTGGAATACAATTTTTCAGGAAACTAAAAAAACTTCGTAGTAATTGTTATAGTCTAGTTATAAAAAAACTTTGCACATGAAAAATGTTTATCGCTACATGGACAATGATTATACATTACCATTAGAACATTTTATTTTACCTTATCCCCACAAAAATATTTTAAGTTACATTTTTAAAAGTTATTCCCTTTTTCCACTCATTTAGTAAATATTTAGGTTTTAATTTTTTAAATGCTTTTTTTCAAATATTTTTAATATATAGGCTAAATAATTTAAAAGGTAAGCTTCATCAATAACAAACTAAAAAAAAATTCAAATATAAATTTATTGATTCATTACGGTATTTGTCAAATTTAACAATTTTTTTTTGTCGGTAGTTACAAAAGAAATCTTATTCATCATCTTCTGTTCCTTCTTTAGTCTTCCATGATAAAATTTTTGTATAAAATTCCCTAAATTATTTACCCATGCCATTTTATTATTTGCCCAACCCAGCCTAGCCATTACAACATTTTACAGTATTAACTTTTGAATGCATTTGACAGGATTTTTTTAAAATAGTGTATACAGTATAAGTACATTTTTAAATATTTAAATTATTTACTAACGCCATTGTCTTACTTGCCCACCCCAGCCTAGCCATCACATCATTTTACAGTGTTAACTTTTGAATGCATTTGACAGGATATTTTTTAATATAGTGTATACAGTATAAGTACATTTATAAATATTTTAATTATTTCTAACGCCATTGTACTACTTGCCCAGCCCAGCCTAAACATCACATCATTTTACAGTGTTTATTTTTGAATGTATTTGACAAGATATTTTTTAATATAGTGTATACAGTATAAGTACATTTATAAAAATTTAAATTAATTTCTAACGCCATTGTATTACTTGCCCAGCCCAGCCATCACATCATTTTACATACATTGTTAACTTTTGAATGCATTTGACAGGATATTTTTTAATATAGTGTATACAGTATAAGTACATTAATAACAATTTAAATTATTTACTAACGCCATTGTCTTACCTGCTTAGCCCAGCCTAGCCATCACATCATTTTACAGTGTTAACTTTTGAATGCATTTGACAGGATATTTTTTAATAAAGTGTATACAGTATAAGTACATTAATAACAATTTAAATTATTTACTAACGCCATTGTATTACTTGCCCAGCCCATCCTATCCATCACAACATTTTACAGTATTAACTTTTGAATACATTTGACAGGATATTTTTTTATATAGTGTATACAGTATATTAAAAAAGTGCACACAAGCATAATTCACATATATAAACAAAAACAAACAAATTAAAGAATTAAAATAATAGAATTAATTTGTGTGGCTGTTTCACCGATAAATGTGACATCATCAGGTGAAAATTACACGACATTACACAACACAATATATGTACACCAACAATTATATGTACACTAACACAAACATTGGACACAAAATTGGCTTCTTTTCTAGAACGTCAAGTTATTAAAATTTAAATGAAAATGACCCATCTTCTTGCTGCTTTGACAATGTTGAACAGAAACCAATCTAAATGTCCAGTGTTTGTGTTAATGTACGTAATTTGTTTAATGTTCTGTAATTTTCACCTGATGATGCCGCAATGATCGGTGAAACAACTGTAATGAGAAACATGAAGAAATAATACCAAAGGCAATCTTAAGATCTTTACACTGTCATAATGTATAAGTATATTAAGCAATTCGGGGGCATGACCGGAAAAATATTATTTTTACGCCTAAAAGCTGAACGCCATTGTTGGGAGTTTTGAGCCGCAGCACAAAGCTGTTATTTAGCCGAACAAACTGTTTATACAAAATTAACTTATTTTTATATCTTATGTAAAAAGTAAATGTATAAATTCATACTTTAATAAAAATCATACTTTCGGTCCACTATATGAAAGCTATAAATTTTAACAAAATATATGTTTATCTAATCTCTGACCATTAGTCTATAGCCATTTACGTTAATGAACAAACGCAACACGTCTACATATATTCAGCGTATGTCTGTCTTGATCTACTTCATTAACATAATTTCCTCTATATTAAGTTTATGTGAGAAAGTAAAAAATAATAATAATTTAACTCTGAAGAAAAGAGGGAGTTTGTGAAAACAGCTGTTCTCTACTCTGATAATACTGGACTAAATTTACAATACCCTGTGTTTATAGAGTAACTATCTGACAATACCAGACAATACATAACCTATTTAAAGCAAACAAACTTTACAACTCCAAACCACTTGTCTAAAGATACACACTACTTGACATACGTTTCATGACTGTAGTTTATATTGACTGTAGTTTTATAGTAATACTTGTAATTATATTGACCGCATTTAAAAAAACAATAACTTCAAATCATGGTCGCTACATCGGACTATCTCTGCAACTGAATGTGACTTAACGTCGATGGTACATTTTTTATTCACATTTTGTACCGAACTACACTACCTGACTCTACACTTTCTACTATCTGTTGTTTTCTTTCTCAAACGATATTGAATAAATATTGAAGACAAGGCTGATAAGTTATCTGTGAAAAGTAAAATGGGTTAAAAATCAATCTGTACTCCGTGATTTTATGGATATGATTACTGATGGTCTGAATAGAAAGAAATGGGGAGTGGAATTTTACTGGAAATTACAAAAGTCATTTATGTTGATGTAACCGTATTGATTGCTACTATAAAAATGACATATTTATACATCTTTTACTTGCCTGAGCAATATTATATGAACTATTCAAGTTTACAACTGTTTCGCCTGTTTGTCAGGCATCATCAGAACAAAGGAAAAGATCTATACATATATCATTACAAAGACTTATGATACGGTTAATGCAATCTTTTAAAATAAATTATGTAATTCTGCCATGAGAGGGGTAATGTTTAATTGGTCTTAAAGTTATTTAACTGGAAGGAAACCATCTTTGAAAGGAAATTGAGTTTTATAAATAGCTTTATTATTATTAAATTGCAGTCTATTACATTTGTGTTTCCATACCTATGGAAATTCAGCACTTCTACCAGTTATGATTTGTTGAAACCAAATGAAACCATTGTTCTACTATTACTTAGTTCATAAAACTTTTTTTTTGCTATTTAACAATGGTATATTTATAAATGGTTTAGAAGGGATTAAGATGTAACAAATTTCGTTACATTAAATTTTTACAAAGCGGTCGTTAAATCTCGCTCATCTTCCCATTAGGTCTCTCTTAACCAAATCTTGTTTTTTACTGACCCTGACGTTACTAGCCATCAAGGACTAGACTCTGTTCTATCCATTAAAAATATTAGTTTCTTCCGATAAATTTCCGTATAATCTAAGCGATTATGAGTTTTTTTTTTTGTTTTTTTTTGTCTGATTCTGATGCTAACGTTTCTAAGTGGAAGTTTAAAATTTGGATATTTCTTTTAAGAGGTTGTATCATTCTTGTCTGATAATTTTCCTATTTGAACTGTTTAATATGGATTAATTTTGAGGTGGGAAATATATTTTTTTTTTCATGCCGGGAAATAATTTTAATTATAATTTTCTTCTTGCATTCCTAGGCCTACCAGTTGATGGTTGAATATTGAATCGGAGTTGATTTTAATGTCCGCTAGATTTCGTGTATGTCGCTCCTTCTTTGAATGACATTCCATAATATCTGCTCTGCATATATTTTCACTGAATGCGTTCCGAATTGTTTCGGATCTCTGCCTTTTTAAGTTTAAAAGTTATTTAACTGTTCCGTGACTTTTTTGACACTCTGAATATAAACAATACATATAAACCTACAATAAATATACCCTCTTTGGTTATTTGATGGATATAATAAATGATATTAATATGTTGATTAGGTATATTGTATGAGTGAGTGTGTGTTGTGTATGTGTGAATGACCTTATGGATGTTTACACACATATTAATGTGGAAAACTAAATTATGATACATTGTAATGTTATTGAATTATTGTATACAGTAGCCTATAAGTACAATAATAAATATTTAAATTATTAATTTCGAACGCCATTGTATTACTTGCCCAGCCCAGCCTAGCCATCACACCAACGCTCTAAATTTGAGCATACATAGGTTATTGAGATAAGTTATTGACCATTTTGAGTTTTCCAATATTCTGCTTTATTTGTTCAATAGCTACATAAATGGTATAAATAGATTTATACTTTAAAAACTTTGAAATATATTCCAGGACTTTAACGTTAGGTACTTTGTTGTGCTTCCCAGCTCTGCCTCATCTATTTTAAATTTGGTACTTTTTTTAAAATTCCTTACCTATATAACACCTATATACATATAGAACTTGTAGTTTTATATATCGAACTTTACCGACGAAGCTAAGCTGAGTCAAACTAAACAAATCTGACAACGTCACAACCATGTGTTCCTAACCGTTGGAGTGTTAGGTATTTTCCCGCTGTACAAAAACATACTTATAGTACAGTACAGGTATTGCAATAACAAAGCGGGAGTACCGATAGAGACCAGGTCAAGTCCCCTCGCACGCACGCACCCTCACACTCTGCGTACAAGGAATTTGGACCGTCCTTCCTTCCAACCCTATGAGTCACCTAGTGTACAGTACGTGAGTACGACCGTTTAACTGTGCGCGCAGGCTGGTGGTTGGGTTGAAAGGCGAGAGGGGGTGCGGGGGCTCTTTTCTAAAAACATAGGGTTTTCAGTCGAAACCTTCGTTGCCGGTGATAGATTTATAGACCCTCACTTTCACCGTCCATCTGCTGGGCTACCTGACCCATTTTGTTTTGTTACATCTTAACCCTAGATTACTACTCTTAGTTCATTGTTATGTGATCACTATTCATTCATAAATTTTACTACATTCTGTTTTTATTTTTATTATTATTTATTAAACTTTACTTTACTGTTGACTATTTTTTATATTAAATCCTTTATTGTTTTTTAAAATATTTAACAATGAACTCCTACATAGTTTAACTGTAAAAAAATGTTTTTTACCACCACTACAAGTACGTTTTACAAAGAGCGGGTCGTAAATGCACACATGCATTTTTCATATTGGAATCTAATGTTTATTTTAATTGTTAAAACAAAGTCTATTAACATAACTTACATTTATTTATAAATATATTTAATTCTTGACTATATTGTTTTTATATTATTAGTTTTTAGTGTTGTAAATACTTTATTGTGTAAATAGTGATTTTAGAGTTCAAAGTGTTTGATTTAGCTACTAAGTGTATATTATTCACTGCAACGAATGTGATTCTCAGTGAAGACATGACTCTAATTTTGGCATTTTTGGCATTCTACCTAATGAACTTATTGTAAATCATTTTTCTATTTTTATATAAATTAAACACTTATAAATGATGTATTTTATAAATATCCGATTAATTTTTCCAATAAAATAACATTTATATTTTTTTCCGATTTTTTTCCAAGAATTATTATTTTTTTAAAACGTACTTGTAGTGGTAATAAAAGACATATATTTACAGTTAAAATATGTAGGAGTTTATTGTTAAATATTTTTAAAAACACTTAAAAACAATAAAGGATTTAATATAAAAAAATTGTCAACACTAAAGTAAAGTTTAAAAAAAAAAAAAACAATAAAAATAAAAACAGAAAGTAGTAAAATTTACGAATGAATAGTGATCACGTAACAATGAACTAAGAGTAGTAATCTAGGGTTAATTCTTGACTAACGTGTTACGTTTTAATTTAGGTTGTTGTAGCCACACCTGAATATTTCTTATTTAAATGTACAGTATATATAACTTACTGTCCCCTTAACATGAGTTAACATATCACGGATTTTTGCAACAAATGCTGCCAACATTGTCTTGTCCCCAACATTTCCCCTTCTTCTATACTCTCATTTTTGTTATCTCCCTAAATCTCTATCTGCAATAGGCATAAAACATTTGGTTTATTTTAGTTTAAATCGATGGAAAATAAACAATTAACATCAAATTTTGTATGACGATTTTTTCTATAGACTTGTGGGTGGAAACACACGATAATATTTTAACTAGACTTTTTTTCTATAGATAAAAAACAATCTAGATTTTTTAATACCATATTTAATAAATTAGATAATTTATCGAACTATTAAACGCTATTACGCAATTTACCCAGCGCAACATTAATATTAAGACACCGTTTGACCGATCACCATGAAAATTGGCAAATACGTGTTTTTTTTCATGGAGAAGAATTTTACCTAATTATTATAAAAGCCATCATGTTACTTACCCAGTCTAACATTAATACTAAGACACTGTTTGACCGATTAACATGAAAATTGGCACACACATGTATTATTTCATGTATAAGGTTGTAATCTAATTATTATAAACATCATCATGTTACTTACACAGTCTAACATTAATACTAAGACAATGTTTGACCGATTAACATGAAAATTGACACACACACACATGTATTATTTCATGGAGAAGGTTTTTATCTAATTATTATAAACATCATCATGTTACTTACCCAGTCTAACATTAATACTAAGACACCGTTTTACCGATTAACATGAAAATTGGCACACACATGAATTATTTTAAGGAGAAGGTTTTTATTGAATTACTATTGGTTTAACCCGGCTTCGCCCGGGACTTCTATCATATGTTATTCACCAATAAATGTTGAATATGATCTTGATTTCAAAATATTCGCAAACCCGTCTGCTAGCACCTAATTGAAGAATCATGCGCAAGACCCTAAAAATGATAGTAATAAGTTAAATAAAGTATTTTTACAAAGTAGAAATTTACTCAGTAACAGTAATTTTTTTCAGAAGATCCGGTGCTATAGTATTGTGTGGTAGTTGGAATATAAAGAGATAAACCTCAAAATATAAGAGGTAAAAGCTTTTTATTGAAAAAATTCTAACTATTTAAAATTCTTGTTTATAAACAACATTTTTCCTTTTGTTATCTGTGGGTAAGTTATACAAATTTTTCGGATTTCATACTCGAGATCAAGCTACGTATAATTGACCGTGAGAAAAACAGGAATCTTTGAGACTTATGCCGCAATACTTTAAAGTTTGTCCCTATGGTTTATCTGGCTTATTGTTAATGTGTAATATATGGGTCTGACTTTTTAATCTTACAAAAGTTATCGGCGTAACTTTACATACTCTAAAGTCTTTACTTTATTTCTTATTTATCCACTACATCTTGTAAAACTTAATGGATTATCAGGCTTATTGTTAATGTGTGACAATTGGGTCTGACTTTATAATCTTAAAAAAGTTAACGGTTTAACTGTACATACTGTATAGTGTTTACTTTATTTTTGATTTATCCCTTACATCTAGTTAAACTTAATGGTTTATCTGGCTTATTGTTAATGTGTGACAATTGTGTCTGACGTTGTCATCTCGCAAAAAGTTAACGGTTTAACTGTATATACTGTATAGTACTTACTTTATTTCTGATTTATCCCTTGCATCTAGTGAAAAGGAAGCAAGACTATCGTCACCTTTGAATACGTATTCATTGACATCATTTAAGTTAAAAATATAAATAAATAAAAACCAACCCACTCTATAAATATTACATCACATCCTTTTTTTGCCCTATGGTAATCTATTAATAAAAATTTGAAAGACATTTCTACTTTTAAAAAAAGAGAGATTGAGATTGTAGTTTTTCTTCGTATAAATTTATCTCTATTCAGACAAAATGTGTATATTCTAAAGACACAGTAGAAATGTAAACTTTTTGGAGATATTAAAAATATATTATATAACATTGATTAGTATAACATTTATATAATATAAAATTAATTAATAAATATATTGAAATTTCTATTTTAAACGACAAAGGCCTACTTAGGAAAATGTATTAACAACCAAATCTATAACTAATTATGAGGGCTAGATACCAAATTTTTACGAAATAATGCTACAAATCTTCTTTCCTTGTAATATTTAGCATTGACTTGGTGGCCGGTATGTAGTGGCCGGTTGCATAAACGTCAATCAGATATGATCTATGATCATCGTCCAATTGATCTAACATCAAGAGTTTATATTTATTATTGAGTATATGTTTAGAGTTTACCTAACATTATATTTTGTTGTATTACTTCATGTTTCATTGATTGTAGACATAAAAATTGACCAAGCTGCAAAATTAGCAGTCTAGTAGTCGTTCAGGTAGCCTCTGCCCCTAATAAAACAAAGGGGCTACAGTGTGTTGATCTATAAAAGAAACTAAAAGTTTTGTTAACGGTTTTAGACTAATGTCTCCAATGCCTAGTATCTGTTGTCTATAATGCAGTGCAATTACATTTATACAAAAATTCAATACAATCAGTATGAAAATATTTCAATAATAAAAATTAAATCCAATTTTAATCCTAATCTTTTAAATTTTGGACATTTATATTTCATTATTATTTTAAACACATATTATTGAGACATTATCAAATTTCAGCACAATATTTAAAACGCTTAAGTTTCAACTAAAAGTTATCGCACATTAGGACCGTTTAAGGTTATAATTATTATTGTTATGGAATAAATACTTCTTTCCACAGAACTTTGGTTTAACCGGAACAGAATGGTCAGGATCGAATTTAAAACCTATATCCTTTTACTAAAAATATTAAGGATTTGTGATTATAGATTGCCAAAAATTTGCCAAAAAATTACCGTTTACCGTATTTACATTGAGGTGGATTGTAATAACTGTTATTGATGTACTCAATCGAAAGAAACTGACTTCTTAAACTGTTAAAAATTATAAATGGCTAGGAAAGAATTCACGACTGACGTAAAAATTTGTCTTTTAAACCGAAAATGTATATCTTTGTTTTCTTTTATATGTGTGTGAATTTGTAACATAAATAAAACTAAAATTTATTTTAGGAAATAGAAAGGTTTGATAGAAAGGTTTCTACGGTAGTCTGTAATTTATGTTTTATAAAAATATTGCGACTGACCATTACAGCTCTCTCATTATCAGGAATTATTTTGTCTTAACTGCTATGTTGAGGTACAGGTAGCCAGGGCGTTAAGACTATACTAACCTCTCTTAGTTTTATGACACTAAGAGACATTTTTAAATATATTTTAAATGAGCCTGACGTTTTATCTTTTCGGGAAAATCATTGTTTTTAAAATTCCTTTAGACTTAAAGAAAGCGAACACTATCCCAATTCATATTGCCAACAATTAAAAATAGAGTATACCTTTTACATTTTAGGAATCTTGATTTTCTTAGTAATAACGATGCCGTTTTTTAAATAAGATAATTAATATTACTTCTGTTACATATTAATTGTAAACAAGTGAAAGGATCAAAACAATAACGAACTTTGTCTAAGAACTGTTTCTTGTTAAATAAGAAAGTTTGTGTGTATGTATATATTGAAGCACACTTTAGGAGTGTTATATAGGTAAGGAATTTTTTTTAAAGTACTAAATTTAAAATGGATGAGTGGGAGGTGGGAGGCACAACAAATTACCTCACGTTAAAGTTGAAGAAGTCCTGGAAAATATTTCAAAGTTTTTAAACAATAAATCGTAATATAGCTATTCAACAACTCGAGCAGAATATTGGAGAACTCAAAAATTCCAATAACTTATTTTAATAACCTATGTATGGTTAAAGTTATAGGCTTCTTTGCCGCAGAAGGATAGCACTTTCGTAAAGGATCTTTAATTGTGGTGTCTTATATTTATTTCATTTTTTCAATAAATGAATTACAGTACTGTAGTTATTAGTTAAAGCACAAATTTGGTAATTTCCCTAGTTCACAATATTATCCTGAAAACGGAAAGATAGACAGCCAGAGTGAAGTCTAAAGAAGACTTTATTTTTATTATATAGAGGAACTATATTAATCTTTGTTTTTCTAAATCTTAGGTAGTTGGTTCGAATCTAAATCTCGTTATTTTTTTTTTAATAAGCCTAAAGATTTCAATTTACTTAGGAAAGGCTATTTATAATACTAAATTAATTACGATTTAACAAAGAAAGTACGTTTGTTGTTTTTAAGATTCGTGTTAAATAGGACAATGTTGAAAATACAATAATGAGACACCGTGAAAATAATAGAGGTTGCAGTTTTACAAGAACAGAAAAACACCCCCCCCCCCAGCCCACATCCAAAACAGAATCACGGACGCATGTTATTCACAATTATCATCTCATCAGAGAATAAACTATATTTCCGTTCTACAGTTGGTTTGTTCACATGTAAGCCTATAGGTTACTCATCGACATTTGAATAATTGTGCCAGGAAGTAGTTCTTCCTTCATTGGAACACACTGAGCTTGTTAGGAGTGTTACTAAAAAAAACACATCCAGCTTCAACTGAACTAAACTAAGATGTTTACAAGGAATTGTTTAATCAAATATTTACACATTTTACCTTTACAAAAAATACTGTTCTGCAATTTGTGAAAAACGTAAAAACATTTTGCCTTAAAATAGTTGATTTTTTTTGACAAATATTTTATTTATCGAAGTAAAAGAGACCAACAGTCAATAACAAAATATATTTTATCTAACTTCGTTTTAAGATATGTTAAACAATTTGAAGAAAACTGAACAAAAATTACGCGAGCTACTCAATTCGCCAGAGTTTTGAAACCCCAAAAATCGGTTGAAAGCTTTTCCGATTTCTCGATTTATTATGGATTTAGTAATTTATATTAAACATTGAATTTAAAAAAACGGTTAAATATCATCAGAATTCTTTGACAACTGTATCGAACTCATCCAAAAGAAACGTTTGTGACAAATAAGTTGAAATTACTTAATCAAATTTCAGAACAATCAAAAGTTCAATAGTACAGTACAATAGAACAGATTAAGTACGACAATATATACATTAAATGCTATAATTATAACATGTAGGATAATCCTATCGTGCTTAGTTTTCGAATATCCACCATTTTATAAAAATAAAATAACATTATAACTTTAGAAATATATATGATATTGAGTTCAGATTTGATAAACGCATTTTTCATGTAACGTTTTACACGAGATTTGAAAATGATTTCCATTTTAAAATGTTAAAGTCGTATATATTGAAAACTTGTTAACCTTATAAAACAATTACAAGAGAGTGAAACTTTTATTTGTTAATGACGAACAATATGGTATTTATATTTTTACTGTGGCAGTAAAAGAATATATATTTGAACAGAAAAGGGAAAATTGCTTTACAAATATTATATAATTTTAACAACAAATAAACTTGTGCTCTATGAAGTAAGAATCGGTTGACATTTGATGGTTGGAGAAGTGAGGGGTTGGTTTTGAGATTGTCTAGATAAACATTTATAGTTAGTTTAAATAGTCTATTTCATAGATAAAAAAAATCATGAAATTAAATCGGCTGAATCGCAATGAAATGTTAACAAATTTGGATTTAGTACATTATTTTACCGATTTGTGCCCGAAATTGATTACATAGTATTATGATCAAGTATTATCTAATCAACAATTTATCAACAATTAATTCAACGATCATGAGGCACGACAGTCTAATGCTCAAACTAAACAAACGTTATCATATAAGAAACATAACACTGAACATGTAAGCCTACAAAAGTACTGTCACTCAATCAACTCAACACAAACAGACCGCCTTATCGCCACCGGCGCCGTCGACCTTCCGTGACGTTTTCGTAGGCCTACGTGTTCTATGTCTACGAATATCAGGTTAGCCATTAGCTCGCCTACCTCTGTACCTTAGCGCTATTTCGCAAATAAGCTTTCATATCACTGACATGGCCGGATCTAGACCCCGCGAAACCCCGCAATTCGGGGGGGGGCGGGCCCTTAGGGGCCCAAAGGTCCTCTACTCAAAAAAATAAATGAGGCTAAAATAAAAAATATATATAAAATATTGAGTTCAAGCAGTGGCAGAAAAGGTTTTTAACACAAAAGTTATAATTTAAATAAGTGTAAGAAAAGAGATTAAGTGTTAATTTCTAAACGTTTTACACTTAAATTGTGTACGGTTCCCTCCTTCCCTCTATCCATGTCTGCTCAAGGGGCCCTTGGAGAAATTTTGCTGGAGGCCCTCAATTTGTAGATCCGGCACTGATCACTGAGTACTTCATTTGACAATATACTACCGACTTTAGAACGTCTTTAGTTTTCCTTGTATACAGTATTGCAGCATAGTCGTATTTTACTTTACTTACTTGTAATTTCTATATTAACTTTTTTTTTGCTAACGGGGGGGGGGGGCGCAATCCATCCAATCGCCCCTCACTGGATCCGCCACGGTTTACAGGTAAAAGGCACTACTTTCAATACTGTTTGCAATATTCCAACTCAATTATTTTTAAAACATATAGGTGCGCCAAAGTATCGAATTTAAACTATTCAACGAAAATAAAACACCTAACTTATGAAAGTAGGCTACACTTGTAAACTGTTTCTGAAATATATTTCTTTCAAAAATATGATTACATACAAACAATAATGTAATTGAAAACCTACTATTTAATTAAAATACTAATTTCGGTTAGAATCCCCGTTAGTAGGGGATAAACATTATTCATTAAAAAAAGATACAAAACATTTATAAAACGTTTTATGTTTTTAACTTATGTAAACGTTTATACTCTACAGTCTACACTGTCTGGCAGTGAGCTACCATTAGAACGGAAGGAAGGAGTAAAAATGGATAATATTTGACTCGTCAGCTAGCCAATTGTTGTTGTCACAAGAAAACCGAGTAATCGGAAGATTGTATTCTATTCTATTTTTGACCAATTTTTCATCATTTTCATTCTACCTCGTATGTTTATTGTTAAATTCCTAGCAAATGTGGTAAAACCATTGTTATTTTTATAAATGATTAAGTTCCCTGGTTAAAAATATTATATTGGATGGCAATTTCTTTTGATTTTATCAAATGTTTGCTTATTTTTAACCGATTTTTCGTCTACGAGTATTTTTCATTCTTCATAGTTTTTGACCGATTATGACTAAATTTGGCAAACGTATTGTTTATGGAAAGAAGTAATTTGATTCATGATCGGAAAGATATTCTGAAAACGTTGATTTTTTGAGTGTGCTTGCTTGCGAGAGAGGGAGAGAGAGAGGGAGAGAGAGAGAGAGAGAGAGAGAGAGAGAGAGAGAGAGAGAGAGAGAGAGAGAGAGAGAGAGAGAGAGAGAGAGAGAGAGAGAGAGAGAATAACTGAGAGTGGGAGAGCGATTCACTCTCCAAATTTTAGGAATCGTTGGGCCGTTCTATTATTAGAACGTGGGAATAAACTATAATTTTGTATCTCCTATTTCCTAACCCCCCCCCCCCGGTGTTGTATTTCTGTTACCGGTAGTTCATCGGTATCCCAAACAAATTACTGTAGACTAGCAATATAACATTTTCGTTTTATTTTTGTAGTTCTAACATATGGACCGGAAGGTTAGCTTCCGGTCCAGCAGATTCTTTAGTCTCTCGCTCTCTCGCAGGTAGAGCCGAGCTCCAGCCGTGCTTCCTAAGTATTCAATGGCTTGACTCACAGTAAAGTTGTGCAGTGACTCAGTTACAGTGCCTTAGTGGAATTGCGCCTTTACTAATTAATCATCATTTTGTGATTGTGTCAATTATTGAAGAAAGTGAACAATTAAAACGTTATTTTAATATTAACAAATTTTGTAGCCTTTAAACAAATTATTTTAGAACTTTTTTTAGACATATCTTTTCCTCTGAAAACAACTTTAGCCCTACTCTTAACGTACCCTATAAATAAGTGCTGTTTATAGCTTTGCTGATTAGTTTTGCCAGTAGAAGAGTTAGAAGCGGTAATACGTTACTAGGTAAGTAAAATAATATATAATATAGCTATTATCTCCTAAATTATTCTCGTTCTTTAATCAATTATTAATTAAGTAAGGTATCTTGATTTTATTAAATGTATTAATAATAATTTTTATTTGAAATAAACCTATCTAATAAAAAAATAAAATTAAAAAAATTTAAAAAATATATTTTAGAGTAGGTATGTATGCAAGATATATTTTGACATACTGATATTAGTGAAATATTTTTGTTTAACCAGAGATCATTAACCATTTATAAATCTCACGACAGGGGTTGGCACGTGTGAACTAATAACGCGGCCTTTTTTCTAGCTACTGTTTGATCTTGACCGTGAAAGTGTGTAAATTTGTTTATGTTTAGTGATGGGACTATCGACTAGTTTTGTATTCGTTACATGTTAACAGTTGCCATTTTCATTTGTTCCGTTTTTCCTTGAATATTTTCTGCCTGTCTAAAAAGGGTACAAAGGAACATAACCCTAAAAAGGGTAAGAAATATTTTCAATTGCTTTAGATGTATTGTTTAGCCTAATATTATTGTTTAGCCTCGTTTAATGTTATTGACACACCTTAAGACACATTCTGCCACCTTGTGCATAAAAATCCGACCGTCATAATTTTTTTAAGGGGTTAAACGCTTCATTTACTAGACTAAAGGTAAATCAAAATCGGTTAAGCTGTTAAGAAGTTATGATGGAATAAACACACATACATACTTACTCAGTCACTGAAAATATAACATTCCAGCAATATTACCTTCAACCGAGCCAGAAGGAATAACTTCTGGTAAATAAAATTTGGCGAATTTTAGATGTTTATCTAGAATTATTATAAAATAAAATACGGGAGATAAAACAAACTTAATATTTTGAGGTTATTTTTTAATTTTTTATTGGAATGATAAAATAAAATACAAATTATAAAAAAATTGCTATTCACAGATGTTAAGATACATTTTTTTAAATTAGTTATTGAGTATATTGTTTCATTGATATATTATAACTCATGTTTTACTTACTTGACACACAGGATTGAATAAATTAATGAAGAATTGATAAAGAAACAAACAACCACAATTGTAGGCCTACTATTGACACTTTTTATTTAGAATATTAAAGTGTATTTATATTATTTTAAAATTTGATCTAAAATAATATCCGATTCTTTGAAGCCAATTGTCTCAATTCAAAACTCTTTTATAGATAAAAAAATTAAATATGTTTTATGAGAAAGTGAGAGAGGTAATGAATCTTTGGTTTTATAATATATTAATAAATTTGTTGGAAAGTTGATCCTTTAAACATGGTTTTCGTGGTTATTTTTGTATAAACTTTTGTAACTAGAATTAATTATAGATATTCTAAATAAATCTATTTTATAAATGTAAATTCTTAAATATTTTAGTTAATTTATATTTCATAAATGTACCTAATATAAGAATAAATTACAAGTATATTGAAAAGACCCTCATAAATCCCGATTAGAGAGAGATCTCAGACAAATAAGAGATTTATAAAACCTTAATTTAGAATAAATTTATGAATAATAAAAATGTTGTAATACAACAGTTACTTCTCTTTTTATTTATTTTATAAATCATTATAATATGATATTATCTGTTTTTAGATACCAGTTCATTGAAAAGAGTCCCAGAACTTGCAACCAAATTAAATCAGGTAATATTTTTACATATATTAATATAAATTTATAATTATAAATGAGGATATCCAATTTAGGAAAATTAAAATACAGTATAACAAAAGTTGTTTAACTCAACAAATATTTATTTTTTAATACTATAGGTCTACAAATAATGAAATTTAGTTTTTTTATCAAGGCTGATAAACCTCACAAATATGACTGAGGGAGAGTTAATAGAAATACATAACGAAATTTGTTTTTCAGAGAAAACTGTTATAGTGAACTTTATCGTTGTTAGGGAATGTAGGCTATAGGTAATACAGCTATAATTTAGATGATGTTTACAATAAAGAAAGTTATGTTTTAATATAAAAACTGTGGATTTTTAATTAAATCAACATTTAAAATTAAGTAGGATTTGTTTTGTAACAAAAATTACAATATAGAAATATATAAATAATAAAAACAACCACTGAAATCCGTGATTTAAGCATAAAATATAGCAGATTGAAAATAATAATGAGGATTACGAGAGAAAAATTAAGCGCCGAACCAAATGGAGCAGACCGTACAGACTAAATGTGTCGGGCGATAGCGGCCACCGGATATTTTATCCAAGGCACTGGAGTGTCGATACAAAAGGTACTGTAGGTCGTACGCTCCTAAAGGTCTAGGCATTAGTTATTCTCCATGACTACTTCATGCGCTACGAATTTAATGATTTTGTTTTTGGTACCAAAGGTTCAAACGTAAGATTCTTCTATGCGGTTTGAGACCAAAGGTCCATAGCAATTTGTTTGTATTTTAGTGCTGTTGTGCAAGTGTAGTAATCTTTATAACAATTTTTTTTTTTTTTGTAAAAATAAAATATATTGTAGCATTTAATACAATATTTTAATAAACTTGATTAGTTGTTTTTATTTATTTATATTTTAAAAAGTATAACAAATTTCATTACAAAATTTCTTTGTGAAAAAAGTTTTATATCTATTGAAATTTAAATTGTAATTATATGACATTTAAGCAAAATACGAGTTGATATTCTTGTGAAGACAACATGTAATAAAAGAAAAAGAGTAAGACAAAGATGGGTGAAGGTATATATTTGAAATACCCAGTGACCCTTATAAAAATGACAGCTTGACTAACCAGGTAATTTCCACGTTATCATCAGGCAATAGAAGTTTTTTAGTAAGTACTCGATATTGTTCTTTAAAAATTGAAAAATACAGCTATAATTTAGATGATGTTTACAATAAAGAAAGTTATGTTTTAATATAAAAACTGTTGATTTTTAATTAAATCAACAATTAAAATTAAGTAGGAATTTGTTTTGTAACAAAAATTACAATATAGAAATATATAAATAAAAAAAAACAACTGAAATCCGTGATTTAAGCATAAAATATAGCAGATTGAAAATAATAATGAGGATTACGAGAGAAAAATTAAGCGCCGAACCAAATGGAGCAAACCGTACAGACTAAATGTGTCGGGCGATAGCGGCCACCGGATATTTTATCCAAGGCACTAGAGTGTCGATACAAAAGGTACTGTAGGTCGTACGCTCCTAAAGGTCTAGGCATTAGTTATTCTCCATGACTACTTCATGCACTACGAATTTAATGATTTTGTTTTTGGTACCAAAGGTTCAAACGTAAGATTCTTCTATGCGGTTTGAGACCAAAGATCCATAGCAATTTGTTTGTATTTTAGTGCTGTTGTGCAAGTGTAGTAATCTTTATAACAATTTATTTTTTTTTGTAAAAATAAAATATATTGTAGCATTTAATACAATATTTTAATAAACTTGATTAGTTGTTTTTATTTATTTATATTTTAAAAAGTATAACAAATTTCATTACAAAATTTCTTTGTGAAAAATGTCTTAAATCTATTGAAATTTAAATTGTAATTATATGACTTTTAAGCAAAATACGAGTTGATATTCTTGTGAAGACAACATGTAATAATTGAGTCATTCACTATGAATGCAATGACTTTTTTGGTAGCAAAGGTTCTGATGGCCTTATTATTATTGTTATTTTACCAATCCCAATTATTTTAAGACATTAGTCGTTTGAAGTTTCATATATACTTACTATTAAGGGGATTGGTGTAAGTAAGATAATTATTTAGTTTATATCATTTTAATAAAACCTAATTTTGTTTATAGATTGTAGCATTAGAAGTCCCAGCACAAACCACATCAGACGTCCCATCGCAAGCCCCACCAGAAGCCTCACCGGAAGCACCGCAACATCCGAGAAGGAGACACAAGTGCCTTTATTGTAACTTGTGTCCTCGGGATTTTGCAAAGCATATTGAAAACAAACACTCTAATACATAAGAAGGGGCGGCTCTTTTGTTAATTACCAACAGTAATTTTTCTAAAGCAGAAAAAAGGAAGCAAATGTTGGTAATTACCAAAAAAATGAGAAACTTGAATTTAGAAATTGTAAATAAACAAATATTACAAAGTGGGGGACAATGCACCTTACTGTTGCCTAAAACTTGGCATTCTGGGGTACCTACCTTCACAAACACTAAACTGTGTAAATACTGTGGTGGTAGGTACCGCAGAGATAAGTTATGGTTTCACCTGAAACATAGCTGTTCCGAGTTTAAGGCTCAAAGTATAGGGCAAACAAAGATTCAGGCTGTTAGGGTGTACAGCACGGCTTCTGCATTGGTAGAAGTCAGTGATCATTTAAAAAATGAAGTGCTCCCAGCTATGAATCAAGATGAAACTTGGAGGAGAGCCATTTCAGATAATTTAATTATGAATTACATAAGCGAGTTTCATATGAGCAGACGAGAAAGTAGACACCAAGTCAGTAGTGAAATGAGACTACTTTCTCGTCTCCTTAAAGTAGTTAATGATAAGCTATCGACCAACGAGCAAAGTGGTACCAAAACAATGTCTAATATTTCAAACCCGATGTACTTCAATACAATTGTACAAGCTGTATTGGACATCTCGGGTTGTAATGATGAGACAGGACTTTTGGGAAAACCGTCAATACCTTATAGGGTCCTCCCAGCTCTAAAGTCGATTCTTGAATTAGCTAGGAGTCAGACTATTTCAAAGGTTTACGAAGGGGAAGGAAATGACAGAGACACTATATTAATGTATGACGATTTTGCCACATTGTTAGAGAAGCGTTGGTCAAGTAAAATTGGAAGGTTGGCTGTTAAATCCAAAAAAAAATCTTAAAATAAAAACTTTCCAAAAAATGCCTTTAGAAGAAGCCATAGTCAAATTTTGTACTTTTATAAATTCAAGCTAATAACAATGCTGAGGATAAACATAATGTGTATGATGAGCTTTTGAGCAGCCTTGTTGTACACATTATAAAAAAAGCCAAAATTGAATACTTTAATAGGTTGGCAAACAAACTCAGAAAAAAGAACTTCCTGCTTCCTTTAACACTTTCTAATAAGAAAAATGCACATCCATTAGAAACCGATGATTCTGATTCTAATTATGAGTGTAAAGAAGATTCAGAATCATCGGAAGATAATGAAGTTGTTAAAAGTGTTAAAATATCTAGCAAAACGTAGACTCCGCTGGAGAAAGAACGTCTTTTTTCTGAGTTCGGAAATGATATTTTGGGGAAAAACAATTCTAAGAGATAAAATTATAATTTTTATCAAAAAAAAAAAAAATAAATAAACATTTTTATAAAAATAGATCTGTTAGTAGTATAATGACCTACATTGACAATCTATTAAAAATAAAACAAAAACAAGTCAGCTTCAATATTAAAAAAATCATAAAATATTAGCCTATATTAAATTTAACTTCTATTATTTCTGTTATTTATGAAATTAAATGTAGCCCTAATGACTGTGACTTATCTTGGTCAAACAAAGAGAAAAATCACCACTAGGTTTAAAGAACATTTAGCCCATCTAAAATACTACAGACCCGAAAAATCAAGATTAACCGAACATCTGTACAAAACTAAACGTGTCACAGAAATCAATAGTGTAAAATAATAACTTAAGTTTCTATTTATTTATGCTAAAGACCGTAGGTACTTGGTGGTATTCCATTTTAAATAAATTAAAACAATATTTTTTTAGTATAAACCACAATATTTTAATTGAAACTTGCCGACCATGGATTCGCTAGTTAAAGCATTGTCAAGGACTTATACAAGAATTCAATTAAAATATTGTGGTTTATACTAAAAAATTGTTGTTTTAATTTACATAAGTTTCTTCTAACAAATTATTAAACAGTTATGGAAGCATATTAATAGCTAGAACAGACAATACAAAATAAATAAAGTCTGATAAAGGCTCCATTCCGAATTCCTGATTATTCTCTTTGTTAAAACCAAGATTGACCTTGAAGATTGTTAATAATTTTATTCATTATAATAATATGATGCTCTGGTATTGTAAATTATGTTTTATTTTTATAAATATATATAATCGTAAGATAGTTGTAAAAATTTCTCTCCTCCGCCACTCCAGGAAGAACCCACAGAGTTAGTTAACATGCTAACCCTTTTTGGTAAGATAGGACATTGAAGTTAATTTAAATTTTTTTAAATTTAAATATTTTCTCCCTGTGCTATATAAATTCTATCCAGATTTATAAATTTAATTTTCATCTATTCCATGCACTCCAAGTTTTTCATTTTAAATCTTACAATTATTTTAAAAGCTACCATTAAAAATTTACAGTCCCATATTTTCAGGTCAATTTGTACAGAGTTAAAAATCTTTATGGGGCATGATTATTTATTTAATACTTTTTAGTGCGTTTTATAAACATGGCAAATTGATTTTTTATTATTTTATGATTTTTAGTGTTGTATTTGCGTACTTTATTTTGGTCTAGAAAGGTGTTAGATTAAATTGGGTTAAGTCCTTGTTGTTCTTAAATAGGCCCTATATTTTGAAAGTAGCCATGTAAAAAGTATTTTAAAAACCCACACGACTTAACTCAACTTAATTTAACATTGTTCAAACCATTAGATGGGCTAGCGGTATTGTGTCAAGTTTGGTGTAAGATTCATAACAATAATTGAAATGAGATTATGTTTACTTAGTTATGAGTATACTTTTTAAAAAATACTATGTTATGATTATTATTTTTTTAAATCTGTTAATTATTTCATTTTATTACTTTGTACTTACAAATTACAAATTTTCATATTGTTTTATCTTTTTTTCAACAGTATAATTATTTCATTTTATAACTTTGTACTTAAAAATCACAAATTTTCATATTATTTTATCTTTTTTCAATAGTTTAATTATTTCAATTTATTACTTTGTACTTACACAAATTTTCAGGACAAACTGTATGGTGTTATAAATCTGTATTGTGCCATGAAAAATTAAAAAAAACATTTAAAGAAAATATTATTATTATTTTTATAACCTAAACCATGTCGTAACGTATCCCATAAGTGCTAAGCTAGCTGTCAATAATGCACATAACCTATTTCAATAACAGCTGATATTAATGGTATTAGACACTATTTAATTTGAGGAAGAATTAAGAAAATCTAATTATTATTTTTATATCATAAACCATGTATATTTTATTTTAATAACAGCTGATATTCATTGTATAAGACAATATTTAATTAGAGGGATCATTAAGAAAATCTAATTATTATTTTTATATCCTAAACCATGTATAACTTATTTCAACAACAGCTAATATTCATTGTATAAGACAATATTGAATTTGAGAGAGAATTAGGGGCCGAAAACGAGTTAATATTGCATTGTCATCCAGTTCCGAGCTATGTTTAAAATTTCAAGTCTCTAGCTCATTTAGAAGTTAGTTTAAAATTTCCACCTGTACAGACAGACAAGAAAGCGAGTTAATAAAAATGTGTTAATAATATTTAGAATGCATTTTTCTTCTGATTCTACTTCCAAAGGTGATTTTTACATTCTATAAAAATACTTGTAAGTGTTAATAGAAATGTAATCCTATCATATATATTATATTTCAAAGTTAAAATAGTTTACATACATTCAAAATATTATGAATTGGAATTTTACTATTGTCATAAAACCAAAACCAGTGCTTTGTTTTTTTTTTAATTTTTTTTTAAATTGTAATAAATAAAAAGTACTTTACAACCAATACATATTAGAAGTTTTATGAAGATGATATTGCTGAAATAATTTATATCACAATGTTATTTAACTAAGTGATCAAATCTTTTAATTCATTGGGTTCACTTAGCCCATCAGCTCACACCGACGCCTCTGACCTGTGACAGTGCATTGATTTTCACATAAGGCATCTTGAATTAAGATTTGGAATGCAAAATATTAGAATAGAACACTGGTAGTATATGAGTGAGTGATAGAAAAGTGAGTAAGCCTATAAAAAAACTGACAGTAGATGGGAAGTAGTGGGGAGGGGTAAGAAAAGAGAGAGAGAGAATGCATTTTATTATTATTATTATTTATTTTTTTCATTGCTGTTGAGACCGATGGTTCTTAGTGGAATTCCGTGTTTAAAGATAATAAAACACAATTTTTTTTAAAAGTGGATATTAAAAAATAAAAATAAATGTGTTTTATTATCATTTTATTATAACTTACAAAATTCTTAGATTGTTTACTGAAATATGAGAAAGAGAAACTGTGTGCTAGACGTGGAAAGAGGTATGTATGGAAAGGTGAAAATGTATCATAGAAAAGTAAGGAACAAAATAATAATGTAAACTTCAAAGGGATATATAATCATTTTAACTGAATTGTACATTTTAATGGTAGGGGCCTACTATCAAAACTAGCTAACAAAAGATGTAGATGGAAGCAATCATTGGAACAATCAGATGGAGTTCATAAAAATAATTTCATTAATAGATTAAAATCCATATTTAATTATCATAAGTCGATTGTATAGTTACTTATTGGTAGGTCTAATACCTCACCCATAAAAAAATAAATAAACGTACAATAATAATTTATCTAAACATAAAATAAACTACTATAGTAATATATCTGAAGTTATAATATCCACCGTACCTACTCTTTAGTCATATGGTAAGTTTTAAACAAAGTCCATATCCGAAATACATTGGTGTGATTTAAATCTCTATAAACAGCCTAGTTCTATAACCATACCTAACAACAAATGTCTACATCCAACAATAAATAATACCAGCATGTAATATTTAATTTTAAATACTTACTTCGTTTCTTAACTTTTCGCACACCGTTTGTTGCTGTGCGCAGCCTTACTTAACTGATACAAATATCAATGAATCAAACCAGTGGTTTCTTTTATATTATCCTCATATTTAAATCTGATTAATCTTCATGCCTTGTAATCACTACAGGACCAAACAAGTAATCTTACAACATTCCACTCCGGAGAAAATGTTGTTTCAACAAATAAACATATATTTTCCTTGAAAGGATAACACAACATGGGCGTACCCAGCGAGGGGCAGGGGGGGGCAGCTGCCCCCCCTGGAAGCAAAAATAAATCTTTATTATACATTTTGTTGCTGGAATTTAATACAATTCTTGAAATAACTATTTTAATAATCAATTTTATATTGAATGACCGGCTTGCCCCCCTCTAGTTTTGATCCTGGGTACGCCCTTGTAACACAAGCTCAAACTTGTACACCATAATATAAAAATCAAATTTATTAAAATTTCATTAAGATGTTTGAAATATATCTAAAATATGCATTATTTACGCTCTTCCTCTTTTAATAATTATGAGCCATAACTTCAAAAATTATAACTACCGACACAAAATAAAGCTAGGTCATTTGGTTATTTTTCTATTCACCTTCAAACTAGAGTGCTCACATTTTTTTTGTAGGACTATATATCTATTACATGTTAATTAAGTAAAAAATTCTAAAAATATCCGTGCATGATTAATAAATAGATTTTTTTTTCAATGTCATTTAAAAATATTAACGGTTCAATCAAATTTGTGAGCATATTATCTTATAAGGTATTAAAATGAAGTCTTGATGAAGATAAACGTCTTAATTTTTTTATTTTAAGGTACTAATATATTTTTTTTAAATATAATGTTTGAAAGTATATCCAAACTCAGTTCTACCTGTAATAAACCTGTATAGGAATTTTCAATAGGACTACATATTGTTTGTAAAGTTAAGTCACAGACGGTGAGTTATAAATTATTATTTATTTATTAAATATAATTTAACCTTTGATGATTTACAGGATGGCTGGTACTTATCAATAATTGTAAACAATTGGAGTAAAACACATTTTATTTCAAACCACCATGAAATTATGACTTTTAAAATCTTTTAAAAAAGATAGTTTTTTTCTGCCAAAAGGGTAATTTAGTCAGTTTGTATCCAAATAAATGATAATTTTTGTGGTATTTTATATAAAAAATTCCTGTGGATGCGATTTAATTTTAAAAACATATAGAAATAGTTTTATAAAAAAATCCAAAATGTTTTAAAACGCTCTAGTCAGCTATTCCTTAAAGTATCGTAACTTTCAAGTTATATGAAACATTTATATTTATATATTTATATTTATTTAGATGGATAAAAACAAATAGGCTATAAAAGATAAACTCAATTTAAAATCTTAGATTTTGTCATCAAAAATTTTTTTTTAAAACATTAAGTTGTCTTACCTTTTATTATAGAAATTTAAAAAATTTTCGGAAAATATTATAATGAAATCATTTAATTAAGCAAAAGCTGTGAAAATGATTTTTTGGCAAAATCTGTGTTTGAAACAAAATTCATAATTTCAGGGACATTTGAGAAAAAATAATTAAAAATAGGTATACTGTACTTTCAAATAGTAGGCTATGCATCTTTAATTTAAAAAAAAAAGTTTACACTAAGTACTAACTATCCAGCGTATTTATTTACAATTGGAGAGTCCTACAAAATTCTCTGTAAAAATAATAGCCGAAGTAATAAAGAATTTAATTAATCGTAAATACTCTTTCAAAAATATCATAATAGTAGGTTAATTAAAATTTTACTTTTTTGTTCATAATTAAAAATTATTTATTCAATACTTGCATAGTTTATATAATATACATTTACAGTATGCTTTCTGAAAATGAGATTTATGTTTTATTATTGAGGTTATGAAACTAGTCTACAACAATAACATAGTTTACCATAACAAATAATACTACACAATATATATAAATCTATTTTCCTTAACCCTAAACGTGAAAATAATTAAATGCAAATTGAAAATGAACAATTTGATAGCTGTAGTAATATAATCAGGTCCCCATGAGATTAGAATTTGAAAAAGAGATGCCATAACCAAAGTTTTATTTTTAACTTAATCTCGGAAAATAATGTGCCAAAAAATAACTTTTTTTTCACTAAAAAGCTTGAATAATTTAGAATTTTATAAAGGTTATTATAATTGTTTGATTGTAGTTTTAAAAAAATTAGTAACTATTCTGTTAATTAATATTTTGATGCGAATATCAATTTTTACATTGAATCTATTTAAAAGTCTTAAAATAAATGTAGAACAAATAATTATTAGTAGGCCTATATTCCTGCTCAATTTTATAACTAAACTCATTACTTTTTATAAGGAAGAAACCAAAATTAAATGTGTTTTGAAGATTAAATTTATAAATCATTCATTATAAGATAAATATTACTTACATTTTCTATATTTAAGTTGATTTATTAACTTTATTTTGAAAAATTCTTTAAATAATGATATACAACTAAATCATAACAAAATACTAATGAAATTTTAACGTCAATTTTAAGTTTTTTTTAATAATAAAGAACAAGTTTTATTGCTTTATTTAAGAATTGACTTTCTCAGATTTATCCCTGACATTTCATATTTTTACAAGCGTTTATAGAAAATGAAAAAATAAATGGAAAATTGCTATTTAATGTGTAACATTATTATAATTAAAGATTATTATAGCTTAAAAAATATTACCATTCTAAAAAAAAAAAACTAAAAAAAATTGTTATGTTCACGCATCATTCATTTATGAACACGACATTTCTGCCGCCTGGCAGAAAGGTCTTGGGACGGCAGAAATGTCGTGCGCGTGAGTGAAAAGCGGTAGGAATGGCATGGACGTAAATATATATATATATATATATATATATATATATATATATATATATATATATATTATATGTTGAGCTAGCAATTATGAGAAAAATTATTCAGTATAACAACCACACAGAACACAACTCTCGCAAAAAATACGCTTTAGTATCAGACGCGTTTCAACGACAAGGTCGTCCTCTTCAGCGATACACGAGCAACACCAATCAAACTATAACTGAAGTGTAGCTCGTGTATCACTGAAGAGGACGAAGTTGTCGTTGAAACGCATCTGATACTTAGGCGTATTTTTTTTGTGAGAATTGTGTTCTGTGTGTATGTTATACTGTATACATTAATTAGTTTTAGTTCTATTGATTTAAAGGTGTTGAACTAAGACATCTGTGCTTTTTTATCTTTAAAATTTCCATTTAACAATAAACTTTCGTAATACATACTTACCTTTATTTAGAGATATTTAAAAACAATCTTATATAAAAAATATAAGAATATCCTAGAATCCGTATGAACCATTTCTTAACAAAGTCATACTAAATTAACACAAATTAAAATGAAATTCCGTTCCATTAGATAAAATTATATTGAATATGAATAATAAATATAGAAAAAAATAGTTCAAAATTGGTTGTGAATTTATATATAGCTTATATATAATGAAATTAGTAAAATTATCAGATCAGAATAGACATTAAAAAACGGAACATCCAGAAGACCAAAGATACGAGTGCAGATAGTGAAATAGTCATGATAAAAAAGAAAGCAGTTGAATAAACAATTGGACTTTACTTTCAATTGCTTATTCTATATTTATTATTACACATACAAGAATGTATGAAGAAACATTCTTCTTCGTATAATTAATAAAGTAAAAATCCCACAAAATAACTTTAAGTGACACTTTCTCTACCCTCAGTTATAAATTAACTGCAGCATACAAGATTAACAATTGTTATGTAAGATAAATAAAACATTATTTAAAATATCCAATAGAGCATATGTAACTAGAACAATAAAAACTACTCGTTCGTATAGTTACACGATGATAAATTATTTCATGAACTAAAAATAAAAATTGATACAGTTAAGGTAAAAGTAATACGTTTAGTATAAATGAAAATATGGCACGTATTTGTTTTCAAACATTGTACTGACCAAACCGGTATCAACGTCGATTTTTGAGACAGCACGCCGTGTTCAGGAACTGTATTATTGTTTTAAATAAAAGTTCTTTGAACATATTTGAATAATAAGAAATCGATTTTTTTTTCCGTTTCGATAATGGCCCTATTTACATTTTTATACTTTTTTCACACAAAATAATCAATGTATATTTCAGGTGATTTTATTATCTCATTTCCAGAACTATAATATATTTTTAAAGCATAACGAATATTGTGCTCAAATTTCAAATAGATATAAATATACAGTTGATAAATATTTATAATATGGCATAATTGAAAATTATTGATTATTATATAAAGATAAATGTTACTAAAATAGTGAAATTCCCTCTTCCCCAAACTAAAAATGAATGAAAATAACTATTTAAGCTAACTGTATCCATTACGATTAAAAATACAAAATTAAATCAAATTTGACTGATCGTATGCGATGAGTTGGTATCACGTAAGAATGGATATTAGAAAGTCCTTATCGCCTAATAACCCACACGGGTGAACTGATTTCGATGGCATTTTCCCTAAACTATTTTCCTTGCGTTTTACAGTTTCGTTCTACAAAGTCCAATTTCTCCCTCAACCACAGCCATCAGTTAATGGTAAATCTTAAACAATTGTCTAAAATCCTTCTATAAAATTTATAGAGGGATTTTACTAAATTGTTAATATGTTTTGACCTAAATAATACAGGGGGTGAATAATTATTTTTTTTAAATACAAAGTATTTTTTCTAATGTTCCAAAATAGTTAAATATACATTTTTGTTAAAATAATTTGAAAAAAAATGCTTCCTCTAGTTATTTATTGTTGTTGGGTCTACTATACAACACAACCAATTAGCTTCTAATCAATTTCCATATGTAATCTTTGTATATTTTAAAATTGTCAAATAAAGTAAAATGTAAAAGTGCCAACCTGCAGCAGTACTCACTAAATATTTGTTTGTTGTTTAGTTGTAGGTGCTCTGGTTTGGTTTTTAACAGTGTAATTATGACAGAATACAAATTGTATAAATATTTACATATAATTAATAACCAATTTCTATTCCATAAGATTTTTAATGATTTTCCCTTGCATTATCTACATATGACATATGTTATATACTTGAACCTAATAACACCACCATAACACACAATGTTCTAAAATAATGTTATTTTGTTCATTTGTTTAATGGAATATATATTTTAAAAACACATTCACTTGTAAGTTATGAAGTTCACGCTGATAAAACTAACAAACTCATATGGTTGTCTTGCTAATTACCTTGTGTCCCAACTGGTTTATATTGGTTAATTATTTATTCATGCTCGTAGGGCGAAAGAACCTAGGCCTTGGTATATTTTACTAATTAGCAGCCTGTGTAATTTTATGATCCTAGTTCACTCCACTCTCTAACCTCATGTAAATTATAACTGTTCTACGTTACTTATACTTTCCTAAAGTTATATTTTGTGGATCATTTTAATATCAACATCATAAAGTTACATATAAATAAAAGAAAAGTTATGAAAAGCGTATAGAAATATTTTACCTTTTAATTTTGGTTTATTATAAAGTAATTCTTAGCAAACAAGATATCAATTTATATTTTTACGTGACATCCATCAGTATATTATTGTAAATGAAAGTGGAAAGGAAGAATTGACGAGTGACTTGTTCGTATCATGAATCAAAGACCGTGAGTAATCAAGGTTATTAGAATGGTGAGGGAATATGTATAGTACAACAATAAAGATAAATTTCTGTATATAAGTATTTTGGAAATAATATAATTTACCTAAACTGTTTGTAATATCTACTATCTATCAATATGATTTTTAAAAACTCTGATATTTAGATAAATTGTTGAGTTGTTATAATTGGTAATTAGCTCTTAAAAAAATATACTGTTGTTATTTCGTAATTGTGTAACTGGCTGTTAGAAATCATCGTTAACGCATGTACCCCACGTTAAGGGTAATTTGGGTAGTAAATATTGTTCTTATGCATAATATAGATAAAATTCGAATCCCCTAAACAAATAATATAATTAATTTAACCTATAATAATGATTCGAATTTACCACACTGGGTAAATTCCCCCCGCTACAGGGTTAGGGGTAAATTCGAATCATCATTGTGCTCAAAAAGATTGTAATTTAACCTATAATAGGGGTTTTGTGTCAAATGTTTATTTTTTATGTTTTCTTACTTTTTTATGAGTTTTTAAAATCGTCCTAGTTTTTCCAAGACACTAAGTTTAAGCAACTAAATTATTTTGTTAAAAGAAATAAATTATACATTAAATATCCAGGGCAGAGATTGTTCTCATTAGTGTTTATATCATAAAAAATGCACACACTTGATTTCAATTTAAACATTTCATTGAATAAAAGTACAATTGTGTGTAGGAAAAATAAAATGTTACATTTTTACATATTTCCCAACTGCAATGTTATGAAAAATAATAATAATAATAATAATAATAATAATAATAATAATAATAAAAGTTATAAGAGTGTGTGTAAAATTAAGTTTAGGCTAATTTTCAAAATGTATCTAAAGTTTTGTTATTCATCTGATGTATTTTCTTTTAAGCAGATAGTTTGAATCGAAACATTTGTTATCTTATGTTTATCCTGAATTACGAAACATAAGCTTTTTGTATTATTTAAACAAATTTAAATGTTTGAATTTTATTTTATTTAATATAAATAGATCATTGTTGATCCGTGTAATTTCTGATTATATATTTATAGAAATTGTGTCCACAGTTCTACTCAAGTTAAAATCGTGTTTTCTTAGTTGTATTTTTAATATTCGTCTGTTTACATATTACATCTAAAGCAGGAAGAAAATATTAAATGAAAACACAAAAGGTATATTTCGCTCGGTGTTTCTTTATAAAACTATTTTATGTTTTAATATTATGTGCTAGCAAGAAGATGTTATTGTTACAACTCACACTGGTATATGCCACGCAAAAATTATCACTACACCTATGATCAAATTCAACTAAATGTTATAAGGTTCAAACCTTTGATATATTAGTAGTCATCCCAATACTAACTCCAATAGGAAATTGAGTTAAACTGAATGGTTTGTATATATTTTATTGCGACCATTCACCTATAACACAACCAGTCATAATAGTTCCCTTAATGATTGTGTAGGAATGCATTATTATTATTTTTGTGTAGAATTTTAGGAATTATTCAGTATCATTTCAAGAATTATTAACTGCATTAATTGTAAATTATAAAACATATATTTAAAAAATAATTTGTAATGTACGATGAAATCATTATTGATGTAGATTCATTGCGACATTTTAACTTCTATTAATATTTATATATTTGTCACGAATTTAAGATTAAAGTAAAATCAGATCGTTGAATCTCGAGAGGAATTGGCAAGGGTGAACAGTACAAATGCAAATCTGAGTGGTAGGCCTCATCTCATTTGTTTAGAGTCGTAAAGAGCCGAGGAAAGTAATGTTCCAAGACGAAAGATAAGGAAAGAGGAACAGAAATGGTTTCGAGTTTATTTTGTGACCGCGCCAGTTTAAAGAGATATAATACAATATATGAAGAATATAGATATAACCTTTTCCGTAAGCCTCTGGTTATAGAACATGTGTAAATCAATTAACACGTATAAAAACAGTACGCAATAAATTTTTATTCATTTTTAGGTATTTATAAAATTATGGTCGAAAACGATATTAATATTTCCCCTTGAAGAATGTTATTTTATTAATTAATATTAAGTTAAGCTTTCTTATTACATAGCCATCCACATATCTCATGGCGTATGAGAGCAGACGTTTATGTGCAGTAACTATTATTGAACTGCAATGCAACTAGTAAGTTTTTCAACTTCGAATATTAGGTAAAACAAATAAACTTTCTACCAATAAATGAATAATTATAATTTCATATTGCTTAGCCTGAGATAGATTCATCCACGGCGAGTACATCCACTATCTTCCCTTATTTCAGTTAATGCCCTTAACGGTCTGGGTAAGGTTTTGCACTGTTTTACAATGTGTCCATATAATCGAAATTATACAGTCTTGTGTGGTTAGTTGGTAATCCTATATTATTATTTATGAAAAATATCCACATAAATATAAATCTTTAGTGTGAAATTTAAAAGATATATTTTATTCTATATTACTTATTCACGTTATACCTCACATTATTAAAACCTAGGACACCCACAAAATCACCAATACAAGCACATCAAAACACACCCAAAAAACACACACACACACACACATTGAGTAGCTGAAATGAGTTAATAATAGGATATAATACGTCCTTGACGGAACAAAGTTGTTATAGTTCTTTCAATTATTAAAAATATCGTTTTAAATCACTGTTTAATAACAAATCCAAAACAATAGATCAATGATCTGTTATAATAATTTTAACTACAACAGATTTAACACTTTCCAAATATCCACATATATAGAAAATATAATATATATATATATATATATATATATATATATATATATTGATGATTTTTCAGGTAACTCATGATAATTGTTACTGAATTATTTTTTTAACCGATGTTTATATTACGGTTACTAAATAAATATTATGTTCTCAATTTATGAATGGTTTAATAGCTCTTGAGAGTCTCGGAAAATAACTGAATGTCGATGTCGCATCAAGTCTCCAATAGTAGAATACCAACTGCAATTATCAGCAAACAAATTGGTCCGCCATTTTGTAACGCATAATAATTTCACAACTACAACTCCCGAAACAATCAGCAGAAATAGTAACTAACTTACGCCTCCGTTATATATATTATCCACACTTGAGATAATAAAATTATTATTAATATTGTTTACTCGTACTTTGCCATATTTTCTGTATTTAAAAAATAATGCACAACGTGTCGAGTGTATAATAAAGAGTTGAGTGCCACACTTGACTGCTCAGGTCTAGTTTTAGGCTTGAGTTATATTCTTAGGTTATAGATTTATTTTTAGTTTTAGTCTCCAACTCTAGGTGGTTGTTGGTTTTGATTTCTTGTATGCTTTAAGTTTGATAAGGAGGGTTGATTAAAAGTCTAAAAAAGACGTATTATTTATTATACACACAAATGATAGAAAATGTCGGAATAAACCATATTGTTAATATGATTAATCCATTATTATTAAACAACCTAAAACCCAGATTATAATTTTATCGGGTTTAGTGTTTAAAAATATGCAAGATATAAGTTACAAAACAATCAAAGTTTTTAACTATCCTTTTAATATTCTGATGACACAGAAAAACACACGCTCATTGAGTAGCTGAAATTATTTAAAAACAGGATGTAATACAAGTTATAATTTTTATTAATGTAAAAAGTACTGTTATCTTACAGAATATTTGATCATATAAAAATCTGCTAGTTAATAGCCAAAACAATAACAGATAATTATAACTGACATTATTAGATTATAACTCCGTTATTAAAACAACCATAAAAATAATCGGCTGGTACTTACAGTTTCCTTATTTTAAATAACTACCATCCGTTAATACAGAAGAATAAACAACAATAACTAGTTTTATTTACGAAGCTGAAAACATTGGATAGACAAAATATTCAACATTATAACTTTAAAGAGATTTGAATTTTTATCATATAATATACATATCTTCTAAACATGCCTGTGGATTTAAAATCAAAGCTAAGTTAATGTTATATATTAAAGTGGAACATTATTAAATTTAACACGTCGTTTCTAAAATATTTTCTTATATTTTTTTTATTTGTAAAACAATGGCTAATGTCTAAAACTGACGGAAACTGTATGCTTCCATAGTAGAGTGTATTTTATCAGTTTACAAGTCAAACTCCATTATCTTGTTGACACATGTAATACAACCAAGTTTACATGTCATGTTTGAACAAAAACCAAACCAACTATTTTCCCGATTAATAGAGTGATAATTCCTTTGTAAAATATAATAATAATTTTGAAGTTACATACCAAAAATACTTATTTAAATGTTAACTCGATATTTTTGTATACTTTAAAAAAAAACCTATAGTTCTATGGACTCAGTTTATTCGGATGCAAAATATTTGTCATTATGGATTGTTGTAGGGAAAGCAGGCAATATTTCAATATCGAAAAATAGTTTGTAATTAACACATTTTAACATATAAATGAACTTTTTTTTTTTACGAAATCCTTCACAAATTTTCGTAGCTGAATTTGAATTACTATTTAAATTATTCAATCAGAAGATGGGTATTAACCCTTTTTGATGTTCCACATTTATGTGTTTTCTTTTTTTGTTCCTTATATAAATTGAACTTTTGATTTTTCGTAATTTCTTTACATATTGTAAAGACGAACTTCCGCTATGATTTTTCCCTTCACAAACTGTTCAATATTGTATTACTAGTCTTCCATTCATATTTGAAATTACTTTAAATATATTATTTAGTATATTCTTTAATTGTTTTCTTTATTATAATTGTTTTGTTATATTTTTTGTAATACTTTTCAATTTATAACCCAAATATCCTCAGTTTCTAATATCTTCAACTTACCTCAAAATTAAAGTTTTTTACGAAAATATATTACCACCTACAAACATTTTATTTTTTATTTATTTATTTTTTTTTTGTAATTATTTCTTTGTTTGGAAGTATTTCCTCCTACCTGTCTATATTTACATGGAAATATTTGTTTTATTTTATCATGCTCAACGTGTGTATAAAATAAGTCGAACAGAGACTTTCTGTATCTTTTCTTGCTAACAACCTCTTATATACATGCGTGCACGAAACGAGCTTATACTAGCTACAGACCTATTCTCACTCTACTTTCTGTTTTAAAATTTGTATGTTGTCAGTTCTTGGAAGTCACATACTATTAACAGTGTAGGTAAAGTGTCACAAAAACATACCAATATTACAAGCTTATATCTCATAATATTAGAGCTTTTAGTGAGATAGGAATAAAATAACATAATTATGATATATATATATATATGTGTGTATGGGGGGGGGGATGTACAAATATCATAACTTCTGGGAGTAGTAGTTTAAATAGTAGGTGCATGCATTCCAGGGATTTCCTGTATCATGAATACCTAATATTTCTGAAAAACACTATCAGATTGTTCAAGACAGAGAGAAAAAAATAAAGTTTGTAGATTACGTCATAGATAGCATTAATTGGATATAAGATCTTGATATACAATATGCATGCTTAACAGATAAGATATTAAACTCACCCATTGGAGTAACTTAGAGGGACGGAATGCACAACTCGTAATGGTTCCTTCATCATACGACTCAGATTAAATCCTGCCACCGCCGCATCCTTTTTGTGAGATCTTGCAGATCTTCTACGAGCATGCGCTGTGAATACTCTACGTAGTTTACCTTCTCTAGGAAGCTGTTGACCTTCCTCACCCTCCAAAGAAGTTAGGTCCAAGGAGGAGCCGGATTTACACAACACTGACTTTAACATTGTTATTATATTGATGGGAACTTCTTGCACATTAACACTGAGAGATCCATTTTATTTTTAACTAAATGTTTCTTCTAATGGTTCTACAATTGTACCGTTATCCTATATTATAAACAAGACTTGAAAATGTCATATTTTGGCAATATTTAATGAATGATAACCTTTAAGTTGCTTAACGTCAAGAAGTTATGGTAACTAGGATAATGAGGACGGGAAACTATTTCATGCAGCGAAAACTTTCAGAGTAGCGTAGGATCGATTACACGATGAGTGTTATCTAAATTGATGGTCTGAATTAAGTATATTGTTTCAAAATAGGTAATACTCTCTTAGAACTCGTTATTTAAATTCAGCCTCCTATTTGACATGAACTAATATTAAATTGTTGTTTATTTCCTCAAAAAAAAACAATAAAATACTGATATCAAACTGTATTGAGAAAAAAAATACAAAGAAAAAGGAGAAAACACTGAAAATTTGTCTTTTTTATGCGTAGGGAATGTCATTGAAAAGACTTTTTTTTCGCAAATAACCTTTTCATTTGTTAAGCTACCTAAATCAATTTTGATATAAGGTTCACAATAATGATGAAATAACATAATCAGTCGAAATAATTAATCACCCCATTTAAACTAGCCGTCACATTAATATGAAAATAATTTTTTTTCTAATATTCTTGAAATTCAACAGGTCAGCAATTAATTTAAATATATAAAATATATAATACTACCACAAAACATAATCAGTAGTTTTTTATCTACATTTGTATTAACAGTAGTATTAATTATTTGTCAATGATGTGTTATAAATAGATATATAGATAACCATCTATGGTGACAAATCCAGTATTGATAGATGAACTTAATTAAAATTCGTTTAAGTTTCATTAGAGTTCAAATTATACCAATGTGTCAAAACAATTAGAAATAGTTAATAAAACGTATTAACCTAACAATTTCTATTGTTTATGAAACAATACAATAAGTTTAAATAACAAACGTTCAAAATGTGAAATGAAAATAAATTTCACCTTCAATTATTGAAAAATTTACTGCTCTATTTGTGTTTTAATGATAGAAATACAGAATTTAATAATTGTTGCAAATAAAACTAGTTTAAAAAATTTTTTAGTTAAGACATGTAGTAATAATTCATCATTACTATTGTGTTGGAGTATTTATGTCGTTTTTATCCAGTCAACATCCTCTGTTAATTTATCCTCACTACACAATCTGAGGATGACGGATTCATACACCGTTGTCTAAAAAACAGAATAGGAAAGCGTTGAAGAAATTTTTAGTAAACTTCGGAAGCAATTATAATTAAGAAAGGAGTTGTATTTTTATCAAATATAGGGTTGTGGATTATTAAATTAAATACCGATAGGTTACATTCCAACCCGCGATCAGTATAGTTGTTGTAATTTCATTTGTTGGTTACGTTGATATAATGATATATAACTTTACACAAACATAAATTGTGTTGAAGTTATAACAGCTTGGGAATACGTTTGACGTTTGAATTTATATAATCTATGTAACAATTAAAGTATTATGAGAATAATTTCAAATAATCAATTTATAATAATAGCATTGTATATTATTCTATGAGGTAATTACATGATTGAAATATTATTCGAGATAAAAACAAATGCCTTTCGCAAGTGCGTACAGGCAACTTTATTCATTCAAATCAAGTGAGGAAAAATAGAAACATATCTCTAGTCATGTATATAATTAAAAAATAGTAAGAGATATCACAATGTGGTTTATTAATGTTTGATAAAAGTGTTTTAATGAATTATTTTATTTTGATGTTAACAAAAGTCTGTGTTTTACCTTTAAACTAAATTCAAAATTTTTAAAATGAAATAAACTGATTTACCTGAACTGACTAATGAGAGTGTTAAATAAAAAAAATGTAATTATCAAAACATTCGTAATTTTAAAAATTCCATAAAAAATAAAAACATTAGTCCAACATATTTACGACTTAAGAAACTAATCGAAATATTGTTACACTAATATAAAAAATAAAACAAAACCATCGAGATTCGATACTTCTGTGCTGTATTTTTTTTATTATTTCTAATATAGTTTTATGTAATTTAAAAAAAAAAGGAATTTTCGTTTTAGAATTTTTTAAAAATTAAACGTAGGTCGTAGTATAGAAGTTAAATTTTGTTCGTAAAATATTGTTTGTAATCAAAATATAAGTATATACCAGGCAATGTACAGTATATATTCATATTTAGTCTATATGTGGCTACCACTATACATGTAAATATCCTCCTTATATCCTAATCAGAATACCAATTACTTTCATGTTGTAGGTCTACTCTACGTATTTTATAAGATAGTGTCTTCCACACAATGAATGCTGAATATGTGTAAAAAAAACCTGATCCTTTCCTCAACTTTACAACAATATTATTTTTTGACCAAGAATTAAAAGTTATTGGATGACTTAATTTTGATAAAAGTGAGAAAGATATTTGCACCCTATAGTTCCCATAAGAATTAAAAACAAAAGTTAAAAGTTTTACAGATGACAAAAAATTACTAATCTCTGCTTTTATGTTAATATTGTTGACTTTATACACCGATTTTTTACCAATCACTATCATCACGTATGAAATCTGAACACTTCTTTTAACTAGAAGTTAAAACTAAATTATATAATAAGCGGAAAGTAATTCTTTAATATTACTCAGCATTGTTAAACTAAGGCACATTGAGGAACGCAAAGTGAAAATAAGGTGGGTGTTACAAAGACGCTGTAGGAGCGGTCGTACAAGAGCAGCACTAACACCTACAGTTCTAGGCAAGTGGAAGTAAGTATATAATAATTATTAGCTATTAAGATTTTATAAAACTGAGAAAATGGTATCATTTAGATTTTACGGGAAGTTAGGATCAGAAGGGAACGTTTGAAACATAATAAAACTTACTAAAGTTGCAATTGAAACCATTTATTTAGAAAATAATTAAAAATGATATCAGCTTTTTACCACTGATTACAGTTTTGGCAAAAGTTCTAACAATAAATTACTTTTCTTTTTTTTTTTTCAAAATAAACATTGTATTATTGAATTATGGATA
The DNA here is from genome assembly GCA_963513935.1 of Aphrophora alni. NCBI lineage: Eukaryota > Metazoa > Arthropoda > Insecta > Hemiptera > Aphrophoridae > Aphrophora > Aphrophora alni. Next base: position 68,878,588 of record OY740769.1, read on the forward strand.
TTTAAGAGCCAACAAACAGTCAATCCTCAGAAAAAAATTAATTAGTGTTCATCTTTTAAATTTATTCAAATTTGTTATATAGTACAGAGAATGTATATGAGATATGAAAAACAGATTAACGCAATTTACACATAACTGGATGCTTATTAGTTAACTTTGTTTACTTATCATTCGGCACGGTTTTCGCGTATCTATTTCCCTTCAAATTACATACTGAGAAATATTTCTTAATGTACGAAAGTTTTTTATGGGTTAAATAGTGGTTTGGACCTCTAATAGACGTAGGGAATGATTGATGTCTCTATCTGTTATTATTGTCTACATCATATTAAGGTGTGAACGATTTGAAAAAGCATAAAATGTTTACAAGTTTGAGTCCCTAGTAATTATTAAACTATAAATGATGATAGGAGGTGAACATTTTGTGTATGTTAAGAGTATTGTTTCACGCAATATTTTAAAATGCGTTGTCCGATAAACTAAAAATTTGAAATTTAACACGTATAATATAATACAAAAATGATGTATTATTTTTTGGTTTGAATCGCTTTAAGGATAAGGATGAAAATATTAATACACAAGAATTTATTTAATTGATAGTTTGATTATTAAACAGTTAATGTTTGACAATTTATGTAATTGATAAAATCCATATTTATTACTAAGTTGTGGAATAGATTTAAAAAAATTTCAACCAGCTTTTAAAAAGTTGTTGGATATAAAATCTTGCTGGCGGCATCAGTTATTTTACTTAAAGTAAAAACTTTAAAAAAACATACAGTGAAAGATTTACACCGTGTATTTTATACTATGTTTCTTGTTCATTAAATTTAACATGCATTTGATTAAACTTAGTAGATAAATATATTTTGTTTTATGAATGTCATTTTATTTAAATTATAAGAATGTTTAGAATGTTTACACAATGCTCGTTATTAACCAAATGTTGTAATCGTTCTGGTTTTACTTTAAGTCAGGTGTGTTCATATATATATATATATATATATATATATATATATATAACACAGTATTTTTCTATTATCAAAGATACACGAAACTTAGTCTAAATCAGTTTCTGAAAGTTGATGGTTATTTGATTATACATTAAAATACAATTCCCAAATGGAATAGATTTTCTTTATATCGTAAGACCAAAATTGAACACATATCTTTATTCGATTTCTTATATATAGAACACAACACGGTCTATGTATTGGTCCATAATAGGAAACAGAACAAATCAATGAATATTTATTATGGACATATATCAACATGATATTGCTGATTGCTCTGCTGCAATAATAACAGTAAAGGTAGAAGTGATTTCACAGTGATAATTTCTTATTGTAAAGCACATTTCATAGTGATGGTTCTACGTTATTGGTCATGCACATTTTATAGGTCGTTATATTGTAGATATTCTATATTGATAATGTACTTCATGAAAACTTCCGAGACTATTAAATGTCTATCGATCCTTCCCACAGGAGTAATTTGGTAGCATGAGAGTATCACACTGTACAGATATGTAAAACCGAACTCTCTTATTACTTACAGAAATATTAAATTTGGTCTAATGTGATATCTTTTTGTTACGAATGCATTAACAATAGGATTTTGTTGTAAATCGGACGTATTGGGTAATTTTTGAACTAGATTTTGTTAAACTTATAAATATGTCATGATAGAGCTCTTCCCGATATGTACCTTGCACAATAAATTTGAATATTTATAGTAAATGGAACAATTGTGAAATCTGATTACAGGTGTTAATCGTTATAGTATATTATGAATTTTTCTACCATTAGCGAATCTAAAAAATACATACATTAACTCTCGAATTATTCGCAAATCTGGATAGTAATTAATAAAACGACAAAAAAGTCAAGAAGCCGAGATCTATGTAGTACAGTACTTGTTACTAGATGTTCAATAAACTATAACAATAACACAAATAATCCTTCATTATTCAAAAACAACTTTAAACATAGATTATTCATGTGCTTTAATTACGCATTCAATAAATTTTTCAACCTTTTCTTGTGTCCACTAGTTAGGTTTTCCACAAATCAGGATCTGTAAAAATTCGTTGAGACCGACGCACAGTGGGGTGAAGGCGACAAAAACTCTCAAAAAAGATGTGTTATTTTTACCAATAATATTAAAGATTCTTGTAGTCAACAAGTTGCAGAATGGTGAACAGAAGGGGAAACATCTATTAAGTATGCTTTCTTCAAGACTAAAAATCTGGAATAGCATGAATGCAAGAAAAATATTTGTTCAGTGTTTTACGTAAGTGCTTTAAACATTTGTGGGGTAAATTTTTATAATTATAAACAAAATTATGTATTAATATTTTAATACTCATCGACGCCAATTATTATGGGAGAGTTTTTGTTGTTCTATTTTTTACCATTTCCTGAAATGTTATTGCAAAGTAGGACATGGAGGAAAATATGGATATCAAGTTTACATTTACAATAATGTATAGAAAAATGCTCTAGTTTCTTTACTGTTCTGGTATTTTCAATACTTACTAACTTATTTTCACTATCTACACCTCTTATTTGTTTTCCACATATTTACCGTAATAACCTTCCACCGATTTTGATCGCTGATGAATTTTAAATAATAAAGTTTATATTAAGAATTACAGTTAAAATAAAATTTTAATTTTAATGTTACGAAATAATTGGGATCAAATACCTAATGCCGACTTTAAACAAAGTTGGTTCTTAGGCTGCATACAAGTTCATGCCTGAATAATAAAGGCAATGTAACGCGTCTTATCTATTGGAATCTTGTTCAACCAAATGGAAGTGTGATGAAGTCTCCGGTTAAAGTACTTTTATGCAATCCTTTCCTGGTAATAATCAACATGTATCAGATTAAAATCTATTCATGTCGTCTATTGTACCTCATGTGATCAAAACACACTAATATGGAAAAACCCTAAACCTTATTATATACGTTACTGCAGCCCATTGAAGTTTTAATATACCAAACAAACACCGGATTTAATTTGAGAAGGAAAAACGGATCGACGATGAAATAGAAAACATTCGAGATGAGATTTCCTCGGCGAGTATATGATAAGAGTAAAACATCAACTCTATATCACGCTGATTGATGGTAAAGTAACGAACACGACATCAGCCAGCAACTGTGTTGTATGCGGAGCTTGGTCCTTCTCAAAAGAATTACTTGTTCCGACTTAATTCTGTACCATCTAACGTAGAAGCCCTTTGATTGGGAATGTCGCCACTTCATACACATATACGTTCATGGAGTATGTATTACATTTAGCGTGTAATCCTTCCTTCAAAGGATGGAGAACCAATGAGTCTACTAAACACATCTACGAGGGGAGAGGGGGGAATTTAAATTAAATAAAATTAATCATGAAAATTGCGTTAAAAGTAGATGAAGTTAAGCTGGATCAGATACTACTAACAGTGGTACCTTATGGCGATTATTTTCCTCAGGTAAATTTTGGAGGATATTTAATTTCAGAGAGAGTTCTCTTGTTGATACATCTGAAATAATAAATGTTTTAAAACGATTAAATGGTCCAGCACTGGACATATTAACGAAGTTAATTAATTATTTGTTATTGTGTATAATATAATGTTGTAAAGGTAATTATTATATTTTTTTGATTGTTATAATTATTGTATTATTTCGTAATTGTTATTTTGTGACCTGTTTTGGATATTCAGAAGTGGTCAAACCGTTATCCGAATAGTCTAATTCCATTCAGAAAACTCGAAATAAACCTTGAAAAGACACCCTATATGGCTACTCGGTTAAAGTTATAATTTCGGTAAGTATTTAACATACAGTACTTGATTTGTTTTTGACCTTCAGAAGTCGTCAAACTGTCTTGTGACTAGTTTCATTCGATTAAACGCTAACAATTGCATGTGTATTGTTAACACATATCTTTGTTACATAATGCATATGGTTTTTATGTAGTTTTTGCCGGAAATCGAATGTTTTGCCCCACTGTGCGACGTAAAATCATATCAACAAAACAAAAAAAAAAAATTTTATTATGTTTAAAATATTCCTCATCCATTGATATTATGTATATACATTAAAATTCTTTTGATGCACTGTGCTACTACTTGTATCTGCTTTAGATATTACATTAAAATGAATGTGATAATGAACTGTTTCAAAAATTAATTTACAAACCGAGTATATTTAACAAAACGATTTAGCTCATTAGAGAACACTATGTAATTACTTACGCCCCCCCTCCTCCTTATCCTCCAATGTGCTATACGTTTCGGATTTCATAAAAGCCTCATTGAAAACGGTATTCTTACTGGAACGTTATAGAAGGATCTTAATGAATTAATTACTGTTTCTTTCAAAGAACTAAAACACAATTCAAGCAACCTATGAACATGGTGGCACTTGCAAAGCAAAAAAACATTAATTAAATTCTCTTATGCCTAATGATAAAATTCATTTGGTTGCGTAAATATTCATCTGTAATGCCCAATTTTACAATAATACATATCGAGTATGCTTTGTAAATTAGACGAACCTCGAAAACACACCGAAAAAAAAAACTTTTTCAATGAATTTCAAGACAAATTAAATTTACCTATTTCATTCTAAAACATATTTATTTCTTATTAATTTACTGTGACAATATATTGTGTTACAAATAGAAAGAATAATTAAGATGTTACCCTCTTAGAGTATAAAACATTTGTTAACGAAATGTCTGTATTAATACATTATGTATCACAGCAATGATTTCACAGAGAATATGCAGCAACTTAGAAGTTAATTGTTCATGGAATTGGTACGCTAAACTTAATCATCATTACTAAAAATAAGGTGGCAATTGCTACCAAAGATGCATTGTTTCTAAAATCGTTAAAAACAATGGTTTCAGTATGAATTTCTGTAAATATAACATATCATGAGCCCTAATTAAATGCTGTACTCTCTATTTCCTAATAAACATTGCTTTCTGGTTATTCATTAAAAATAAAAACATTTATCAATAAATCTAATTTCTTAAATTGATTCTACTCATTATAATATTTTAATTGAATACAATTAACTATTCTAAAACTAATATAGCAATCAGTATTTTAAAGTATTTTACAATAATTTACAATAATATTAGATTTTACAATAATAACGGGTTCGAATATGTCTGACTAAAAGGTAAAACGTACGTCATCTATATAAATTTAGAAACAAAAACAGGACTACGAGCAACACAGGTAAATACAGTTATTTATGAAATATATTATACCCAGTTCAGTAAGGCCAAAAAATATATATAATAAATAAAAAATATATATATGCAAACACATAGAATTAGAAATTTATAACATTAATGTAGCTAAATTGAGGAAACAGATGCACAGTACGCACCTCAAACCTAATCCAAATTGTGGTAATTATTGGATAATAAAGAACAAATTACAAAATACAAACAAGTTCTTGCTAATTACGAGTATACATTTTAAAAATATAGAAATTTTTAGGTTTTTAACTGTTGTTTTATATATATATATATATATATATATATATATATATATATATATAGATAAACACATTTTACAAATAATCTAATAATTGTATACCTACATCGACAAGCTACCTAATGTTTATTATTAGCAATACCGATGCACTTTGCACTCTTTAACTAAATAATGAATTTGTTTATACCCAACATGTGTAAATTATTCGAAAATTTACTTTTTTGTTATAAACAGAATTTATTTATTAGCTAATTCCCTACGTACGCTATAAATTTTGAAAAATGTTTTTTTAAATTATTTATTATACAAAATAACTAATTTTATAAGAACAATAATCATTGACCTAAATCATCTATTGAGTGATCATCGACTATTAGCCATTGACTTAATGAATATTTTTGGTTTGTTTCATTGAAATATCCTTATTATTATCTACAACGAAAAAACTTTACCTTTTTTAGAGTCAGACTAATTACGCCCCCTATCTTTATTAATACGTAATAGTCTCGAATCCTGAGATTTTTTGCCTACAGGATTCGTTCTCGCGTGACAAAAAGAATAAATTATCCAATCCACTGGAAGTTTTTGGCTTACTATCTTGCTGGCCTGGATTGAATAACTTCTTCGATAATTTGAGTTGCCCCAAATTACCGGTACCCCCCTTTTTATTTACGACTTCCAATAACTGTATTTAAGATTACCCTATTTCTCAGGGAGAACACGAATTTACTTTATTTTCTAATTTTAATCTCGTAGGTGTGTGTCCTTAGGAATACCTTTTTGATACAATATATTTTACCCTTTTTTATTATAACAAGCCTGAAAATATACCATATAATTGTGTGACCAATTCTAAATAAAACACAGTTTTAGAGAATATATAAAAAAAATTAATTCTTTTAATCACTTGAAATAAAAACAACTGGAAATAATAATCTTGACACAAGTCAACAAAATAAAACTCAAAACAATTTCTCTAATAAAATTATTTGATAACAACTAAAATATTTTTTCTTTTGAGCAGAAGGCAATCACTCATAACTTTCTTAAAATTGTTCTATATAAAGATTTCTATTTATCTCTGAATTTAAATTATTTAATTTATCAAATTTATTTATCTATAAAGATTTTTATCCACACATGAGTTTAACATTATCTATTTTAACACATTTATTTAATTATATAAAAAAAAATTTATCTCAGGAAAATCAGTGATACTCTAAAATCGGGCCAATTTTGCCCTTTTAAAAGGAAATTTGGATTTTTATCAGACCTTGACCGCCGTGTTGAAGATCCTGAGTCCTGGGATGCTGATGGTCCTCTGGTGTCTGGTTGGTTGTATTTAGCGATTACAGTTGTCTCATTTCTTTTCCATGGAGTTTAGAAGGCTGGCTGTTTAATTCGAATCTATCACCTCCTATCGCTCTCGCTGACGCTGTTTTAATACTTTGGCATAGTAACACTTAAACTTCTTTACTGAGAATCTTGAGTCGGCAAACTGGCATAGTCACCCCTAGCACTTGTTCCAACGATTTTTTAAGAGAGACCTTCGGGCATAGTCACCCCTAGCACCTTTTCCAACAATTATTTAAGAGAGACCTTCGGGCATAGTCACCCCTAGCACCTGTTCCCACAAATTTTTTTAAGAGAGCCCTATGAGATACGTGCGGCTCTTTTTATAGCCAAAAACTATCGTATATCGATACCAATTTTTTTCCCTCACTGGACCGATACGATAGTTCCATTTATGGTGTATTTCCATGCGATTTCTTGATTATTTTTGGTGTAGGTGATTCAGTTATTTATTATTACTTTATTTATTACGTTTACCGTTTTTAAATTGTCCTTGTTAATCACTTTGCTCTAATTAATCCTTTAATCTATTTTTGCTGTAAGTTGGTATTCTGGCTCCGCCTACGACTACGTCACTTATCCTTGAACATTTAAACCCTGCAACTTGTAACTGGCCGATGTAAAAATCTTCATTGTTTTCCTTTTAATTGTCTATAACACTTTTCCTAACAGTTTTTGCGTTTTTACGTAACCGGTGTCTTGTAGCTCTCGACCGCGGCAATTTCCCGCATTTCGAATGACATTTGTCGGACTATTCATTCACCTTTAATCGCTTACGTAAGAATTTGCGTAATTTACAGTTTTTAATTCTTACACCTTTAAAGTTTTTGTTTTCAAACTTTGTCACTTTGTTTATTTCGTGATTTAAACGCACTAGCCGTGATAACATAATTCTGCGACTTCTGGTAGTGATGTAATCCAGTGCGTATTTTCACACCTTTGGGTTTGGGGTTTATTTATTGACTGATTTTCCTGAAATTTACACAACTCTTAGATATTAGGTTTTAACTTCTTTTTGCAAAATTTCCACTTCTTATCTTTTTTCGTTTTCATACTATTGCGTGAAAACCATAACTCTTTTGTTTTAATCAAATTTAAATTTTTAATCATTAATTATGATATAACTTTATTTATTTAATTGCTTCTATATAATCCTTTTCTCAAAATTTATTTTTATTTACTTTTATTAGCTTTTATACTTAACCTTTTCTGCTAACTTTTTAAATATAAATTTTTTCCAAATTTTAGCAAGAATACTTTTATCTTAAAATTACATTTTATTTTCAGAAATACCAAGGTTTTTTATTTTTTATTAATTTAAAAAATTTTTAAATTCTTCATTTAAATATGCCGTAACGTCTGTTAGTTAATATGAAATAACAGTACTAGATATGTATTGCATACAACTTGTATTACAACTACATATCCTTATACATTATTATTTCATATTTTCAAAATTCATAAAAAATGATTTTTCAATTCAAAATCCGCCGACATAGGAATTTACTGTTAGAACAAGCCGGCAAGAGTTGACCTTGGACCATTTCATAGTTCAATCTCACCGACCGGCTATAAGCAGTAAAAAGTTCTACAAAACATCCATACCTTGCATTGGGATTATTTTTTGATATTTTTCTTTTTTGACCAAAATATAACCCCATACAACGAATTTCCGTTGTAGTTCCTTAAACTGTAGTTAGAGTAATATCCAAGCAATATTAAAGAAATCGCATGATTTTTACTCTAAGAAAATATAAGCTTAACATATTATCCATTTTCATTTAAAACAAGAAACACCAGTCTTAGTTACAAATTACATAATATGTCAGAAATACCTAACGAATAATATTAACTTTTATTGCATCATTTTGTTGTTTTATAACACACATCCTTAAATTTTATATCTAATAATAGGCTTTACGACAATACCGAAAGAGCTTATTTAATGGCTTGTAATATCGTTAACACATGTTATAAATTTTAATGTGTACATGTAACTTGCTTGTTGTATACATTTTATTAATGTTATAGACTGAATTCACCTTGGATTTTAATGAAAAAATGAATTTCTCTTTAACTTTTCTTCTTATTTATTGTGATGAAACTTGTATCTCAAAGATTTCCCTTAATATTAATTTAGATTGTACAAAGAATCTATTTATATTCCAATTACAATGGCAATTTTTATTGTATAATGAAAAATGGATTTTAAGGGTTTCAAACCGTAGGGTCTCATTTATATCATCGTCGAATAATATCTGTAACACTGACTATGTTATGAACTGGGAGAATTTACTTAAACTTTTAAAGAGGTAAATATGGGCAGTACATTATTTATTATTTCGAGACCGAATGTGATTTTGTGTCTAATTTACTTAAATAATTTTGTGTATCCTTTATTTTCAGATTGAGTACATTATCTATGAATTTTACGACAGTAGACATCGATCTAAAATTTGTACGTTCTTAAAATGATAAATAATTACTCATTTATAGTTTATATTTATACAACCACTCATTATATCTCCTAAACCTCCTAATAAAAGTTTTATTTGTTATACCATACATATATAAAAACATTTTTTAAATTGAATATTTACTGATTTTTATTTTTTTTAAATACTGGAATAATCTATTATATACTATTTTCATGGACGCTGTTGTAGCACTACCAGCAATCGTCCATTCGGAATGTTTTGCTACGGAAGTTAAAACACAGCAAAACACTTCGAAAAGATAACAGACAGAAGCAGAAGTTGATGAAATCTTCCATCTTCTTTGTCCAATGAATAACAATATGATATTCCATGGATCGTGGTTGATATACACATATTCAAACCTAAAATCTCAAAGTCTGTAACACTCTTCAAAGCAGTATTAAGGAGGATTAAAGTTTTCTTACCTGTTTGTTTTCATATATTATTCACGTATTGTTTAACTGAATTTTTCCAAAACATAAATTTAATTTAAAGCAGTTTCAGAAGTTTCTTACAATTATTGACACCCATTTATTGTTATTATATTCTCACTCAAATAAAGAGCTGTTTACTTGTATAAATAATCACCTAATTACCACTATTTTTTCCAATTACTTAAATAGGAACAGAAGTAAAATTACTCCTCTGAGCTGTTACAATCATACGTATTAAAACATAGAGCATAATGGGGGGGGTGTATATAGTTTTTGTGTTTATATTAAAAATTGATAATTTCAGAAAATCACACCTTTTATCTACAAAGTTATTTCATATTCAAGCTCAGCCCTTCTTCGTACATATATGTATAATTACATATAACGGTTGGAAACTAATATATATATTAAAACTTAGGACCTACTATAATTACTATTTTGCATTGCTGACTGGTTTTCATGGAACAAACACTGTCGTAATCCACCTTTAAAAAAAATAAGTTACTTAAACGAAAACACATCGCGCAGTGAAAACACATCGCCCAATGAAAACACTGAATGATCCCTATTTTTCATGCAGTTCCGAGGCCTTCCTATACTATAGTTACCACTCCCGTCTAGTCCTGTTATTATTGATCTTATTATATGAGCTCTTTTTCACCTCAAATCCCTCCTACTATGTCGTCATCCCCCATTTTCTGCTGTTTAAAACCTACCCTAAAGCCACTAGTAGCGATGAAGTTAACATCACCGTGATAAAGATGCAGGAACCTGTGGGTTACCTTAGGGACCTCTCAGAGTAAGAAAACTTACTCGAATATTCGTGACACTTTATTTACGCGAATAGAGAAATGAAACATAAGGTTGTGTTAAATGTCACCGCAACTGAAAGTGTTGTTAAAATGGAGCATACTTATCATTATGGGTAGACATAATGATAAGAATCTCTCAGATTCTTAAAGATTCCCTTGACAAGACAGAAATAGAAAACCTAGTATAAAAAGGTCAACTGATAGGGAAATATACTCCAGAAGGGCCTCAGAAACATGGGAATGATATCAGGGCTAATACAGGCCAAATAATTATTTTGAATTGTAACTTCAGAATGTCCAAATCATGAATCAGACTAAGTAAACTACACTGGAAACGCTGGCAGAATTTTAATCTCATCGTTGTCGGATTGGAATAGAAAATGACAACACCTGGAGATTCTGCAAAAATGTATCAGCATAGGTTCACATTTAACATTACTTCATAAATGTAATATAAAGAAAATAGATGTAAAGCCGAATTAATACCTGATTTTTGAATAACTTGTCATTATATTTTAAATTATAATAATCGTAATTTTAGAATTTATTTAACATGAAGATTTTATAAAATTTAAATAAGAGTTTTTGTGATTTTAATTACTTATTGTAACATTATGAGGGGTTATTTTCCTCCTTATGCAACATGACTTGTATCTACGTCCCCTGTTCTACCAGATATAGAGCTGATGATACCTTAGAGGTTTTTAACTTGTGAATAGCAAGAAATATATCCTCCAGATAGATTCATCGTCCCTACTAGTTTTTTATATATGTCCCTAGTTACGTTATATAAATACTTAGGTAATAAAAAGGCAGAAAAGGTGTTCTTGAATGGTTTCCAGAGCCATTTTGCTTCATTATAAATGCCAGATTATATGCTAAAAAAGGGAAACATGCTTACTTTGAATTTACGAGTATTTATGAAATATTTATAAAACAACAAAAAGAACATTATGCAGTCTGCATGTTTTAATTACTGGTTTTAGATAAATAAAGAAGCACTTAGCTTTTTCATAAAGTTTAACGCACCCCAGAGCAGGTCGTTAAAGAATCTAAAGAATCAAGAGAACATTTTTAAAACCTCACAGGCGTTGAATATAATTACTAACACTTTGTATAAGAGCACTACTTTATTAATAAAATAAAAATCTATCATAAGAAAAAATCATGGGGTTGCTTTAAATTAAGGGTGTGAGAAAAATTGTAAAATAATACATAACATATTTAAATATATTAATTAATTAATTACAGTAAAAAAAATTAAAGTAGCTTGGTGAAAGCGTAAAAATGTCGATAACACAATATAACTAGTTCTCGACGTTTTGAAAAGGTGATTGGCTGGACCGTTTTTTCAGATTTTTTCTTTAGAATTTTTGTCACTCTCTATTTAATATCGCGTCCAATTAACTCGATGTATTGATATTATTGCAGTATGGTTGCCCAACAAAACGAAAAAGTCTAATATAAGTAAACTGTATTTAGCTCTTTTTAAAGAATAGTATTTGTGTTTGTATGTTTAATTACTTTTGAAACATATATTATATGTTTTATTTTTTTATTATAGATCTATTTACTTTATTTATAATTTGTTTATATACACTGTATGTTTGATAAAAATGTAAAGATAAATTTTGATGTTAAATAACAATATAGAGTTTATAATATAATTGTATAATAATTATGAGTATGAATTAACATCTGTGTCATATTCACCACTGAAATTTAATAATATTTAATAATTTATCTGCAAAATACTGTTACAATTTACTCACAAATATGTTTTAAAATATATGTATTGGAAAATATTTTACAGGGTTTAGATTAAAAGTTGTATGTAACTTATGGAATTATTTAATAAAAATAACTGATATTATTTTAATATTGAATTCGAAATTTGTAACGCATTGTGACAGGAATGGGGAAAAAGTAAATTAAATTCCTATTTGTAATAGGGTAGGTTTTACTACTTTGGTAAGATTTTAATTAGTCTATGGATAAATTAAAAAAAAACAGAATGCATCTTACAAATAATAAATATGTTTATTATTTGAACTGTTTAACTAAATCCTCACAAATCTTTCTTCGTAAAAAAGTTCTTCTTATTTTATTTAGACCGTCAGAGAGTAGTTAAATCTTAATTAAGTAAATATAGCCGCTGTAAATATATTTTCCCTAGATACTTGTTATCCATTCAAAGTGTTTATTTAACCAAGTTAATTGCAAATAATTAAAAGTAAAAAATATACATATTTTACAGTTTTTAGTTTTAAATTGATAGAATAAAACATTAATATCGGAACAGTTTCCATATTGATCTGACATACAATATTTTTATTTCCGTTGTAAATAGCAAAGGAAATATTCAAAATTTTGATAAAATTAACAAAACACACTTCTATAACGGGATATCTACTCCAGGCTTTGAAGACTTTTTTTTCATAAAATAAACTGTTTAAATAGAATTAAGTTTTATAACTCATACATTTCATTAATGCAGAACAATTAAGGTTGTAGTTGTATGGATGGTACGATTGTCATAACATCATATTATTCAGTGACTAGCTTCAATATTCTACCTATCAGATAAATTTCACACCGGAAATAATAAACTAGATTAAAATTTTAAAAATAGAGCAATAGAAGCGTAGGGTAAATAATTTCTGAAAAAATAATAAATAAAATATCGACAGTTACAGAAAAATATATAATTTGTTCGATATTTACGTTTGTTAATGAATTTTAATATTCACAAGAACAATATTTAAAGAGTGCAATAACAATAACCATAATTAATGAACAATCTACAGGCTACATTATTCAAATTAATTAAATAAAACGTAGCTGGGTTTGTTAAATACAAACATTGAAGAGAAGTAATAATGTATAATTAAACACACTACTCTCTCACGATTGTTTGATTGTGTAGCCCCATTTCAAAATAATTAAATGACAATTATGTATATACTGTAATGAAACAGCGTGCAAAGGGAACACGTGACAGAACAATGAGAGACTTCTGATATAAACTTTTAGTGTACTTTATTGTGTTTCCTTAATAATAATTCATTGTAGCTAATAACAAGGGATGCCCAAACCAATTAAACGAAATATTTACTGATCATTTAATATAAAGCATTCATTCATTGATATTAAATTTATTACATAGACTATATTTACCAATCATTTTGTTTAAAGATGAAAACTATCCTTTATTACAAAACTTTATATTTGTTTCACATGTTGGGGAAACATTTTTTTAATGTTACGTTATAAGCCCTCCAACTAATTAATAAAATATAACACAAAATTTTATTCATCTATATTGTAATCATATTCGTGTTTGTGCACATAGCTTATTCAATTTGAAAATATACTATTTTTTAAAAATTTTAAACGTCTGTGCCTCTTTTTTGAAAACAAAGAACTTAAAATCAATAGAATAATTTACGTTTATACACTTTAAACATTTACTAAATACGAAACAATTAACACACCTTTATATTTCCAATCTTTTTTTTTTATTCTGAGTTGGGTACACTTACTAATATACTTATTGAAAAAAATACGAGAAATACAGTACACAAGTCACGACGAAAACCTGATATTTTAACGTTACATTATTAAGTTGACGACAATATACTACTTTGTCTAGATAAATGTTTAATAGAGTGAAAAGAACACACAATAGTCAAACATGTCCGGTGTGTACTAAGCATTACAAAAGATAAATGGAATATAGATTCAATGTTCGCTGATATACCATTGGGTAGAGACGCAACAACTATCTTAAATCATGTTTATTTATTTTTTTCCAATAATTTAGAAAATCAGAGAATTGATATTTGAGGCAATTAAATGTCACCGGATTATACCCATATGTATAAATTGACACCACTTAACACTCTATATAATAAAGCGAATAATAGCACCAATATACCATAAAGCTTATATATTTATGTTGAATTTACTGAAGAATATAGGAGTAGAAATACATATCTGATTTTTATTGGAATGTGTCATTTATTTATGTTTTTAGGAATGCTGTGTTTTAAATTCGTTATGTGAGTTTATTAACCTGAAAATGAAATAAATTAAAATTTTAAACAATATTCAGGAATATTTATCATTGTTGTAACGTACCTTTTCAGTCTGAAACATATTATTCCAAGATTTCGGTTTTAAGATGGAACAAAATGAAGAGGTTATGACTAAGATCGTAAATTTAATCATTATAAATAAACAACATTCTTTCTTATATGTTTTTAGTTGGGAATTATTTTTCTTCAATTTTTGTACGTTGAAGATGTCTCTAACTGAAACAATGGTGTTAGATTTTAAAATACCGGCCTGTAAACAAGGTTTCGAAAGTTCCGCCATTCCTTTAGGTTGTACACTGTAAAACAACCTATAATATGTCTTCAAACAAATAAGACATTTTCATCCTGTCAGTGTCAACTATCATATTATTTGTATGACAAGTTTTTATCCTTTTTTTCAAACATTTAAAACAGGTTATTTATTTTCATTATGAAATTTGAGACAATATTAAGAGAAGTCTGTACTGAAAAATGTACACTATCAATTAAATAAGATATATTAATTTACACCATGCCTTATTGTGTACGGATCTTATTATAAGTTTATAACAACAAGATGTCTGTACACGTTTCCTAAAGTATAAGAAATATTTAACGCTGTAACTAATTATGTTTGATTCCCTTGCGTCTCCTATAGCACTCGCTATATGATTGGATCTATTCCCCCATTGAATATTTGAAGTGCGGCTAGATTCAGGAGTCTGAAGTGTATGTCATTGATTTCATCTTCAGGAGTTAAGTCTGTGGTCCTTTGATCTACATCACGTATTGATTCAATACGTTGTTGTATTAAAACACATGTTTTAAATTATTATGTATATCATTTATTTAGTTGTCAAAAGAATTTTAGTGTTCGGAAATTTAATTATATCCAATAAAGACAACTATTTATATAAAATAATAAGATTGACATAATCCCCAAAACTAAATTTATGTGTTTAAGGGATCGTAAATTAAAAACCATGTATTAAAATTGTTATTCCTTTATATATTTTTCTTTACTAGAATTATTACACATTTCAAGAACTCAGATTTTGTTCCTACCCAACAAAACAGTTATTAGATAGATTTGATTTCTGTTACTTGGAGCCGGAACCATTTTCAACTAAAACTGTGTTCTTAGAATTACTTGAGTTATTTTGGAATACAATGAGAACATAATATTAAAATGCTGTAGTCAATACTCTAATTTAGACCAGTAAAAAATAATTATACAAACAATCAAATAGAGATGATAGCTTCTTTTTAAATAAAAAATAAGATAGAATATCATATATTCCATTTATATAAGATAATTATATATTCCATTTATTTCCATCAAATTACAATAACTGGAATGAATTTAAGCAATAGTGTAATACTCAATTCTTTTTGTAGAAGTTTAAGTAAATATTTCTAATCTGTACAATTTTTTCTCGGTAGCAAAAAATATATAACAGAGTTCGTATCGCCCATTAAATTTGACTATGTATACAATCAGGTGTTTCGAAATAGCTGTTTAGATCTTTAGATTAAAAACTCACATTCCATCTTTTGTACCTCCATATTTTATATTTTGTACAAATACATTAGTAGTATATTTATATATAATATAGTGTACGAGTATAAGAGTTCTATTTTTATATTCTTTATTACATATATGAGAGACTTTACGTTCACTACAACTAAATATTGCAAAAACTAACATAAAATGTCATCTTATATTTAAGTTATGATAATAACTTATATTTCACTACTTTGTAATAACTTGATTATCTCTAACACTGTTGTTCAGTGGTACGTATAAGAAGGAGTTTCAGACAATTTACTTAGCCTATATACTTTGTAATGGGAAACATATAAAGGATATGAGAGTTGAGATCGCTTCCAGGATTAGTAAGCCGTTCGTTAAAATGGATTTCTATATATCATATTTCAATCCGTTGTTCCATTATAAGAAAGTAAATAACTCTAATATTTTAATCATGAAGTTTCTGTAAGTTACTACACTCAATTTTACAAAATAATAAGGTTTTGGTTAAAGAATATTATATTTGTTATAAGCAAAAATTCATGTTTAATGATGTAATTATCAAAAAGAAATAACAATATTTTTTTATATGTGTTTAACTGTTAAAACGCATAAATACTTTAGAAAAATCATTTTAAATAAATAATTTTAGTATTGTTATTTTCAGTGCGCATATAGTAACAAAATATAATTGTAAAATTGTTTGTCTTCCTACAAAAATATATATAAACTTTCCTCAACCTTTCTTTTGATTTTATATTTCAAACTGTTGTTATGTATGCGGTTTATTTATTATATTGAAGTCATTTTCAGTTAACCTCATCTATGTACTTCTTCTAATAAATTGACACGATTTGGTATATCACAAATTAACGTGATATTTACAAGTTCATAAGATCGAATTAGGTGTAAGACAAATTGATGTGTTACGAAAATCATCTGCTTTATTTTTTCTCTACAAACGTACATGTTGTGATGAGATGATCAGACACATTTGTTTAAATTAAAACTTTTATTAGTTACGTATTATATTTTGGAAGTATAAATAATGTCTAATGATTGTATAGTCTTGTTAAAATAATTTAGAAAATATTTTTCTACTATATTTACAAGGTTTATATGTTTCAAAGATTCAGTGAAATGTTCATCAGTTGTTTAATAAAACAACGGAATAACGAGTATCACAAATTATTTTCTGTTGTCTAAATATAGTTTTAATATTTGTTTTGGTTTAACTTAATGAAAAATAGAATTTCAACACATTTCAATTACATATCCGATATTATTTTCAAGATTGTCATTTTAAAAATTAATTGAAATTAGGATAATATCTTCAACTGTGCTATGTATCTAGGAATTATTTCTGTAAATGTATAATTTTGTGTATGTTGTATAATCGTCGTTTTGTAAAATACCAAATAAACACCACATTTTAGGAACAATTAATCTTATAGTTTTCCCTTAAGGGGAGATGACCAGTTTTTCGGTCAAAAAATTGAATTTTTTTTTATTGCATTAAAAAATCCTCCATCTTTTCCTGATTCAGAAAATATATACTTTTACTATATTTACAATACGCAAACAATCATAAAAAAATCATATATATAGTACTACACATCCTTTTTGACCCACAAGGGTCTGAGTTAGCTCAGGGAACTAACAAACATGTTATTACATATTCCAATTGAGTTTATGTTAAAAATTTCATTTTGTTGATTGGCAGCACTGGATTATTCTTGTTGCTAAGTTACATTGCCAGCAAAACATCTGTTTCTGTTTGTTTATGATTCTTCATAACAAATTTGTAAACAATAAGTGCTGTTTGTGATTTTGTGAAGTGATATTATCGTGAAAGTAGTTTTTAATCTTTGTGATTAGAATGTAAAATGCCTCGTGTAAGAAAGTTTAACAACTCGACAAAATTTAAAGGGAACAGGTATTCTAAGATTGTGCAGGTTGAGCATAACCTAAATGAGAACATTACTCAAACTGTTGAAACCAGGCCTAGGCCTAACTCCTCTGACTCTAAAAGATCTTCTAGCTCCAAAAAGCTCCTTGATTCAAAGTTGCCTAAAAACTATGAATATGATGAGACAATTATTAACCTGCCACTAATATCTGAGCTAGTGAAATCGTTTACAAGTTGTGAGGCGTGCGGAGCTGAAAATTGTATTTCGATGAGCGATGATGATGATGGTTTCACCAATGGCCTTAAAACGAGTTTTTCCGAAACTGTGTTTTTTAACCTTTAGGTAGGATTTTCTAGACTAATATAAGTGCCAATGACTTCAAATTTTTTTTGGTTACTTGGGACATTATGGTGAACAAAGTGTACTAGAATTTTGCTTCTATGTTAAAAAACCCATAAACTATAAAATAAAACAAAATTTTTTAAATAATGAAAAAAAATTATTTTTTTAAAAATTTAATAAAATATACATTTTTTTGTAGAACACTTTGAAACTAGTGCAGTTCGCGGGAAATATCAATAAAAATAAGTAGTTAAAATTTGAGATGCATAGCTATAAGGGTTCATTATTAAATGGTACCTAAGCAACATGATGTTTACCCATATAAAGTGCATTGAATCTCAAAAGCAAATCTCCCCTTAAACATTAATTGTGTGAAACTCTAAGTAAACAATTTATGTAAATGTAAAATATATGACTATGGTAATAATTATGTTTATTATTAGCAAATATTCCTTAGTATTTTGTTTACATACGCCAGGTATACAACATTATGAAACAGTGATGTTAAATAATATTTAAACCCCCACTCTTGTTTTCATCTTATCTAAAATTTTATATAGAAGAGGATAGCGTAATACTCACTACCGTCTGACATCGTAACATCATGTGAAAACACTTCCCACGAAGAGGTTACGTGCTTTCTAACTTTATGTCTATTTTTATCCGGTACGTGGTGTCTGTCAAAAAATAACCTAACTTTATTATTTAAGAGCAGTACGATGGAGCTAAACAAGTAATGATAAAAGTTTGTTAGGATATATTTTGAACTCACCTGGTTAATATCGATCTTAATAAAATGTTGCTCAAACTCAGTCCTTAATTACTTAATCAATTTATATTGATTTCTAATTACCGAATATTCTGATTCGTTTATAGAAAAACAGGTGCATCACAGATGTTTGTTTTCAAAGAAGTTTCGACGAAAATTTGATAAAATGAAGACATAAAGATCAAAACAATGATGAGAGTTATGTAAAGCAGATATAGAGGTTAAATAGAAATTGTGAAAACAAACCACATAAAGCCTAACGCCGATTAAAAATTTGGGACATATTTTAGATACTACAGAAATGAAAGTTAGGGAGGTTTGTGTCATACTGACATCATAAAACCGAGTTGCAAGCTACAGTGTATTAATTCTAATGGGTTCCACTTTTAAACATATTCAGTCCTCCTATCAAAATGATTTACCCTATTTTGGGTTCAGGGCGTTATTGTCATTAGATCAGGCGTATTACGATTATTTTACTCTACTTTTTTGCTTTTGTTTATCCTGTGAGGTAAATCTGATAAATGTTTTTAATGTTTTCTCTACTTTGTCTTTCTCTATATTTGTAAAATATATAACAGTAAGTTCAGTTGTTGTGGAGACAGCCAACACCACCTCACCTAAAAGTTAAATTTAAGAACACATAAAATATATAGAAAAGTACTTAATTTCATCGTATTATTACTTCTGCAGTCTAACGGTTACATAAGGTAGTATTTATATCACAGATAAAACAACAGTCACTAAATAAATTCAAACAAAGGACGTGATATTGAATTTTGAAACTCTTAATAAATTTATTTTTTTAAAAAATGCGCAGCTATAACGTCAAATATATAAAGTCTCATAAAAAATAATGAAAATGTCTTTTTATAATTGATATACGTTTAGCAATCACTGGTTGGAGTCATCATTGCTATTATAATAGGAAAATTATCATTAGCTAAGAAATTTTTCTGTTCAGTTTAATGGCTTTTTTTTTAAAAGGGAAATAATAATAATTAAATCTAAATAATAACTAGGAATTTAGGCTTAAATTATTCTCCAACGATAGGACATAGAGAAATCATTTATAACTCCCACTACCCCACTCCACACAATTTAAGCTCGATCTGAAACAACTTTTCCATTTACAATCATATAATCATGTATTCACAACAACCGCAAATACCTTACAATAATTCACATAAACCTTTGTAGTTATACCAACTTCTATATTATTTTATTATTTTTGTTTAACGACCGTTTATAAACAAGTAGAAAAGATTCATTGGAAGCATGCATACAACTAGTGTGTTGCCTCCCACAGTACATTATTTCTCTGATGAATGAAGGATGAAGTAATCACCTCACAGAATAAAATCACCAAGCTGAGATATTAGTTGTATCAATTCACACCGATACTAGTATTGTGATATCCACAGCGATAACAACCAATACAGAAACTGTCGTTCAGAGCACATTTGTTTCAAAATGTTGTGGTTTTGGACGTTGAATGAATATTTTCTATAGTAGTTTTGTAATAAATGAAAATTAAGTTGTGTTACAAAGAGTTCAATAAAACTAGTTGGTTATAGACGATAATAGAATTTTTTTAAAGCGATTTTGAAGTATTATAAATCAATTAGTATTTAAATATTTTCCCCTTTATAGCTTATTCCGCCGAAATCATCAATATTCAAATTGACAACATATTAAACTGATTTCATTAGTAAACATTTAGTTTATAAAACAAGTTTCCTAATTACTATCCAATTTCAAAGTCTTTTAAAACAAATTGCATTCCATTTAGTTCGATCACGTTAATCATTATTAATTTAAAGTTCACAGCAAACATGTATATTAATAATGTTAATATGCATTTATAAATACTAATTAGGAATTCGGATTATTTTTTGATTTTTTAACAAAATTAAATAATTTATAACTATTTTCCTCCCATATTTGTGTGCATTAGTAACTCTTAATATTACAAATTATATTCTTGACATTTTAAAAATATAATAACAATGAAAAAAGCTTACAGTTATGAATTTTTGTAAAATTGTTAGACATTTCCATATTTTACAATAAAGAAGTTTGTAAAACTATCACACTTTTCCATCATTAAGTATTCATTGACATCTATCTACCAATTCATTGACAATATTTCAATTTGTATACTCTAATGAGATTTCGGAAGATATTGTAATTCACCAACTATATTGTAAAATTAGTTTACCTAAGTATACACTGATAATATTAACACCATCATCTACAACAAAGGAAGCAGTAATGGTTACCTTGTATTTACACAATTAAAACCTTTTACAATAATTCTGCTCATTAAATCCAGCTATACAATCTTACTAATTTATGGCTTTCCAAACTGCTCTAAGATATACTAATAATTAGATAATACATTTTTTATCGTCATTGAATACTGCCACCACATTTTCTTTTCCTTTCAGGTAGTCTTCCCATGCACAATCATGAAAACGTATCCATGAACGGGCGAAATCATACGATAATTAAAAATAGAGTCAAATTTTGAGGGAAGTGTATATATTTGTAAATACATTACAGGAAGCCTAGATATTTAATTTACTTTTTTTAAAACGAAAATGAAAATATTGTTACATTTCTATACGTTATAAATCTACAATAATTGTCGATAGTATAAAAGATGGTTTAACAAACATCATTCATACGTGTAATAACTATAATCTTTATTTTTTAATTAATAACTTCTAATATTCAAAGAGAGTGCAATTTTATCTGAAGTATTGCATGAAATCTAGCAGTCGTTTTCTTTTCTTGTGAGATAATAATTCTATAACCTTTAGGTTATACAAGTAATAACAATTATTTTATCTACAATAACATGTGTCGAAATAGTTTAGTGTAAATTTGGTGAATTACATCAAGTTGATTTCAAAATAATGAAATCAAACTAATATATTATTACAAAATCAAATAAACTTTGTTTATTGCATGGTTTCGAATTTTTATATTTGATACTAAAGTCTTTACAGTTTTTTGGGAAAATAGTGTTTTAACATGAGCATCTTATGTTCCCCACTTTCTGGAGATTATATTTTAAATTTTGAAATAACGTATTCAAATCATTTTAAAAGTACATAAAATAAAATTAAAAGATATCCAGACATTAGTATTTATCTTTATAACGTTGTTTGCAACTTTTTGAAGATTAGGTCTAATAATAATACTGTTTATATGTTTTTTAAAGAATTCTAAATATTATAGAAAATGAATATTTATGTTTAGTATAGGTTTGAAGTATTTATGATTAGTTGTTTTAAATTTTAGATTTCTTTTGTATTTTAAATGTTTACATTCTTATTCCATGAATTGTTGTAAAGCAATGTTGTTATTGGTTATATTAACAACGTTGAATAATGCAAGTAATAAATTATTGCAATTATTTAAGTTTATTAAAATAAGTTAAAAATATGCTCACTAGGAAACAAATTTTTCATTATAGAGAGATTTATTAAAAAGTTTTTTTTTTTTATTCTACAAGTAATTTTTAGTATTCATATTATGGTAGCAACAAAAATACTTTATAATAAATACAACAAAGTTATTAACAAAATCTATTTTTGAATACTTTAAACCTGAAATGAAAATGTTTGTAACAAAAATAAGTATGAGAATATCTTGTATGTTCGTCAGTTCAAGACTTCAATTATATTTCTCAGCTCAGTTACTAGCCTAACAGTTCAGTTTCATTATTCTATATACTGTATTTTTAAAGTGTCATTTTTTTGAAAACATTTACATCATACGCGTCGATAAACACCAGTGTTTTCACGTTTGTCCCGTTTTGCTCTTTCTTCTAATATCTTTGTATGATCAAATGTTGGTATGTAAAATTCTTGTATTAAGAAGAAAATTATAAATATTAAGTGATTAAAAAAGATCTAATTTTAAATTTTGAATTGAAATTAAAAATCAAATCTATCTCCGAATTTCTTTAAATTCCTTTTCGAGTTCTCCGATTTCATAAAAGTATTACATATTATGTACTGTAGAATTGGGCATTTGTGAATTACTTCTATATTTCATAATACATGCAAATGCGTCATAATTGCTAATTGCTATTGAATAATTTATAGATATTTATAGGAGTAATACATTTAATTTCTCTAACAACGTTTGCGTGTCTCTAGTTTTATGTGAAGCCACTATAAATTGTTAATACGAGTACAATGTTTGACTACATTGTCGGAAGGTAATGACATTTCAACATTGTCAAATCCTTCCAACAACAGAATTTTACTTTAGAATAGAAAAAGCTTCAGTTAAAAATTAATTAAATAATGGAAACATATTGAAAACCATAACTGTAACATTAATGACCACAGTTTATATTTATGGACATTTTGTAGCATTCAAACTCTAAAAATCCATCCTGCAAAATAAATTTCATAAACTCGTTCTCCACATCCAACTTCCGTCGCTTGACAGATGCTGCCACCCGGCGAGATTATCCCAAACTAATGATCATATGACTTTAGAGGGTAAAGTACAACGGCAAGACAGCCTATCTTCACTGATACCGGTATGCGAGTCTACCTGTAGTCACACAATGTCTGACATCCATATTTAGCTACGTTAGAGATAAATTTCTTTCTTGGACTTCAAAATTTCTACCTCAGTTTTTTGGCAATGTTAATCTACAAGTTTTGTGCGTTTTAGTTCTATAATGTTTAGTAAATTTTCGTTTACACGGCACAAGCTTACGTGAACTGCGACAGGATTTTCCAGGTACTCAACCTTACAGATTTTTTCATATTTAAAATTTTGTTAATGCCTTAAAATAATTTATTAATTATCATGTATTCTTTAAAATATGTATTACATGTTTTATTTAATATTCAATGTTCTTTTGAAACTGAATGATTATAAAAATTTACTTTTCTTAAAACATACTTTACAAAATCTTGTAAAGGCACATTTTGAGTTTGGAACAATTATGTGAAATAAGTGCAAACTAATGTTGAACTTTAACGATCGAAATATCTTATAGAACATGTCAAATATAAAACAATTGGAGAAATCTGTTCTAAATCAGAAAATTTCGTTTTACAGACTTGTGCAGATCCTTGCAAGTCTTATACAAGCTTTGTTTCAAACAAATTAAATATATATATATAGATTTATAATCATCTAAGAAGCTTTTAAGTTCAATCTTAACGAATTTCTGTCATACAATCAATTTTCTTTAATTTTGGCAAATAACCAGATATTTTCTTTAATAATGAACATTAATGCTAAAACATGTCTGATTTTGTACAGACACTAAAAAACATGTTTTTTGCTATAGCTAATATGCTGGTAGAAGAAACACAGCGAAAGATCTAGACATGTTTCGTCCTGTTAACAAAACACGTTTTATCCAACATAGCTTCAGTTTCATGTGCACAAAAGTGATGTAAAAAAAAAAAAAAAACTAACTTTATAGAACTTTAATTAAACTCATATTGTATATGTGCCTAAAATTTATTTCAGCGAATATGTTTTCTTAAAAACATTCTTTTAGATGTAGACTTGTGTAATTAATTATAAAATATATAAAAAATTATTGGGTGGAGCCTGCATGCAAACTTTCGGTCCTAACAACCTCCCAGAGGTTAGTTTCTAAATTAAAACAATTGACGTCAATTTAAAAATTTAATATTCAAAATTTCCTTCTTTTCTTTTAAAATAAACTACTCATTTCATAATAAATTCTTTAGCTAAAACATAAATATATATTTATTGGCCAATATAGCATTTAAGTAATTTATAAAATAAGTAATATTATGTAACCTTTTTTTTTTAAAACTTATCATTTCATAAAGTTAAAAAAAGGGGGGGATAAATATCAGTATCTTTTCATCTTTTTTTATTTTGTAATTTTTACATTTAAGGGCGTATAATTTTTTTTTTTTGGATTAATTATAATCCTGTTAATTGTTAAGCTGTGCTCATTGTTTTTGTTAAATTTTGTAACAATAAAATATATAAACTAAAAAGGGGGGGATAAATCTTCAGAATCTATTGACTAATTTTTTTATTTAAATTATAATATTTTGTATTAAGGGCATATAACTTTATTAATTATAAGATTGTTTAATCATAAGCTGTTTATGATAATTTTGTCTCAGGATGTCTTTCTCAGATGTAAATGTTAAAATCTGAAACGTTGAAATTTCTTTGTTTAAATAAACTTGAGCCTTGTTAATCACTAAATTTGTTTTTGTCTTTTTAATTTTTAATTTCTAAACATTGTTACCATTTTGGTTCCGCCTTTCTTAAATTTAAGTCCCCTGGTAACATGTTTCTGGTAGCAGAGCGTGGTTAGCTTTAAATTCTAGTTTGTTTTTTTCTAAATTACAGAGCTTGGTTAATTTTAAATTCTGGAACCGTAGTTAATTTTCAAAATTTTGCATTGGAACTATCTAAATTTAAATTCAAAATTATCTTTGTTAAACAAGGCTCATTTTTATGTTTTGCAGCTTTTTCAAATACTGCACAACTGTTGCTGATGAAATTTTTTTTATTTAGTTTAAATATTTAAATCTCTATAAATCTATAGTCTCTTTTTTATTATTTATTTATTTTTATAAACACTTACACAAAAACTTCTAAACCAATTTCGATAAAATTTTTTTTTATTATTATTTTGTCTGCTTAAATATTTTTTTTTATATATATATATTTACATACACTGCACACTAGTCATTCACTGAATTTGATCCAGACAGCGGGCTCATTCGGGAATCCAAAAAAAATTTAAATAAATAATAAAATCCAAAAATAGTTAAAAACAAAAAAAAAACAAAAAAAAAATTCAAAATCTCCTTCGAAAATTTTCTCGAGTTTTCTTTCGCTTGTCTGTATTAATTCATACTTACACACACACATATACACAACAACTACACTACATATAATTCTTGAGTCTTTCTCTGGCTCTTTCATTTTTTGCATCATCTTAAAAGAATTTTTTTTTTTAAATTACTTGGTTTTTTTTTTTTTTTTTTTAATAATTATCAGCAACAGTTAAGATGGCAGTGGATTTGCTGCGATTAGTGGACTCGTTAAAGAATACCGAGCTTGCTTTTGAGGTAGTAGCTAGAGGTGGTGAAAAAGACATTGTAGCTAAAATGCGAACCTCTCTTAGGTCCCTTCTGCAGAACAGCGTCGAGCCCGAAATGGGAAACTTCACCGAAGACATCCTCTTGCAACAGATAGCGTTAGCCCGGAACTCCTTGTTTGTCTTGCAAGACGACCTGGAGAACCTCGATTCCGAAAGAGGAATCAAAATGATTCGTGTTCGTGCGCGCATAAACGTTTTCGGAAGACGGCTAGAGTTCCTAAATCGGGTGCATACTGAACAACTAAAAGTAGCAGACAACAATGTGCCACGGGATCTGGCCGAGCTACATAACAATTTCGCTACGCTCAAAGAAAAATTTAAAGCCTTTGAGCAAACCGTTGCTCCTCTAAAACTAAACGTAAGCATCCCGCTAACGCCCTCTGGGGGAACCACTAAAGCCAGCTCTGCAGAGCCATCTCGGTCTAATGGGCCAAATCTCCTTGCGGACACGCCGCAGGCTGACGCTCAGCAAACCAGACCTAGCAGTTCGAAAGGCTGTCAATACATTTCCTTATACGGAAAATTAAGTCATCCTGCCGAACAAATAATTTAGACAATTCCTCAGACAGATGGGTTCGACCTTGACAAATTATTAATTTTTTTTTAAATTTCTTTAAAAATAGTCAAAACTTACCCGGACGTAGCTTTAAACATTAATAATGTTCTGATGCCCTATGCTCAGGGCCCTTTAAATTCATGTCTGATTAGACATCAGACATTTAAGACTTTTCACAAAGAGGCCTTAAGTCTCTTCATACCTTCGAAAAGGTTGGCTTCTCTAGTGCAGGAGTTATTTTATAGGCCCCAGAAGACTAACGAGGCGGTGCACATTTTTGTTAATCAAATTAAAGAGGCTGCAGAAACTTTAAATTTAGATAAGTCCGAATTGGAGGTCACGGACGTCATTCTGGAGGGACTGTCTCCGGAAGTCCGCAACTGCCTAGTTTTTGTTGCCAAACCTAAAAACTTTGCAGACTTAGATAGACTCTGCGCACATGTCAACAATGTAATGTATACTGACAGGCAAAGGGCTCCATTAAAGAGACCCGAAGTTACAAGTCCTGATTTTAGACCTACGAGACCCGTGGTCTGTTACAGTTGCGGACAGCCGGGACATAGAAGCCCAGAGTGTCGGAACCGGCCTCCAACAAGGCAATATCCTCCAAAAAACGGAGGCAGGTTTGGAGTCTAGTTGGTAGCTCCAGGCCAGCCTCCCGTTCAAAAACCAACCACATCGGATTTAAACATAACACGAAACCACATTTCTTTAATAAACCATCTTTTCAAAATTTAAATTCAATTTCCTATCTAAGAAGAAACAATTTCGGCAATAAAATTCAAAATTACGTTACTCCCATCTGTTATCATTGTGGCATACCCGGTCATTATATCTGGGGTTGTAAATTCTTCTCTCTACGGAATAGGTCCAGGCAAACCAACTCTAAGCTTTCCAACTACAAACTTCAAAAAAAAAATAACATTTCTCTTAAATCTAGGGGTCTGAACGATCAGTTTTTGCCTTTGGTGGAAGTAGCTTTTGGGCAAGTTAAAGTTAAAGCTCTGCTGGACTCCGGTTCAGTAAGATGCGTCATTTCTAAAGTCCTTTTTAAAAAATTAAAGAACACCAAGGCTTTTAAATCCATAACCAGGGTGAAGGCTGATTGTGTCACGGCTTCTGGAAAAAGGTTGCCCATTTCCTACTCTTGTCGTCTTTATCTTAAAATGGAACATTGTAGTTGGAATGTGGATTTTCTGGTGGCGCATAAGTTGTCGTGTCCTCTGATCCTCGGGTCAGATTTCATATCTAAAACGGGACTGGTACTTGATCTTTCAGCAAAAAACTTCTATTTTAAATTTTCAAGGTCTATTGTTTTTCCTCTATGTAATTTCAGTAATTCTGCGTATAAACCTATAGTGTCCACAACATCTGAATCTACTGCTCCTGATCCTTTAGGTCATCTTCAAAAGAACGATAAAAACACCATTCAAAAAATAATTAATGATTTTCCTCAGGTACTCACAAAAAGGTTAGGTCTAACACATCTAGTTGAATACGATATTCAACTGAAGGACAACACTCCGGTCAAGTGTTCTCCATACCAATTGGCACCTCCCAAAATGGAATACCTCCGCGAACACATCAACGAATTGCTAGACTCAGGAGTAGTAGAACCTAGCCGTTCGGCATATGCATCCCCTGTTTTTCTGGTTCAACATCCAGAAAAGAAAACAAGGATGGTGATTGATTATCGGAGGCTCAATCAAAACATCGTCGTCGAAGCGGTGCCGCTACCTAATTTACATCAAAGTTTTAACTGGTTTGTCGGTGCCAAATATTTCACAGTATTCGATCTAAATTCAGCTTATCATCAAATCCCTTTGTCTCAAAAGTCCAAACAAATTACCAGCTTTTGTACTCCTTGGATGCTTTATCAATTTACTCGAGTCCCTTTTGGACTCTGTACTGGTGCCCAAGTGCTTACCAGACTTTTGGATCAGGTCTTCCATGACATCAAATTTAAATTCATTTTTAATTATCTGGATGACCTAGTCATCTACTCCAAAACTTGGGAAGAGCATCAAAAACATCTTCGCGAAGTCCTTACTCGTTTGCGGCGGGCTGGCTTGACTGTTAACCCAGATAAGGTCCGTTTCGCTGTGAATGAGATAAGCTTTTTAGGACACCTAGTTTCTTCTCGTGGCGTGCAAATCGACCCATCTAGAACAAAAGCAATTAGAAATTTTCCGCAACCCAAGAACCCTAAGGCCGTTTCCAGATTCATCGGAATGGTCAATTTCTTTGCTAAATTCATTCCAAATTTCGCGGAGCACGCTGCGCCTTTAAATCTGCTTCGGAGGAAGGGCCAAAAATTCTCTTGGCAAGCTGAACAAGAGAAAGCTTTTAAACATCTTCGGGAGGCAATAACACAACCTCCGGTTCTCCGGATGGCCGATTTCGCCAAACCATTCATCCTGCAAACGGATGCGAGCTCGGTGGCCCTTGGAGCAGTTCTACTCCAAGAAATTGACGG
This sequence comes from Aphrophora alni, assembly GCA_963513935.1. Classification (NCBI taxonomy): domain Eukaryota; kingdom Metazoa; phylum Arthropoda; class Insecta; order Hemiptera; family Aphrophoridae; genus Aphrophora; species Aphrophora alni. The sequence goes on from OY740769.1 coordinate 68,907,981, forward strand.
CTCACGACAGCCCATAGCGTACGCTTCACGTACTTTAACACCTGCAGAAAGAAAAGCCTCATCTGCATATGAAGCCGAATGCCTAGCAGTAGTTTTTGGAGTAGAGAAATTTAGGCAATATCTAGAGCATCGGGAATTCCTGTTAGAAACCGACAACCAAGCCCTTTCTTGGCTTTTAGCACGTCCTCGTCAACTTGGTAAATTAGGCCGATGGATTGCCAAGTTGACTTCATTGAAATTTAAGGTAGCGCACATAAGAGGAACTCAGAACATCATAGCAGACTCCCTCTCGCGCATGTTTGAACCGGAAAATTTCAACGAAGAAAATGTCACCTTTTCGTGTACCAGTATCCTCACAAATTTTCCTCTAGCTTTTCATGACATCCAGACTCATCAAAAGGCCGATCCTATTTTGAAAAATATCATTGCCGACCTCGAACAGAACATCTCTTCGGAGAAGTACTGTTTAAGTAAAGGTGTACTTTGCCTGAAAAACCATTTGGAAAAGCCCACCAGAATTTATTTACCTCAGTCCTTAGTCGACCTGGTGATTAATTACCATCACGACTCCGTTGTGGGTGGTCATCTTGGAATACTTAAAACTTTGTTTAAGGTAAAGGAGAATTTTTATTGGCCAACTTTAAAACAGGATGTCACCTCTAAAGTGCGAGCTTGTTCGGTGTGCGCTGTAAGCAAACCTGCTCACAACTCCAAATTAGGATACCTTGCCTCAACGGTTCCCAATCGTCCCATGGAAAAATTACATATCGACTACGTCGGACAGCTTCCTAGGACAAAACAGGGCTACAACATGATACTGGTCGCAGTTGACCAGTTCTCAAAATTCACCTGGCTCATGCCTGTCAGAGATGCAACTTCCCACAGTACAATTAAGGCTTTAAGCCAAAACATTTTTCAAAATTTCGGTTTTCCAAAGATAATAATCTCTGACAATGCACAATGTTTTGTATCACATGTCTTCCGCAACTTTTGTTTTTCTCGCGGTATTAAGCATGCAACTTTATCTCCTTATCACCCCCAACCTAATAATGCGGAAAGACTTAACCGAAACCTTAAGGCAGCCCTTATCGCCTATCACTCCAAAAATCAATCCTCTTGGGACGACTCCCTTTGCTGGCTTGAGCTGGCTTTCAATTTCGCACATCATGAGACTCTTAAAGCAACACCTTTTAGCATTCTTTTTAATTTTCTCCCCAATACACCACTGAGTCTCAGCTGGAACATACACGATCTCCTTCCAAAACCTAATACTAATCCATCACAAGTTTGGCGCCAGGCCAAAGACAATATAATGAAAGCACACCAAAAGGCCGAAAAGACCTATAACAAATTCAGGAAGCCTCATCTGTATAAAATCAACGATCTTGTCTGGTGTAAAACACACCCTCTGAGCTCCGCCATAGACAAGCGAGCTGCTAAATTGATGCCTCGATGGTCCGGTCCCTTCCGGATCATAGATTTTCTTACTCCAGTTACCGTTGCGCTTTCTTTCGCATATTCACCTCGCTTCATTAAAAAAGCACACGTCGAGCAACTCAAACCTCATCATATAAATTAAATATCAACAAATTTCTAGAACCTTCTCCTTTACGATTTAATTTTCTTTCTGATCTTTTTTGGCCCGCACAAATTGTCATCTGGTAGTCTTCTTTCTGTGCACTGCAGAACATAATAAAATACGGAACCAAGCCGTATTTCCTCTAAGCCAAATGCACATCTGTATGTTTGGGCATCGGTGGGCTGAGCTCTCCTAGAGCCCCTCCGTGCCGTAATCAGTATAGATGGTTGCAGGCGAAGAGATATTGATTTTTCCTTGTCCAGTGATATATCTCACTGTTTCCCGGACTTGACGCTTTTCAACCCATAGTCTGATCAACTATGAGGTTCCACTTTACGGCAATGGCCGCTACATGTACCTGACATGTTTCCCTATCTAGACATATCTTGACATCGAGCACTCCGCGGGTGTAATCGATGCGACGAGAATATAGAGAGCGTCATGAACTCTTCTGTTTCTTCGTCACCATAACGTCTTCGGACGAGGACATAGTGAGTCCATTTCCTTAATAGTTAAGTTTGGTGTATTTGTTCTTTGTTGTTTATCTTGGTGAAGGTATACTGACCGGTTCTGTTGAACTACATATAGATAATGTGGCACTCGCTATGCATGTTAGTCTTAAGTTTTTTTTGTTTATCTCGAGGTCTAAAACACCTGTCTGAGAGAAATTTTTTTTTTTTTACCCCTTCAAGCACACTCTCTCTCTCCTTTTTCTAAATTTTGCGGGGGGCCCTTCTGGCCCCTTTTCTTTTCCACTCTAACTCCGTCTTTCGGGGGGGAGAGCTGTAGCATTCAAACTCTAAAAATCCATCCTGCAAAATAAATTTCATAAACTCGTTCTCCACATCCAACTTCCGTCGCTTGACAGATGCTGCCACCCGGCGAGATTATCCCAAACTAATGATCATATGACTTTAGAGGGTAAAGTACAACGGCAAGACAGCCTATCTTCACTGATACCGGTATGCGAGTCTACCTGTAGTCACACAATGTCTGACATCCATATTTAGCTACGTTAGAGATAAATTTCTTTCTTGGACTTCAAAATTTCTACCTCAGTTTTTTGGCAATGTTAATCTACAAGTTTTGTGCGTTTTAGTTCTATAATGTTTAGTAAATTTTCGTTTACACGGCACAAGCTTACGTGAACTGCGACAGGATTTTCCAGGTACTCAACCTTACAGATTTTTTCATATTTAAAATTTTGTTAATGCCTTAAAATAATTTATTAATTATCATGTATTCTTTAAAATATGTATTACATGTTTTATTTAATATTCAATGTTCTTTTGAAACTGAATGATTATAAAAATTTACTTTTCTTAAAACATACTTTACAAAATCTTGTAAAGGCACATTTTGAGTTTGGAACAATTATGTGAAATAAGTGCAAACTAATGTTGAACTTTAACGATCGAAATATCTTATAGAACATGTCAAATATAAAACAATTGGAGAAATCTGTTCTAAATCAGAAAATTTCGTTTTACAGACTTGTGCAGATCCTTGCAAGTCTTATACAAGCTTTGTTTCAAACAAATTAAATATATATATATAGATTTATAATCATCTAAGAAGCTTTTAAGTTCAATCTTAACGAATTTCTGTCATACAATCAATTTTCTTTAATTTTGGCAAATAACCAGATATTTTCTTTAATAATGAACATTAATGCTAAAACATGTCTGATTTTGTACAGACACTAAAAAACATGTTTTTTGCTATAGCTAATATGCTGGTAGAAGAAACACAGCGAAAGATCTAGACATGTTTCGTCCTGTTAACAAAACACGTTTTATCCAACATAGCTTCAGTTTCATGTGCACAAAAGTGATGTAAAAAAAAAAAAAAACTAACTTTATAGAACTTTAATTAAACTCATATTGTATATGTGCCTAAAATTTATTTCAGCGAATATGTTTTCTTAAAAACATTCTTTTAGATGTAGACTTGTGTAATTAATTATAAAATATATAAAAAATTATTGGGTGGAGCCTGCATGCAAACTTTCGGTCCTAACAACCTCCCAGAGGTTAGTTTCTAAATTAAAACAATTGACGTCAATTTAAAAATTTAATATTCAAAATTTCCTTCTTTTCTTTTAAAATAAACTACTCATTTCATAATAAATTCTTTAGCTAAAACATAAATATATATTTATTGGCCAATATAGCATTTAAGTAATTTATAAAATAAGTAATATTATGTAACCTTTTTTTTTTAAACTTATCATTTCATAAAGTTAAAAAAAGGGGGGGATAAATATCAGTATTTTCATCTTTTTTTATTTTGTAATTTTTACATTTAAGGGCGTATAATTTTTTTTTTTTGGATTAATTATAATCCTGTTAATTGTTAAGCTGTGCTCATTGTTTTTGTTAAATTTTGTAACGATAAAATATATAAACTAAAAAGGGGGGGATAAATCTTCAGAATCTATTGACTAATTTTTTTATTTAAATTATAATATTTTGTATTAAGGGCATATAACTTTATTAATTATAAGATTGTTTAATCATAAGCTGTTTATGATAATTTTGTCTCAGGATGTCTTTCTCAGATGTAAATGTTAAAATCTGAAACGTTGAAATTTCTTTGTTTAAATAAACTTGAGCCTTGTTAATCACTAAATTTGTTTTTGTCTTTTTAATTTTTAATTTCTAAACATTGTTACCATTTTGGTTCCGCCTTTCTTAAATTTAAGTCCCCTGGTAACAATTTATTCTACTTCAATTAATCTCATTAGTTATTTTATCGTAAGACTGTGTATTAATTAAAACTAAAATCACTGCTCAGCATGGTATATAAAATAAAATGATTTTTTTTCTCATTCCTTTGATATTAGCCGGTGACCAAATGATATCCATGTTATTATTTCAGTTATAGCATCCGTTAATATGATAAATCATTCATGTAAGTGACTTGGTTTTGTTTTGAATTTTCGAATATTTAAAAATATTATTATTTTGCCTTTTTTGTGTAAGATTTTCAATAATTTTGATTGTTTACACTATCTGCACGACTTTGTGGGTTGGACAAATTATTCAATTATTATAAATTTTACAAATCTATTTCAAATTTGACTTATAATCCGTTTAAGTGTTATACATTTTGACAACACTTTAACAAATTCATTATAAATTTCTTTTCAACAATGGATTGATACAAGTCTGACAAAACCCAAACAAGTTTGTACAAATTGTCGTACAAACATATACTTTTCAATATTGATAGTCATAAATATACAGATGTTTTAACAAAAAGGTGGACTGCCTTTCCGTTTTCGGATTATATACAGCAAAACCAACAAAAAAATGTCAAATAATATATAGTCGAAATTTTTCTTCGTTTTTTGTCTATCTGTCATTTTTAGGTTTTTGTATGTTTTGTTTTACAAGTGTCCAAACACCATGACTTTTATTATAATTTTTTTTAAATGGCGGCTATTTAATTTATTTAACGAAAGATATTTCAAAAATCGTTAATTAAACAATATAACTTACAAGAGACTAAATATTTTAATTTAGTGTGTGTGTGTGTGTGTGTGTGTGTGTGTGTGTGTGTATGTGTGTGTGTGTGTGTGTAAAGGATAAATCAGTTATCGACAAAAAACTAAAAATACAATTTTTTGGAGATCGTCTACAACAATCAAAACAACACATTTTTGAATTTTGTTCATTTGTATCCATAGAAACACTACAAACATTTATATTGAAGCTTTCAGCTACAAAAATATATTTACAAAAATTGGTTAAAAATAAGATGACATTATATTTTAGTTTTTGATACGTATAGTGGTACTTGTAGACTATAATATAAAGTGTCATAAATATAAAATGAAAGTTACGTACATAACAGATAAACTCATACAATCTAGTAATGTTTTCTGTGGTGTAACATATTAAACATAACCAAAACGTATGTATCTAATGTTTAGTTTCGTGCCGCGTTATAAAGTCTATGGTTGTCTTGTTGTTATGATTGGTCATTGAAATTCTTTTGTTTTATCTCAACACCATTTTATTTTACACCACAGAAAACATTACTAGATTGTATGAGTTTATTTGTTATGAACCTCATTTTCATTTTATATTTATGACATTTTATATTATAGTCTACAAGTACCACTATACGTATCAAAAACTAAAATATAATGTCATCTTATTTTTAACGAACCGTCGTTACATAACGGTTCTTGTATATGTTTATATTGGAATATCTTGAATATATCTCTGGTCTTTAAAACATATATAGATATATGAAATAACTCAGGTATTCAGGCATCTACTTATATAATATTTAGACCGTGAAACATTTATTTTAATCTGTTATTTATTACGTTGAACTATCCATATTGGCGAGTTTAATGGAATGTTATGTTTATATTTCTGTTGCATTTATAATTAATGTAATATATATAACAATTAATATATTCAATAAATCCAATTTCAAAAATAAAATAATACAACTTATAATATTATTATATTATATTAATAATAATATGAAAATAATATATTTATAAAACTTAAAATTTATACTATAATATAAAAATCTAACTGTGTGTGTGTGTGTGTGTGTGTGTGTGTGTGTGTGTGTGTGTGTGTGTGTGTGTGTGTGTGTGTGTATGTGTGTGTGTGTGTGTGTGTGTGTGTGTGTGTGTGTGTGTGTGTGTGTGTGTGTGTGTGTGTGTGTGTGTGTGTGTGTGTGTGTGTGTGTGTGTGTGTGTGTGTGTGTGTGTGTGTGTGTGTGTGTGTGTGTGTGTGTGTGTGTGTGTGTGTGTGTGTGTGTGTGTGTGTGTGTGTGTGTGTGTGTGTGTGTGTGTGTGTGTGTGTGTGTGTGTGTGTGTGTGTGTGTGTGTGTGTGTGTGTGTGTGTGTGTATATAGTACATAAATTCATGATAGATTTATCGGATTATATCCATAATTTCTTCAATAACTAAATTAGTATTCCACTTGAACCTCTTTGAGTTAATATTTAATTTGCTCTACGTTAACAATAAAACATAATCATGGACTTGTAATATTTGATTTAACTGTAATTATTTATTGTTACAAATAACAATAAAAGGTAATACAATAAATGTACAATCAAATTTGTATTACCTTGCAGGTTGGACATAAGGTGAGAATTTACAATTTTACCATCTAAGCTAAGTAATCCTTATAATTACATAAATGTAACCAATAACCGATATCATCTAATTTTTCGAAATATGGGTCTATTTAAAGCAGAGCTTTATCGCCACGTTGCTTTCACTCTTATCTCATAATTCGTTTTATTACAACACGTTGGTATAATAAATGCTTAATATTATGAGATAAAAGTGACAAGGAAACTATTTTAATTCAAATTTATTACGACTGTTTGAATTACAAAATTAAGTATTTCAAAATGTATTTGAGTTTATTTTAAATTAATACATTTAGTTGAAATTGATACTTTTTTTAAGCTACTTTATAATGCCTTAATAAATGGAAATACAATGAAATTAAAACTAATTGCACCTTGATAAATTATACACTTTTATAACAAAAATCAATTTAATTTCTTTAGCATCGTTTGCGTGTCTATAGTTGTACATGAAGCAACTGTAAAAGCTAATAAAGTATTTGCCTTTGTTGTTGAAGGTTAGTGACATTAAAACACCAGCAAATTATCAAAAGTGCAGCATGGTACTTTACAAAAGTTACAGTAAAAGAAAAAAATAAATTGGGCCGTAAATAAAATCATTACTTTTAAATTAACATCCACAGACTGCGGTATATTTAATTACTCATTTTTAAAGAAAGTAATACAACTGGGCCTAAACAAAGACAATTTATATAGCTATTGTTTTATATAACTGTGTACTTTATTTGATTAAGGCGTAATGTTTATCATCTTTTATAAATGAATGAGATTCGAATATTAAACAGCTTATGAAATTTAAGAATAATTATAATGTTTAACACCTGTTAACTATTTTTTATTTTTATTATAGCTTTACAATCCGTCCTCAGGGGTATTCCTTTTTGATGTAAAGCTACAGTTTTCCCTAGTAACGTGACCCAGTTTTCAAATATTTCTAAATATTCCCTTTGCCAGAGTTTATATAAATTATTTTACTGAATTCCTCAAATTTTATACAAGCATTAGTTTTAGTGAACAGTTTGCACCATTTTCTCGTTGTAAAGTATCAAAATCCAGAAATCGTCTACTCTTATTATTATTTTCATATTAAGTGTGAGCAATGTTTGTCGTAGTTTCACAACATTAAATATATGAATCGATGTTTACATACGTTTATTATTTTTGTAAGAAATATTGCAAAACAATAAATGAAATGTGAAGTTAATTTCCCTGCTGACTTTTTAACTTTAGCTATCATATTTCTAAGAAGTTTTGTATGTCAAATTTATTTTCTATTTCATGGTTAGCGGATAGATATTACAAATTTATATCAATTGGTAAATATCTAAGAGACTATGTTGACTAAGGGAGTGTAGTTATCTGTAAATTAAAATTTAAATAGCTACAGAATAATAAAATAACGAAAAGCGTGCGATATACGATAATCAAGGTATCTTTTGTAGCATGATAGCATACCGAATGTTCGTTGAGATACAAGTTGCTAACATACACTTATTTGGACTTACACTCCCAAAAATCGGCCCCTGGTTCAATCAAACTAACCCTCGATCGTTAAGAAAACATTCACTATTGGAGTATTCCTTACGTTGAACTAAATCCTAATAGTATAAAAAGAATAAGTTTCTTGAATATATATATGTGTGTATATATATATATATATATAGATACGCAACTGTACCCTTTCTGAGGACTGTCCTATTCTGATGACCAACTCTTCAGAAAGGGGTCGGTTTTGTATAAATCCTCAGAAATGGGACATATGTGTACATATGTGTTGCAACCTCCGTTTTTCATTTCTTTAATGTTACTTACTCCTGCCATTAATTTCAGTCAAAAAATAATTAGGAATTTTAATATCTATATTTTTTGTTATTACAAGAACGATAAGTATGTCTTCAATTAAGTATATACTATTAGCCTGATAAATGTACACTTTTAACATAGAATTTATTTTTATAATGGATTAAAATTAGGATTTAAGTAGTTAAAAGTATATTGAGGGCGGCAACCACCCATATATACATTGCATTTTACGCGAGTTTTCTGGTTTATTACTGTTTTTATTTTACTTAGATACAACATTATGATGAATCAAATTTCACAGTCTTATCTCATTTGTTTACATTTGCTATCTGATAATGTAATTAGTTTTTAATTGCACAGTGTTCCAAAAAAAAATTTTTTTGAATACAAAAAATGATTTTATTTTGTGTACAATCCAAAACTAAGAAAAACTACAAGCTGTACTAAAACTGTTTATATTTAACAACGTAAACCATAGAAGACTACGGAAAGTATGTGTTTATGTTCAAAATGTCCACCAAGAGCTACTTGACAATGTTCCAAACGAGTATAAACCGCATGTATTGCTTTACTTTTAATTTCATCTCTAATTTTCTGTATTGTTAGTCGTATTTTTCTTTCAGGTTTCAGATTCGTAGGTCTATTATAGTAAACGTTTATTTTCAAATAGCCACAAAGGAAATAAACTAAAGGATTTCAATCTGGAGATCTAGACCGTCGTTCGATGGCCAATTCGCCCAATACATCTGTTGGGTAAAAGCTGATGTAATTTTGCAATACTAGGGAATAATGAATGAGAATTCAGAACCTTTGGACTAAGAGTTAAAAACCAATTCACTTTGGAGTAGAAAAAAACACCAAAATAATTCTATAAAAAATAATTTTAGGAACACTCTGTGAAGAAAATTTATATATTTAGTTACTTTATCAGATAGCAAATGTAAACAGCTTTCAAAAGAGATGTCACATGAATGTTTTTCTTGTGTTATGGCCGAGTTATTGTGATAAGACTGTGTAATGGGGAAAAGAATGTGGACTTTTTAGGAGTAATTGAAGGGGAAACATTAATATCGTTATTTAAAAAAACGGGGGAAAAACGTTTAATATTTTTCGGAATACCCTGTATATGGAACCTAAGATTTAGCACTCCCTATAGATAGACCCAACCAAGAGCTTTCCATTAATGTGTCTATTACCTTCCTACGCCAATTAGAAGCTGATATGTATTCCAATGCGCGATTTTTGAGACAGACTCTGTAGGCCTACATACGACAGACTCCAAACATTTTTTTAGATTCAAAACGGATTTATCAGTAAATTTTATTATTTCACCTTCATCATAACTTGCTCTGTAAAAAAGGGTAAAGAGGTAAACTAATATCGTTTCAACGTACAAACACGCGGTCAGTTCGCGTTTTCCGTTTGTAGCCCTACCTTTTGTGGTAACGTCACGGAAGTTACCACGGTGTTTCTGTAATGCGCGGAGATAATTTAGGGGGTGCTTATAAGGGTTTAAATTTAAAAGAAGTTCCTATAAACACATATTAGGTAACGCTTCTTTTACCAACTATCCGCTATTTTGTATTTTTGTTACTAAATAATTTATATCTCTAGAACAGTACGACCAATTGAGTAGTAATTTTGCACGATACTCATCAATATGCTCTAGTTTGAAAAAAATAATAATCTGTTTAACACCCATATTTTATGCTTGTATAACTAATAAGGACAGAAAAGTTTTAGGGTTAATCCACAGCATGGCAAACATACCTTAAACCATTTAGCTAGTTATAAATTGCCTTAAAGTAATCCGTTTCATAATGACGGTAATTTAAAATATATCTACATTAAAATTAGTTCCTATTATTTATCGATTTTATAAATAATAAATATTTCACATTCATTGTGAATATAAGTAACAAAAACATAAATAGTGAGTACCTGTAATAAATGAATAGTCTGACACAGCCATATTAAACAATAACCGTAAAATTTAATATATTCAAATACATATCGTTTCATAGTGCTACAAGTATAAAAAAATAAATTTTGATATTAAGAGAGAGGAAGGGAACCTATAAAGAAAAGATATGATAAGGAAGACATTGTGAACCTAAAATAAGAGTGTAAACAAAGACCAACTCCCATAACGCATAAACCACAATTTTTGTAGATGCCGACCAACACGTTTTGTTTGCGACTCTTGAGAAAAATTAGATCAAAATCATTTGAACCGATAAGTCAAAAATCGCATGAACTTTTAGGCTCCAATCTCAACAATTTTCAAGGTATCGACTTCAACTTTGGTTTTCTAATAAAACATAAACAAGTTAATGTATATACAAAGTTTTAAGCAAATAGAAAAAAATAGTTGAAAGTAAGAATTGGTATATGCACGGATTTTCCCGTCGGTACTACACAAAATTTTATCATTCCCAAAATTTTGAGATATTTAATCCAACCTTGGAATGCAAGTTACTCTGCATGTGTACCTAGTTTCAAGTCATATTAAATTTTTATTTTTTAATGGAACAAAAACCATAAATACACAGATATCCAATCTAACATGGAGATATTACACTTTTGCAAAAAAAAGTAAGTACATGGATTCCGTAGAAGAGTTCGAGATCTATAAAGGTGTAAAAATAGATTCATCTAATATCCCCAATGACAAACTATCCTTTAAATCAAATCTAATTTATGATGTTGTAAGCATCTAGACAGACAGCATGATAAACAGACGTCATACTAGACCACCACGATAGATAACAGAGAAGGCAGGGAGTATCTGTGCCTACAGCAATAATTCCGCAGTTTAGATTTGCCGGGTATTGGCCATGCACGCGATATTTCGGCCAAAATAACTGTTTGTGCTGTTAACGGTTTTACGTTGTGTTGTGTTTTTAGTGTTTTATTGTTATGTGACGACCTCTAATAAGTGATTTGACTATTTTGTGCGGCCTGATGATGGAAACCTAGTGTAGTGTAGTGTAGTGTAGTGATGGAAACCGCGATAGCCTTTATGTCTTGAGGTGAGTAATTAGATACAAGACAATATACTATAGAATATAATTCTTTCATAGGCCTATACTCATAATCACTTTAATGACGGTGGTCAAGGTTCATTTTTGTTTTTTGTCAACTATTCCAGAACGGTAATACTTTTTCCTCGTAATTTTGAAAACGAAATTGGGCCATTAATCTTAGCATAATTTTAAAATTTGAACTAAACCGTGTTTGATAAATTACGCGTTTTATATCAATCCCAAGACCAATGGTTTTTCGTTATTTCCCATAACCGATACCGATTAACGATTTCCGATAACACATGAACCGGAATTTTTGTAGATGTCGACCAATACGTTTTGTTTTGGCCTCTTGAGAAAATTTTCATCAAAATCATTTGAGCCTGCTTTTGAGAAAACTGTAAATTTGCGGTGGGTATTAGGAAACTGCATGAATTTATAGGCTCCAATTTCAACAATTTTCAAGGTATCGACTTCAATTTTGGTTTTATAATAAAACATATACTAGTTAACCTAAAATTTTGAGATATATACTACAACCTTGCAATACAAGTCATATCTTAAATATGTTTTTAATTGAACCGGAAGAATCATTTTTATTTTCAGTACCAGGGGTATATTTATCGCTAATTAGTGGCTTTAATGTATAATATTTTCTCTATGTTATGTCAAAACTCGGTACACTAATAATAATACACTTACCAATAAATATGTATACCTATTTTCAGTTGTTACCATGGGCATTTTCTAAAATAGATATTGTAATGCGTTCGGATAGTGCCGTCGTTAATGCAACAATTCAAGCAGTGATTAGCTCTATTTTAAAAATATTGATAATATCGACTTGAAATTCGCTACACAAGTTAAGAATGCTTGTGAATTACTATACTAGTTTTTGAGACGATATTACAAAAATTGTTGAAACTGAGTATGTCGAATTTGGAAAATGTTAAAACTGGACCTGATGCATGTATGCAAAAAAAAACCAAAAAAATATTCAAATTATTTTCATGGTAGTAGAATATCGAAAAGATATCCAGCTAAAAATGTTAAGTAGACTTTAAAAAAATCTTTTTTTTTTTTATTAAATAACAATTCTCTATTTCTGTATAAATAAAAAATGGCTTCTCAACAAAAATTTAATTACTCAAAAGTGTTACTCAGAAACACAACAAAATATAATTATTGTTTAAACATAAAAGTCCAACATTTTAAAATAACCAGTAGTTCCTGTCCAAAGAAGTCAAAATAGCAGATTTAATATAAAATTTAAATAATTATTTTAAAATATTGAAATTATTCTTATAGAGCCATAAAAACTTCAACGGATTTGTTAAATTGTCAAAAATCGTTGTTTACACATAAAAACGTACTTTAAAATGTTAGAAAAGGTAAGTTTTTCCACACAAAAACTGGAAGTCAGGACGGACCCAAAGAGAGCAATAAAATCAAACTTTGTAAAAATTCATGTTTTCAAGTATAGAATGCAGTATTTAATTAATTGATATATTGCAATTATCCCTCAGTCCCAAATGTGTAAACATAGTATATAACGTAAATAATCTATTTTGTATTTTTTATAAAATCGTTAAAATTAATCCCAATGTTAAACTTTTGTTTTAGGTTAAAATACATTTTTAAATATTATATTTGTGACGATTAAAATGTTTTAAGAATAGTTAACACAAAGTATCTAAAATAATCCTAAAAATAAAAACACGTTCAATATTCTCGTTTCTCAAATAAAACCCACATGCGCGTTCGCGCCGACGAGCGTTCACACACACACACACCCCCCCCCACACACACCCCCCCCACACACACACACACACACTCTAAAATCATACTTAAAATAATACCAGGTGAACCAAAAGTCTAAATACCTCTAAATATTTCGCAGGAGAGTAATATTATCATATACAAATTCCAAGGCTATTTATTATGATAAAACTATTTAAAAACATGTTCCAAATTTTTACCATCCGTCTTGAATTAACTGATATGTTCTAAATGGAAAGGTGGTAGTGTGGTACTTTATTTTCAACTAGGAGGATTACAATGGTGAAAGCTGATTTTTATTATATTCTGTTTACCAACCAGGTAACCAGTGAGTATGCCTTACTACCAGCTCGAATGTGTAGGCACCTTAACACTAAGAAATAATAAAAAAATAACATTGAAACATATTTGTTGAATATTGCAAGCATCCAATACACAGTACTTTGAAATTAATAAGAAACTAAACAAAGTCCACTCAATTTATTTCTACTTTCTTTATTAAGAAGATGTAAGGAGAGAAAGTATTTCTTGCACAATATTTCATATTGTGTAGGTTGTGTTCTCACCTTTTTCCCTACTACTTCAAATTCTCGGCTTTTCCCGATTTCCCGGTTTTTTTCCTGTTTGGTTGACGCCCTGTATTATAATCATTTAACAGTCAATGGAAGGTCGGTTGTCAAACTGAATGATCTAAGGTAATAAAATTAACAGACTTTTTTTTTAAAATATTACTTTATTTCACTTTCTTATGGGGGGGGGGACATAATGACCAATACTGACATAAAATTAATACAGATTTAAAAAAAAAATACTTTAATTCTCTTCCTTATGGAGGTAACATAAGATCAATACTGACTTCATCTAGATCATAGGATATAAGAAATAACACACAATTATAAGAAATATTAAAAACAATAATGATACTTTAAAACTAATTGAAATTGAAGTTCATAGCTCTGCTTCCATAGTTAAATAAAATAATTAAAAGTAATTTTTATTAAATAACACCTTTACAAAGTGTACTTACGCTCTAAATAGAGTATATTATATATAATAGAGTAATATAATAAAATATTTTTTTAAATTTTGTTTTACCTTTGTTGTTTATGTAAGTACCAAAATTTCTAGGGACATTTGTATAAATATTTATTACTTTAACTTGATAATTATTGACAGGTAGCACATTCATTGCTTGTTCTATAACAATTAAGATACTTCATATTTTAATTATTACCCGTGTGATTTATAATAATGTGACATAAAAGATTCTGAAAAAATTGGCTAAAAAGACAAATAATTAGGTCAAACATTATTTCAGCCACTAGTTAATATTGATTATTGTATTCTTGCTCATCATGTTTTAAAAAAAGTTCCACATTTATGTGAAAGATACACAGTTGAAGTTGATTAAAATGTTAATTTCATTACATTTAATTAATATATACAAGAATTTATATTTATTCCTTAGTTATTACTGTATTTAGTTTTTGTTTTGTTAGTATAGATTTTCTTTGATAATATCACCAGTTAGTTATAGCAAAAGGGAAATTATTCATTTAACTTCTTACTTTAAAACCAAAATGTATTGCACTGATTCCAGATAACGTAGATATAATTGTTTTAGCAACCTTTGTAATACAAGAAAAAATATTTTATTGAAATTGGGTAGTGAAAAATAACCCATAAACATTTTAAATTTAACTGAATGTTATTATGTACAAATATTTTTGTTATAAAAATGATTTAATGAAAACTCAGTTAAAGAACTCAGTTATATTTGATTTTTTTTTTAGTGTCCCTCACACCGTTTGCGATCTGCGATATCCCGCCATTTTTTTATTTAAAGAATATCAGCAGGTGTTGACTCACTGCATTGTTCCACAAATTTCAGTGCAACACTCATTGGGTCTCGTCGTTATTCCATTAAAGGTTTTGAATTATTACGATAACTCAAATTTATACGATACTACACGCAAAGTATTAATTGAGTACATACATTTACCCATTTAATTTCTTTATATTTTTACATAAAGTATTACTGTATTTTTATCGTTTCGGTTGACCCGAGTTCGGTTAACCGGGATTCTACTGTATATGCATTTAAAAGTAAGGTCTGCATATGAATACAATACTCAGCTAAAAATGAATGTTATAAGAAATAAATAATTATTTTGTAATACTATTATAATTTAAGTTATAATAATTAGATGTCAGCAAATTGAACAAAAAATAAAATGATATTCCTATAAAACATAACGAAATCTGGTAATAATATTAAATACTAAAATGATATTAATTAAAGTTCAAAAAGTACAATAAAAGACCAGTACAATCTAGTGGGATTCGAACTCAAACACCAGTTTCAAAACATAAAAATTATATTTTTTAAATGAAAATAAAAATTTTATAACAACACAGACCTAAAATGTAAATACAACAAAATATTAATGAAAAATAAGTTTATATAAATAACAGTTGTTCCTAAACCTAATTATTACAAACACAGACCTAAAATGTAAATACCTATAACAAAATATAATGAAAAATAAGTTCTAAACTTATTATTAAGTTATTAATAAGTTATTATTATATAATTGTTCCTAAACTGAATTATTACAAATCACTTATTTCTAATGTGTAAGAATTTAGGGAAGTACCTAGGGAGCGAGAGAGCAGACTTTTTTCTTGTAATTTTAGAGAAAAAAAATTCTAATTAAAATGAAATTAAATAAAGCAAAATAAAATAGTATTTAAGGTTTTAATTTTTCGTTAAATGACACCTAAGCCAACTTGTAGTTAGAGTAATTGGATTAGATCACACTGGTGTGCAAGAGACAAAAGAACCAGAAAGGCCACAAATAAAATTAAAAGTTCAACCACAGAGTAAAGTTCTTGGCTAAATATATAGACATTTTAAAATATAATTTAACTAAATAATTATTTCTTGATTTGATAAATTACTACTCCACAAGTATTTTGAACCTCTTCCATTGTTATGCTAGCCAGTACAACAGGTCTCGGAATGTATGATCTAACAACTACTACCATTCAGCAAACATTCCGTGGGATCTCTATTCTGCGGGTGCGATACTAAGTTGACGGAAAACATTATCAAAACCGTATATTTATGAACAAAAAGGTTTTATGCTACTTCATGAGCACTGTTTTACTAAATTGAACGAAGTCTGTATTTGAAATAATTTTAAAGAAAGTATTTATGAGCACAAATAATTATGTTACTCAATTAGTACTTTGTTAGTATATTAAACTATATTGGTATTTTAAAGGTATTTAGAAGCAGATTATAAAAGTTATTTTTAACAGATTGTAACAGATTATGAAAGTTATTTACCTTAATTTGAAAATTAAATTAAAAACTGGTTCTATTAAAATCCGTCTGTAGTAGGAAGCAAATAACATTAACATGATAAATATATTTCATAATAAAATTAATATCATGACAGAAAAAAAACTAACACAAATATTATAATAATAATAATTTAATAAATTAATTAATAAATAAAGGATTAAAATTGAACAATATTTTTACTAACGTTCTATCATTCTAATGTTTTCACTTTGATTGTAACAGAGGCCAATGTATGTAATATGCTGCTTTCTGTGTACCATTATATTTTTATTGAAACCTGAAAATAAATCATTCATATTTGGTTTCGCCATTCCGACTATTGATAATTTATTATAATTATGACTCACCGTCAACAATAGTCTAGTTTTTTATTTTTAATGGCGAAACCAAATATGAATGAAGTATCAGCAAGTCAAGCTAAACTCGCCTATAAGTATAGAAATACTAAATTTAAAATACAAAACATAATACAGGACATTAAGTTTAACAACAAATGTATTTCTAATGCAATAATTAAGGATTAAGATTAACAAATCACAATTTCAATAATTATATACTGACGATGTACAGCTATATTAAAGAAATTAAAAAACTTATTTAACTCTAATTGTGAAAGAAAATTATAGATTATAAAATAGTATTGAGTTATGTTTTCTCAAGAATAGTGAAGGGATTGAAGATAATTGTTATTACTTGTTTTTACATATGAACATTGAAATATTAACATTTTGTTATTGAAGTGTTTTCTTACCATTCTTTAAAGTAAATAAAATAATTTCTTTTCTTGTCCCTGAAAATTGAGTTATTTATTATTTAATTTTGCCATTGTAATTAAGAGTGATTTCTAGAAGTATAATTAATTAGTGAGATATAGTTTTATTTATTGTAACTTCTTTCTTTATTTTTACCAATAGAACACACCCTAGAAGTGTTTTTACAAAATTCCTAAGACACTCTGTATAATATGAGTGCAAGTTTCTATTTATTTTAATACTCCGGATCGGTAATTCTCAGTAAATTGGGTGCTGAGATGTCTCGTAATTGTATAAGACATTTAAGGCTCTGCAATACATAAAATTCCGGGAGCATTCTCGCCCAAAAGAACAATGTTAATTTTTTTATGCTGAAATTTTTAAGAACAGTTGTTTAGGTATTAGAAAATTCGTATTAGGTTTTTGAAAAATCGTTATACTATATTTAAAAGAAAGGGAAAGATTCTTCACTTTTTGTGGTTCTATTTGTTTCCCCAGAAAAAATTATAAAACAAGAAAATATATTTCCCCCCTGACATTTAAGATGAGCCATCAACGATAATAATTCTGTGTTAATAAATGGCAGCGTTATAACTGTTCTTATTTAACACTGTTTAACATTATTCTAACGGGTGATATGTTAATTCAGATCTATGCACTGCAGACCCTTAACAATAAACACCAAAACAGATCAGAAACATTTACACATAGTTGGGCAAATAACAGTTATTAGTCCCATGGTCTATACTATTGCATACACCCTTGGCCTAATCACTATTTTTCACCTCAACTAAGTATATAAGTTGGTTTCATACTGAATGATGTGGTATATTAACCAACAATCCTATTAGTCTATGCTCTTTACACCTTTAGCCAAGATTAGTCTTCGCCCATTGTTCAACAAAAACTGTTGTCCGTTTGGCCAGATTTATCAAACACTCACTGGTCTAAATTGAGCATACACTCAGTGGCCTGTTGATTACATACCCTTACATGTAGTGTTATACATGAAATAGTAGAGATTAAACCTTCTTGTAATTAAAAAAAAGATAATTTTATAGCTATTAAAATAATCTTTTTCATACATGCACCTATATGTTTATACACATTGTAATAATAATGTACAGCATAACACAAACATTTGATAGTTACCTATGAAAAACGCATGTAAAACAAAAACATTTAAGAGAAACAAGTTATATCATTCACTACCAATGTGGCATTTTTTAACAAATTATGTTTTGTCATAATTTTGGCCAGTGATAAACATAAATAAATAATAATATAATAAATTTATATGTACTGTATAAATATTTTTTTAAGTATTATTTAAAGTGCACATAACATCCAAATATAATGTGAATACATTTTACAACAAAATAAATAACACATTAACTTTAAACAGCTGGAAATATTTAATTAATTCAGTCCAACAAGTTCCCCTCGGTTGACTTTATCAATTATTTATTTTAGAATTTTTATTTTCTTAAGTTTACGGCGAGCAGCACTTGTTCGGCCGGCCTTTTGGTCCATCGATTTCATTTCTTTTAAAATGTTCAGTTCTGAGTAAATTTGACTTCTGGTTACACTTGGATCACCTGTTAATGAGACAAACAGCTTTAGTAATTTAAGACTGCAACCAAATTTACTGGTTGAAATGACTAACTTATAGCTGATAAAAACAGGAAATAGGCTATATTTATTCTCTATCCAACCATGTCATTTAACAAAATATACAAAATAAACCCATGATAATGTTGAAATTTCAATCAATCAATGATGTTACATTGATATTATTCCAGTGTTTATTTCTAAGTTAGGTAATGATAGATTTTTACTTACAGTATTAATCCAAATAAGAGTAAATAAGATGATTTAAAACAATAAAAAAATAGAAAGTTGAGCTAAAATAACCCTGTCATAAATAACAACTTTAATGAAAGTTCATTAATCAATTGACCAGTTTAAAAAAAAAATGGGTTGCTTCATTCTTAGAATTTGTCAATTGCATTGACTGAACACATTAGTAAAGTTACAAAGAGAAGAATCTAAAATTTTTTGCTAAGAAAAAAGGTAAAAAGGGGGAAATAGCCAATTCTGATATAAAATAAATATTACATTGATAAATGTAAGATATTTTTGCGATTACACAAGTAAAATCTTATATCAGTTTTTTTTAAATTTAAACTGTAAAAAGTCTAAAATAATTGATATATATGTATATAAATATTTTGATATGTTCATTATTTATCTTACCAGCTAAAATATGTTGGGTTGTTTCATTCTCAGAGTTTGGCAATTGGATTAACTGAACATTAGCCAAATCATAAAGAGGAGAATCTAAAATGCTTCTTGCTATTTGTCTACAATTTTCTAGATCATTGCAGCTTACAGATTAAAAAAAACAATCAATGTAGGTACTTAGTTATTAGACAACACAAACCTTTCTTGTATTATGTCTGGCTTGTACTTGGACGGGCCGGACATATACTCTGCATTATTAAAGATATTTTTCAAAAGTTAATAACTTTGCTCTTTGCTGCTATGGTTACATTAGACCGGTATGGGCAAAAGGAAACAAAAGGTGTGGGATGGGATGGACGCGATTTCGGTGGAGCCACATGGCCCCCACAAGGGTGGGGCTGGTGCAACTCTGGTCACAAGGCCCGGGACCCCGGGTGGGGGGCCCTGGCCTAGCCCTGTTTTAATTTTTTTTAAAATATTTATTGCAGAATATTTTACAGCGGATTATAGATTAAAAATTCAAATATATAATTATTACAAAGTCAAAGTTTAGTAAAATAATATTAATTCTAGATTATTAATGATTTTAGTGAAAAGAAAGCTACGATTAAATAGACTATCAAACATCAAAGTAAGTTTTCTGTTATAAGAGTATTAAACACTTCAAAACATTTTAATAGTTTAGCTCCTAACTTTTTAATAATCTTATTATTTTGTCAACTTGAATTTTAATCTTGGTCAGTAAGAGAAATCAATCTCAAAATGGAAATGTACTTTCAGTAAAATAAAAGTGAATGATTTACTTTAATTTATGTTTGCAATAATTTTGTCAATAAAGTTTGTTTTTTAGATTGAACTGATAGGCTTAATTATTCCTTATTATCAATTATCAGTTTAAATAAAATTTGCAAAGAGTTAAAAATTACCATGTAATTTTTGAAACATAGAATAGCACGCGAACATAGGTGGGGGGGGCTGATCCTGGTTACAGGGCCGGCAATCGAATGTGGAGCCAAACAAGAAGTGATAAATTTAAAAAATAATATTTTTGCAATAAATTATTGTTTTGCTTTGTCAAAATCTAATAATTTTAATTCTTACCTGATGACATTCTAGCCGTGGAGATTTCGTATGTTTCGGTGAAGATGGATTTTCATCATAAGATGTGTCTTGAAAAAGGCGTCGTGTGCAGGTTCCTTGTAAAAAGAAAAGACTTAGTGTAGTAAAATATATTTTAATTTAGGAAGTATTAAAAGCTAGGCTGTCGACAAATTGTACAAACACAACTAACCATTTATTAAATAGAGCAATAAATACGAATTCCACTTTTAGCATCATATGCTGCTTTCCATCAGGGTCACGGGCAATTTAAATGCCAAGTGATGCTGTATTATTTTTATATGATAAAATAATATTATGTACGAGTAATTATTGAAACAAAATTTCAGTTTAAATCAAAACTTATACCCGATTCAACCGTCACTGAACACTTTATAATAAAGCTTTGCATAGTATAAACATTTTCCAACACGAAAAGGAACTACTTTTATACTGACGGTTTAAATGATTTGATTGATTTTATAAATATCAAAAGGTTTAAAGATAACGTATATTGTCTAACTTACAAAAAATTCGAGTTAACCATTTGGCGATTAGAAACATTAAGTCTATTTGTTTTATTTTTTCGTAGTGAAATTAATAAGTTAGAAAAAAAGCTTTATTATATTTTCATAATTTTTTACTGTCTTTTTCCCAAAACATTTATCATGCCTAAAAGTCTAAAGAAATGTTAAAAAGGGTTGGGTTACATTAATTTCTTTGAAAAATTATCAAAACTCGTAATCAAACTTCAATTATCTAGTCTATATGTACACAAATCAAATTACTACAAAAAAAAAAATAATAATAAGTAAAAAAACTTTAAGCTATGCAATTTGTAACAAATTTTAATTTTGCAGTGTCCATAGATCTTATTTGAAATGATTAGAGATCAGAGATATTAGGATTGAAAAGAAGGGGGTGAAATATGTAAACATGAAAGATATAATAATACAAATATATTAGGCTAAACACTACATCTAAAGCAATTGAAAATATTTCTTACCCTTTTTAGGGTTATGTTCCTTTGTACCCTTTTTAGACAGGCAGAAAATATTCAAGGAAAAACGGAACAAATGAAAATGGCAACTGTTAACATGTAACGAATACAAAACTAGTCGATAGTCCCATCACTAAACATAAACAAATTTACACACTTTCACGGTCAAGATCAAACAGTAGCTAGAAAAAAGGCCGCGTTATTAGTTCACACGTGCCAACCCCTGTCGTGAGATTTATAAATGGTTAATGATCTCTGGTTAAACAAAAATATTTCATTAATATCAGTATGTCAAAATATATCTTGCATACATACTCTAAAATATATATTTTTAATTTTTTTAATTTTATTTTTTTATTAGATAGGTTTATTTCAAATAAAAATTATTATTAATACATTAAAAAAAAAATCAAGATACCTTACTTAATTAATAATTGATTAAAGAACGAGAATAATTTAGGAGATAATAGCTATATTATATATTATTTTACTTACCTAGTAACGTATTACCTCTTCTAACTCTTCTACTGGCAAAACTAATCAGCAAAGCTATAAACAGCACTTATTTATAGGGTACGTTAAGAGTAGGGCTAAAGTTGTTTTCAGAGGAAAAGATATGTCTAAAAAAAGTTCTAAAATAATTTGTTTAGGCTACAAAATTTGTTAATATTAAAATAACGTTTAAATTGTTCACTTTCTTCAACAATTGACACAATCACAAAATGATTATTAATTAGTAAAGGCGCAATTCCACTAAGGCACTGTAACTGAGTCGCTGCACAACTTTACTGTGAGTCAAGCCATTGAATACTTAGGAAGTACGGCTGGAGCTCGGCTCTACCTGCGAGAGACTAAAGAATCTGCTGGACCGGAAGCTAACCTTCCGGTCCATATGTTAGAACTACAAAAATAAAACGAAAATGTTATATTGCTAGTCTAAAGTAATTTGTTTGGGATACTGATGAACTACCGGTAACAGAAATACAACACGGGGGGGGGGATTAGGAAATAGGAGATACAAAATTATAGTTTATTCCCACGTTCTAATAATAGAACGGCCCAACGATTCCTAAAATTTGGAGAGTGAATCGCTCTCCCACTCTCAGTTATTCTCTCTCTCTCTCTCTCTCTCTCTCTCTCTCTCTCTCTCTCTCTCTCTCTCTCTCTCTCTCTCTCTCTCTCTCTCTCTCTCTCTCTCTCTCTCTCTCTCTCTCTCTCTCTCTCCCTCTCTCGCAAGCAAGCACACTCAAAAAATCAACGTTTTCAGAATATCTATGAAAACTATGAAGATTGAAAAATACTCGTAGACGAAAAATCGGTTAAAAATAAGCAAACATTTGATAAAATCAAAAGAAATTGCCATCCAATATAATATTTTTAATCAGGGAACTTAATCATTTATAAAAATAACAATGGTTTTACCACAATTGCTAGGAATTTAACAATAAACATACGAGGTAGAATGAAAATGATGAAAAATTGGTCAAAAATAGAATAGAAAACAATCTTCCGATTACTCGGTTTTCTTGTGACAACAACAATTGGCTAACTGACGAGTCAAATATTATCCATTTCTACTCCTTCCTTCCGTTCTAATGGTAGCTCACTGCCAGACAGTGTAGACTGTAGAGTATAAACGTTTACATAAGTTAAAAACATAAAACGTTTTATAAATGTTTTGTATCTTTTTTTAATGAATAATGTTTATCCCCTACTAACGGGAATTCTAACCGAAATTAGTATTTTAATTAAATAGTAGGTTTTCAATTACATTATTGTTTGTATGTAATCATATTTTTGAAAGAAATATATTTCAGAAACAGTTTACAAGTGTAGCCTACTTTCATAAGTTAGGTGTTTTATTTTCGTTGAATAGTTTAAATTCGATACTTTGGCGCACCTATATGTTTAAAAAAAAATTGAGTTGGAATATTGCAAACAGTATTGAAAGTAGTGCCTTTTACCTGTAAACCGTGGCGGATCCAGTGAGGGGCATTTGGATGGATCGCCCCCCCCCCCTTTAGCAAAAAAAAAGTTAATATAGAAATTACAAGTAAGTAAAGTAAAATACGACTATGCTGCAATACTGTACACAAGGAAAACTAAAGACGTTCTAAAGTCGGTAGTATATTGTCAAATGAAGTACTCAGTGATCAGTGCCGGATCTACAAATTGAGGGCCTCCAGCAAAATTTCTCCAAGGGCCCCTTGAGCAGACATGGATAGAGGGAAGGAGGGAACCGTACATAATTTAAGTGTAAAACGTTTAGAAATTAACACTTGACTTAATCTCTTTTCTTACACTTAATTAAATTATAACTTTTGTGTTAAAAACCTTTTCCGCCACTGCTTGAACTCAATATTTTATATATATTTTTTTTTAGCCTCATTTATTTTTTGAGTAGAGGACCTTTGGGCCCCCTAAGGGCCCGCCCCCCCCGAATTGCGGGGTTTCGCGGTTCCTAGATCCGGCCATGTCAGTGATATGAAAGCTTATTTGCGAAATAGCGCTAAGGTACAGAGGTAGGCGAGCTAGTGGCTAACCTGATATTCGTAGACATAGAGACGTAGGCCTACGAAAACGTCGCGGAAGGTCGACGGCGCCGGTGGCGATAAGGCGGTCTGTTTGTGTTGAGTTGATTGAGTGACAGTACTTTTGTAGGCTTACATGTTCAGTGTTATGTTTCTTATATGATAACGTTTGTTTAGTTTGAGCATTAGACTGTCGTGCCTCATGATCGTTGTTGATAAATTGTTGATTAGATAATACTTGATCATAATACTATGTAATCAATTTCGGGCACAAATCGGTAAAATAATGTACTAAATCCAAATTTGTTAACATTTCATTGCGATTCAGCCGATTTAATTTCAAGATTTTTTTTATCTATGCATTGAAACTTTATTTCAATAATTAATTAAGGTTACAAATTTTATAGGTGAAAGAAAAACTCATCCAGATTAAGTTTCTGCAGTTTTTCTTTATTATTATTTGTTTAATATCAGTTAATTATTGAATCCAGAAATAACTAAATATTTCTATAATTTATCTAGTTTTTATACGAATTATAAAATTAAAATTGAAACAAATCATCTTCGAGGAACCAGTTTCGTGGAAAAGGAAAACCTGAAAGAACTGCGTCATACGTAGTTCACAATCCAGCCCTTCTCTTCCCTTTTTTTTAGTACTCTCTTAAACATGTCGAAGGACGTAGGGACTTAAATCTATGTAAAATTATGTATTATTAAAATTTACAGTTTAATATATAGACGTTTTGATTGTTGTATATGAAGATAAATCTCCAAAACTCCAAAACATCATCATAATCCTTATAAGTTTATGTAAATAAAAAAACTTAGTCCTTCAATTAAATATATATGTTGGTCTTTATGAGTAAACATTTTATAACATTTTAAGATAAGATTGCCTTAAAGTACGTTTTAGACTACAACAAAAATACCAATTTTTTTCCGGACCCCCCGCTTTACTGGGTGGTATTCCTACCCCCCGGAAGCGCCCCCCTCGTGGCGAAGTCCTATATCCGCCCTTGCTTGTAAAAGTATGTTTCACGCGCAACTGAGTAGTTCTTATATAATCACCACCGTATATCACCACTATGTGGATAGCCACACCATAGCCTACGTCTAATTACAGTACTTTTCCTTTGAACACTACTTGTACTTGCTTTATTTAGAAGTAAGAAATCCCTTTTTTTCTTTTTCTAATAGATATAAGATAAAATAACGGAGGTTTCCTCTCTTTGAAAATTTCGATATCGGATTTCATTGACCAGCTAAAATAAAAAGAACTTGGAATATTTTCAAACTTGATTTTAATTTTTTTTAAAGAACAAAAAATTGCGATTTAAAAAAAAGGGAAACATCCGTGTTAACGTTATCTTAGAAATGAGCAGTAAATAATACAAGTGCGATTAAAAATGGCGGCGGTACGGGTGTTCAAGTGTGACTAGGCCTATATATTTAAAAATATTTAAGCGAACTATAAAAGTTATTTTACGAACAAAGATAAATTTAAATAATAAATAAAGTAAACATAGAATAAGAATGGAATTTACCAAAATAATAAATAGGCTACAAGTTTCATGTAATTCTTATCCATTACTTTTGGAAGAATTTCCAGTAATTGGGGTTTATTTTATAAGTTACAAAGTAACGGTAAAATTACTTTTGTAATTAATCTAGTTTTATTAACCCATTTATAATACAAAACAAATCATATTAACACTAACAAAATGATATATTTCATAATTGATATAATGACCAAAAAACAAACTAAAATATAAAATAATAATAAATAATCAAATATATAACAGAAGGATAGAAATGTATCAAATGTTTTTATTATGGTCTACCATTTTAAGGTTTTTATGGTTAGAACTTACTGAGATACTGCTGTTTGCTTTAGGGTGGGAGGACCCCAATTACGCAGAACAATATTTGGTATAATAAATCTCAAAACTAGACTTTCTACATAACAATCTTACGTCATTACTTTTACGCTTAAAAATTTCTTACAGTATGGCTCTTCAAACTATTCAATAGGCTACTTGAAAATTTACCGAGTAGGCTAATTGTTTCAAAAAACAATCACAACCTACTAACGCTAACATTTTAAAATTTATTTTAATTTTATTCTCGGCTATATTTGCACATTTATAAATACACTACCTGAACCTGTATATAGGCCTACGTATATACAAAATTTCAACACAGTCGATAAGGCGATATCGACTGTGTTGAAATTTTGTACGTTATTCATCAACTTAAAGACATAGTTTGAAAAAAAAGAGAAAAACCAACTTGTTCCCAATAATCGGTTTTAAAATGGCGGCTGTTTAAATTTTTTTAATGGAATTAACTCAAAAAATTCCAAATTTTTATAAAAAGTCTCCAGTAACTTTTTCACCTCGTTAAATTTCCTATAGAATGATATAATGTAAATAGCAAAACTATGAAATAAAGTTTGTCAAAAAAAAACATACACTGTTCTCGTAATAAAATTTTATTTTCACTACGCGTTTCAACGATAAAGTCGCCCTTTTCATGTGTACAGCTACAAAGATAACTTATAACTCGTTGAAACGCATATTGGATATAAAATCTTATTACGAGAAGAGTGTACGAATTTTTTTGAACAATTTCTCGCTAGTTTAGTTTAATATTGTTATTAATATGAAATACTGGATAACAGTATAAAAGCACCAATCGCTAGACGGGTAGGCCACGTCATATGATTGGTAATATAAAATATTTTCTACTAATGGACTTCCTGAAATAGATACTGTATGAATTTATAATTGGTATACGAGTTCTTTAAGTAACGTTTTATCAGAGTAAAAATTTAAAAAAATCATATTGTATATTTTAAAATTGGTGGCCTTTTACATTTTTGATCTTTTGCATAAAACAAATCAGTTTAGTATGGATGTTTAATGTTATCACCTGCACAGACTGAATAGAATTAATATCTGAGTGAACGGGTAGGACCATAAGAATTGGTATAATTCCCGCCAGTTTCTGTTGTTATTCTCACGTTATCACTCTTATCTCAATAACGCAGTTTGTGAACGTAAATTGTAAACTTATTTGATAATGGTGGACTATATAACTATTACAACATCTACTAATATAATGTGTTTTATAGGAATTTTTTTTCTTCTTATGGTGTATACTTACATTTGATACTGAATTCTTTTCTTGGTTGAATATTTGAAAAGTGGTTAACTCTAAAAAAAGATGTTTCTTCGTGAACGATTTAATAGATGCCCCTAGTTTCCGTGTCCAGTAAAACCGTAACAACTTAATTACAGCAGATAATTATTATTTAAGAAGTAATTATCTTAACTAAAATGTTTTAACAAAAATATTAGGCTACATATTACATATTTCTTTGATGAAATTCATTTACCTTTTTCTTCGCAGAGTTTTTTTAAAAATTCTAAATATGAGTTTTTCTAAATTTTTTATATGCCTCTTGATTTAAAAACATGTAAAAAAAATAATAATAAAATAAACTAACGAAGGAATTACAATGGACTTGTAACTAACTTTACATATACTGTAAATAATATATTTCTGTTCTAACAGCTGCGAGTTTAATATATACAACTGTGCATAACTTAAGTCTGGGCCGGCTTACCACATAATCACGAGCCCTTAACCGCCATTCACAAAATAAGGTTAAAATTGTGTTTTTAAAAACACTGTTACACTCTTGTATATCTTTTCTTCTCTAATATTTTTTAAAATACATTTTATTTTAAACAAGGGAAAAAATGTAAAACTGTGTTGATTCTCAAAGGAACGCATAGCTCAGTAGTTAGAGTCGTCGTCTAGTTTACTACAGTTGGAATTACTTAGTAAAAAAACCAAATTGCGGATAGCTGGTACGAGAAGCGTTTCCAAGCTGAGGTTTACGTGTTTTTTTTCTTATTTATATAAAATTTATAATAAAACAGCACATAATATACAATATTTTGTAAATTCTACTATTTTTATTGAGTCTTGCCGACCATGGTTTTGCTAGTGACGGCATTCACGAGGCCAAACAAACATTATTCTTTCTTCCAAAGAATTAAAATTTGCTTTTTTTTTGCATATTTCAACATATTTTTTTGTTAGATTTAAAAAAAAATACACACAATCTCTCTCTCACACACTCTCTAAAACTACCATTGTGGAGAGACTCGCCGGGTAAATATATTGTGGGATCTCTCTCAATATTCATTTCACAAGACTATGTCTCAACAGTTTTTTAAAATAAAAATTCGTCAAAATGTTCTTTTCATTTTCTCTTCTAAATTATGATTTTTAGATGTCTGTGATAAGTTGCCTCATGAATGCAGTCACGGACGAAACCATGGTCGGCAAGACTCAATAAAAATAGTAGAACTTACAACATATTGTGTGCTGTTTTATTTTAAAAATGGAGTTTTACCAAATATTTCGGTCGCTAGTATAACAATATTATTTTATCACTTCCCGAGAGATGGCATGAAGTTCTGAATCACCCAGTACAAGCATTAAATATTTGCAAGAAAGAATTTCTATACATAAAATAATTATATAATTAAAGATTCAGTATGAGTATTGAACTAATAAAGCTAAAATAAAGTATATAGCCTAAAGATTATTAGTTTTTAAATGAACTTCTAAACATCAAATCTGGAAACGAAATAAATTAATATTTTAATTCTGAGACGAATTAGGATGTAAAATAGGACCTGTTAGCAATTTTAAAGGATTTCTAATGTACTGTAATATTTAAATTGACGAATAGTTTTTTTGAAGTAATACTAACTTCTATTAGGGTTCATTGCTATTAAGATCATTGCTAAAAACAAAAATCTTTAGTCTACAATGATTTATTAAATGTAAAATTTTTTTAACAGTACACGAAAGTAGAAGTCAATTATAAAAATAATTAAGACTCAAAGTAGTATGCAATACATATACAGTACACTGAAATATAAAATAAAGATGTCCTATTCTGATGATCATCAGAAAAGGCCAAACGCATCAGCAATGGAACACTTATGTATAGAAATCCTCAACATTGGAACAAATTCTTATATATATATATATATATATATATATATATATATATATATATAGGTATATATATATATAATTTAAAATATTATGAAATATGTTTGTTGACAAAATATAACTGTGATGTAGGTATTTTTACAAGTAAAATAATTAAGAAAAGGAAAAGTGAAATTCTTCAATTTGTCCAAAGATTTAAACAAAACACTAATCTCTATGTGAACCTATAATGAAATAATAATTAGTGTACGTATGAAGAGCAAACATCTTTGCGTCGACATCAATTATTTAAATGCATTTTATTCTAATATTTTAATGATCAACTGCATAGTCTAAAACACCAGGTATACCTCTTTATCTATTGAATCTCGGTTAATAAAATATTGGAAAGAGATATTTTCCCTCACTTGTATTATTGCCTTCAACGTCTGAACATTAAGATACAGACCCTGGATCATAAAATTTTACCACACCCATCATTTGCAACAGTCATATACTAAAGTATTTATATGTTATGTTTATGATTGTGTTCCACCATTGTGACAGACATATTTATAAATTCTGTTCATGTAAAACATTGCTGTACAGTGCCCTAAAATTCCATTATGCAGTAGCAGAAAAATATTAATGTCTAAATTAAAGTACTCAAATGCTGCCATTTTAACGCTCTCTCATATAACAAACGAAATTATTTATTTATTGCAAGTGTTGGAATATTAAATATATATATATATATATATATATATATATATATATATATATATTTTACGTTTGTTTTTTAATCTTATTCAAATTTAATATTAAGTAGCAAATAATAATGGAAGTCGTTTGATGTTGTGAAAAATTAGAGGAACGATGATTTTAGTAAACATTTTATGACATTACAAATGGAAAAACTAACGCATCAATTTACTTACTTTCTGTTTAAAATAAAATGGGATTATTAAAAGTTAATACAGATGGCTAAATCTGTTTTCTTCATTACGTCCAAGGTACGAGACTAGACAATAACTTACGATTAAGAAAGTTTTGATACAGATTAAAGTAAATTGAAAAAAAACACCATTTTTAAACTGTTGAAAGTATCGGTTAGGATTTTTTAAAGTTAATTCTAAAACAATAAAAATTACTATATTGCCGAAAAGTATAATATAAAAATTATCAAACCCAGCACATCGAGAGTTTTAGAGGTTAAAATGTGTACATATTTCAAATTATGGAGTTTTAGTCTATAAAGTTACAGAAATATATATATATTTACGTTATTCAATCATTTACTTATTAACTTGTCATATATGATTAATGTGGTGCAGTTTTATTCGTTCACTTATTTTGCATAAGACAAATTTAATCCACTTGAGAAAATAGTTGTACCTGCTGCTGACACACACACACAGACACACATATATATGATTTCATATGCTGTAGTATATATATATATATATATATATATATATATATATATGAATGTTCATACCCCTCAGAACCAATAAATTTGCTTACATTATATTATAGTATACTCCAATTTATCATTCATTTTTATTCCATAGATGTAACTGGTCCCATTCGTAGACAAACTGTGCAGAAAACTTCATTTCTTACTCTAAACTAAATCTTTCTCATTTTTCCGTCTACATAGTCTATACGAAGATCATTATTTCTGTTAGATTTATATCAATCGAAGAAGATAA
Source organism: Aphrophora alni (assembly GCA_963513935.1). NCBI lineage: Eukaryota > Metazoa > Arthropoda > Insecta > Hemiptera > Aphrophoridae > Aphrophora > Aphrophora alni. The sequence goes on from OY740769.1 coordinate 68,939,022, forward strand.
ACGCCTATGCAAATATTTCTGGATATACATAATACCAATTGTAACAAAAACCACCGTTTTAAGAACAAGTAGTAATGCAAGTTGACTTTACAACTAATAAATGTAAATATGTCTATTCACTTTCCACTCTTCCCCATCCACACTCTTCCCCTCGTGAATTAAAGATGAACCTTTCCCCTTACACAATAAAACAGCCAAGTCTGGATATTATTGTATGAACATGGTGTACTGTACTACGATAGTATTGCTGTATTCACAACGATAACTATCAACAGTTAAACACAAGTCATTTATATCTCATTTATCAAGATAATTAGACGGTAGAAATATAATTAAATATTTATTTCTTAATAGAAATAATTGGGAGATTACTAGAGCTTTTATTAGAACAGTTCAATACTTTTTCCAACCTATATAACCCTATTCTTAATATCTGGGTAAAGGAATTGAATAATTTTTGTTTATATCATTATTTAATTAAGTAAAATTTAACGTGAGTGTTATAAAATATGTTGAGTCATTAGGTCTCAACATTAAATCAACGTGTAAAATGTTGGAATATGCTGTTTCGACTACATGTATTCCTGCATATTTTGTTAAGGCAGGCCGGTAGTCATGACTACCGCATGTTTCACGATAACGCCGTACATGCGTAAATTTTCCCACCTCTTGTTTTGTTTTGCTTGCATTTAGTTCTTATTTATTAGTGGAGAACGGTATTGTTTCTCCGCACGCTAATTCATACATTTCACAACTTTGTAAAAACAAAACACACATCCTTACTCTGCTGCTTTAACAATTAGACCCTTACAGGATATATATAGTTATAATTACAATATCATTACTAAAGTAATTTATATAATATTCTAAATTTAAATTTACTGCCATGTTTATATTTTATAAATTTGATCTAATAAATGGCACGAGTACTATTTCCAATTTTAGTTGGAAAATTAATTTCAGAAAAACGTCCCTTGTGTAATCAAAATTAATGACAATTCACAGCCAAAAAACAAGTATAATAAATTATGATTGTTTTCATATAAATTGATACCTTGCACCGAGCTATGAATAAGGTTAAATAAACGAAATATTTACTAAAGCGCTCTGTATACTCTTTGTTTACTTTTCTATAATTTACATGTCCAAGAAGAAATATATATATCAGTCATATAAAAAACAAACCTGTAGCGCTTTCACGTAAATAAAGTCACCAAATCTAGGAAAATATTTTGAAACGAACCAAAAGTGACATAATCCGCTATAAGCGGTAACTTTTCTAATAATAATTTAATATTAAACATCGTTAATATACATAAAATATTTATAGTTTTGTTTTTTATACCTTTTAAAAACATTTTAAAATCACCTTTTTACAATATGAGTTGTCAGGATGTAGATTATTTTAATTTGCAATTTTTCATACTAAAATATTTCACATAGTGTAGCTATTCTCCAGAGACGGTTACGAGTTGTATGATTTCAATGTTGATGTTCATAATTTTCTCTTTAGAGTAATGGCAGCAGATATTGAAGTCTCCACGTTTATTAATACAAATAGCAAAAAATAAATACACATTATATTGTCTTTTTTAATGGTAACAAATAACTTTTACCTCTTATGGTTCTTGTACATTATGTCGAGTTCTGTTGTTTTAGTTACACTCCGAGTATTAGAAAATAATTTACTGTTATTATAATGATTGTGAAATATAACAAGAATTTTTCAGTCTCAATTGTCTGTGTCTAATATACGCCGGTTTGTTCATATTTCAATAGAATTCTACGTTTAATTTCTTACATTGATTAATTTTGTTAAAAAAATAGAAGATTTTAAGATAATGTAATTTAGGTTAATGTAATTTTACAATTTAAAAATTTCAATAGCATTACCTCTTCCCATATATTTTAACAAATAATCACTATCGACGCTTTTTCTTGATATAGGTAGTAATTATCGTTTAAAATGTTAGTTATAAGAAAATTATTTCACAGAACACATTTTCAAAATTGTCACTAAGTAGTTTTTGATATTGATAACATAAATATTATATATATATATATATATATATATATATATATATATATATATATATATATATATATATTTATTTATATAGTTTTCAATTTAGTATTTTTACGATAAATTATACATCCGTTACACTAGTTTAAAAATCAAAGCTGTGGTTTATCAATTAGAGTGATTTTTCATAAAATTAATTCAAGAGTTATGATTTTGAGTTTTTAGAATAGGGTCATATGGTACGTGAATTATTTAACTTCACAATTGTAATAGCCTTAACTATATTCCGTTATACCTTAGAAGTCCTTATAAAAAATATAGATAACAATTTTAATATCTTTTCTTTTAAAATACTATTAGGCAGTGATGATTCTACATCTAATGGGACAGTATAGTTTCGCATGGTTTTACGTATGATAATGGTGAATTGAATCATATTTTCATCTGTTCAAAGGTTAAAGTTTCAGCCAGTTTGGCAATTGTTTATTATTTATAAGATTTGAGAATATAATTTTGTAATGGGTGTGGATTATAAGAGGTGTTCAAAATTCCCATATCATAAAATTAACAAACAGTAACTAATATGAAATTCCAAGATAATACTTAGATGTAAACGTCGCATGTTTACACGGGTCCTAAATTTTACAATTTTCTTCCGAAAGATATCAGTTCCTTACCCTGAATGAAATAAGGTAATTCGTACAAATTTTAGGCACAGTTAGTTTCTTTTATTGCAATTACACTGATTTTTGACCGTAACAACAAGCAGTTTGTTTTTGCAGGTGATACCTAATTTTTCTAAATGAAATTTTGATAGCGATATTTTAGACAATTTTTCTTTTTTTACTGCTGAATCTGTATTACTTCAAAGTTTTTATTACATTATATATAATTTTGTTGATTATGTTATTTGCATGCAGTGAAAACAAATCTTTAATGTATATAACTCTTTATGAAGATTGCTATTATTTTAATATATGCAAAGAAGTTGTTTTGTTCGGAAGTCATTTATAAGAATGTGTTATGTCTTAGCAAAATAACAAAATAGTTAAAATTAAAAACTATTATCACAATAAAGTTGTTTAAACATAACGTCTATGTAATCAGTATGGTATAACTAATAAAACCAGAGTTGTGTATTATATATGTTTAACCCTTATAAGTTCAAAATGAAAGGAATTAAATATTTTACAGTTTACTGATTTTAACAAAGATTAAATTATATTGATTTTTGGAAGTTTAAATGCGTTTGTGACTAGTTTTCTCATATTTAGGAAAACATAAAACATTTACTTTTTGACATATACCATCTGAACTTCTCCAAACGATTTTCTAAGAATTGTATCACATGTCTACTGTTGAGGATGAATTTAAATCAAAGCTATTCATTGGTGTTTAACAAGCATTACAAGCAGTTAACAGTAGTATTTATTCAGTGCAGTTTTAAAATTGCTTTGAGATATCTGTTTCCAGAACACTATAAAATATACAGTGATATTTTTACATTACTTAAATGTGCTTTTTCCTTTAAAATGTTTCAATTTTTGTAAAACTTTCTTAATGTTTAGGATATAAAAGTTATCGATCTGTAAGAGTTTGTATAGTTATATTGTAAAGTAATTGATTATCATATGTAGAAAAATCAATTAAAAAAAAAATCGCACTTTAGAAACATTTTATCATACAAAATGTTTTAATCAGATGGAGTTATGAAGAAAAATAACAATAAATATGTGTAAAATTTTCAATATATATATATTTTATTTTTTTTTTCTTAACTAGACCTAACATGGAATGACACAATCGTAAAAACTAACCATAAAGATTTCTTTATTCACTGAGTTTAAACATTAAAATAGGCGACACATTTACTCTAAAATAAATGTTTCCTTTTTTCTTTAAAAGTTTATACCGCAAAGTCCGCAAGAGGGCTTGGTAGTCACGCCAGGATAACATCACGTTGAAACACTTCCCTAAGATAGGCTACGTGCTGTCTCACTTTACGTCTGCTTTTATTCCCTATGCGCAATCTGTCAAAGTATAATAATATATAGTGCATCGTCATTTCTTAGGATTAGCAATTTTCAAAAAATCATCAACATCTTTTAGTTACAATTGAAAGTTTCCTATAAAAAAGCATTCTTATTTCCATGTTCTTTGTATGATGTGTCACATACACGTATTATGTATAACGTTTAATACAAGTCAATATTGCGTGATCGTAAAAATATCATTTTGAATTACACACAAAAGTATGTATGTATTATAATATTTCTGTAAACAGTAAACGAACTAGACAAAAAGTGGAACAAATTTTATCAAAACGTGTATAACAGCCTACCTTGTAGCCTTTAAAGACATTGATCTAGTTTTGCTCAAATTTATAATATAAACACCTGAACAAAACATACTGATTGTCAGATCTCAAACATATGGTGACACCATTAGAATTACCAGGATAAATATATAAACTACGGAGGAAGTTTTAGGAAGTTGAATGTTTTTAAAACAAATTGACGAAATTTCGGTCAATGTAATAACGTGGGCTGTTAAAAATATGTCTGATTTCACGGCAATTTAGGGGGGGGGGGGGGAGGGGATAGACTCAGACTGACAATGATAAATCTTTGAAAATTGTAAAGATTATTTAACGGTTTAGGATCGGATAGTCTAAAGTTTACAGAGTGAAAACTTCATGTACCAAAGTGAAATAAGTCATACAGAGACTAATCTGATGGTGTTCTGTTTATCAATCTGCCCTGTCCTCCTTCAAGAATAGATAATTCCGTTGCATTTTTCTAACCTGTTTTAAATCTCACCTTTTAAGAAATATGTAATATTGATAACTTTGTTTCTTCTGTATAAGTGTGATTTCCTTTTATTATGTGTTCGGAATATTGAGATTTGTATTCACTAACAGCGGATGTAGATGTTTCTTAATTCTTTGTTTGAATGTAAGTCCGGTCGGTTCAAAATATTGTTTGTTGCAGTCATTGCATAATATTATATCTTCCCCCGTTGTTAATTTTGTTTTTAGGATTTTGGGGATTTATTAGTAAATTATTCAAATTTTTGGATGCTCGATAACTTACATGTTACCCGATTTCCGGACCGAGAATATCAACCTGTTAATCTAGACACAACTATTTCTGAAAATTAGGTGTTTAGAGAGGTGACCTACACCGTCTTTTTCCTACTATAGGGATACTTCACATATACACATTAAGATAGAAAATATATACCTCTGGCTATATACTACTTTTTACGGTCTTCAATAGCTTGTTATGTTTAATATTACCATTTGTTTTAGTCGTAGTTTGGTTTTATTATTATTATTCAATAATTGAAATATAATCAAATGTATTTTATATTATAGACATGCTACTTTTCATTTAAAAATAACGTACATACCTACTCATTTTGTTTACCCTTCAATAATACTACAACTTCTCTATTGTCTTTTATGAGTTTCGTTCTATTGTATCCCATAGATTGTACATAAAAAACTACGCCTTATCTGCCCCTCTCATCGTATAACAATAAATTGTCCGAGCGGCTAGATAGTAGGGATATCATTCATATCACTTCCATACATATATGTGACATTATGTCCGCCGATTGGTTAAACCACGACCGGCTAGATAGTAGGGATATCATTAATATCACTTCCATTCATATATGTGACATTATGTCCGCCGATTGGTTAAACCACAACCGGCTAGATAGTAGGGATATCATTAATATCACTTCCATTCATATATGTGACATTATGTCCGCCGATTGGTTAAACCACGACCGGCTAGATAGTAGGGATATCATTCATATCACTTCCATACATATATGTGACATTATGTCCGCCGATTGGTTAAACCACGACCGGCTAGATAGTAGGGATATCATTCATATCACTTCCATTCATATATGTGACATTATGTCCGCCGATTGGTTAAACCACGACCGGCAAGATAGTAGGGATATCATTAATATCACTTCCATTCATATATGTGACATTATGTCCGCCGATTGGTTAAACCACGACCGGCTAGATAGTAGGGATATCATTAATATCACTTCCATTCATATATGTGACATTATGTCCGCCGATTGGTTAAAACACGACCGGCTAGATAGTAGGGATATCATTCATATCACTTCCATTCATATATGTGACATTATGTCCGCCGATTGGTTAAACCACGACCGGCAAGATAGTAGGGATATCATTAATATCACTTCCATTCATATATGTGACATTATGTCCGCCGATTGGTTAAACCACGACCGGCTAGATAGTAGGGATATCATTAATATCACTTCCATTCATATATGTGACATTATGTCCGCCGATTGGTTAAACCACGACCGGCTAGATAGTAGGGATATCATTCATATCACTTCCATACATATAAGTGATATTATGTCCGCCGATTGGTTAAACCACGACCGGCTAGATAGTAGGGATATCATTCATATCACTTCCATACATATATGTGACATTATGTCCGCCTATTGGTTAAACCACGACCGGCTAGATAGTAGGGATATCATTCATATCACTTCCATTCATATATGTGACATTATGTCCGCCGATTGGTTAAACCACGACCGGCTAGATAGTAGGGATATCATTCATATCACTTCTATACATATATGTGGCATTATGGCCGCCAATTGGTTAAACCACGACATATATCATACTAGTTAACAGAACAAATTTAGTCCTGAGTTTAAAAATGAACAACTAGTAGTGTTGAGTTGAAATTATAAATAATAAAACTAAGTGTATCCACCCTCTCAGCCGTCTACCATACACTCGTACCGCCATTAATTATGGATAAAGCTTTTACCTCACAGAACAAAGAGACAAGTCATGGTATTATTATTTGAACTCACAGTAGACAACGCGAGATTATATAATAATTGTCAAAAGCGAGACACAAGTCGGTCACATCTCAATTGCCATTATATTCAGAATATGAAACTTTCTTTTCGTAATAGAAATGATAGGGAGTTTGTTGAATTTCAAACACATTGTTAGACTGTACCATCCGTTATGTTACTGTTATCACGTCGTAATCTGAAAGAAGTAACAATTTCTTTGTGATACTCAATATAAATATATGATGTAACCACCACTTTATCTTTGCCATTTCTCGTTACCCTTTTAATTTCTAATTTTAATCCACTATTATTTTTACTTTATTCGCATTTATTTACTACTAATTTGAAATCATAGATTCCATTCATTTTTCTTAAAACATATTAAAGTCACAAAATATAATCGTGTATACTTTTTTAAAAATAACGCTACCCCACTACACTGAGCGATATTTTTAACATGATTTTCGTAATATATCTTCAATGAAATGGAACATAAAGATACAATGGGTTTTACAATTTTTAAGAATTATTGAAAATTAGATTTAATTTAAATTTTTTTTAAAATATTGAACGTGATTACCAAAATGTAAACTTTTTATAGACAATGAATACCGTAATAACTTAAGCAATTTGATAATTTAAGTAATAAGAAAACTAAGCTTGATTAATCTCAGAAATGATAATTTCACAGACAGACATAAAACAACTGAGAGTTCAAAATAATAATTTCTGTGAAATACTAGTTATAAATGTTTTGAAAAGAGTTGACAAATGAATAAAGTTTTTTTTGCAATTATGGATTGTTGGGACATCTAAGACTGATTCTAACTATACAAGTCTCATTTTCTTTCCACATTTCTTTTAAATGAAAAGAAACAATACACTTTTTGTTTAAATGAAGTGTTGGAAATACTCGTATTTTAGATTGAACTAAAAAAAAATTGGTATTAGACACCAAAATTAATTCGTGAACAATTAATGAAAGTTGTGAAAAAACTAGAACAAAAATACTATAGCAGTCGTTTAAGAAATAGAAAGAGGGCAAAAATGTATACGTATAAAGTTTGTCTTAAAATTTGTAAATATCTAAAATAAATTCCAAAATTTGTAACAAAACAGAATTTAAAAAAAAATAGTTTGGTGAGTATTAAAGGATTGGTCAAGTTTTATTCATATGTGTAAGTCTTCTGATAATCAGTATATTTTATTTGTATTAGTTTAAATCTATTTTAATATTCCTGATAGTTATGCATTACACAGCTCGAAAGGGACAATTTAAATATTTTAAATAGCATTTATTTCATTATAATTCTAAAATAATAATATTGTTTCCACTAAACTGTTACTCATAAAAATGAGACCATATGTAATTTATGTAATTAGTAAATGCTCGGTTTTTTAAATAATATAAACTTTCATAATTAATTAGATATTTGTAATTCCCTTCATAAAATAAATCATATTTGTTCGAACAGGTTTTATGTAAATTTCGAAGGAAAATAAATGAGTTAATAAAATTATAATATTTAACAAAATACAAATTTGTCATTAGGATAGAACCTTCCTGATTATTAAGTGAGGTAACGGTAATTTACATACATTTTTTCAACATGTGTGTATTTGTGTTACACTCCTGAGACATATTCTCTTATTTCTGTAACTTTTTTAAAACAATACAGCCATTTATTAAAATTTCAATTTTATTAAATCTGTTAAGTGTTTATTTTTCCTTTACTCAGATTTACATTTTACATTTTAAATCCCCTTCAATTTAAAAATAGTAATCCGACAGATGTGTTCGTAAACTTACTCCGAATATTCTATTCTATTTACATTTAAGTAATAATGTGTAAATTTAATTAATTCTTTAGAATAGACGATTTAAGTATTACAATAACTCGGACAATAAATATATTTTCAATATTTTTCTTACAATTATGGAATCGTTTGTTAACTATTATATGTTATAGCATATGCAATACATTAAAGTCTATAATTTTAGCTCTATTATAATATCTGTTAAACAAAGATTACTTAGTAAATAATTTTAATAATATAACAAATGTGCAACTTTCAAACTTAACAGATTTTTTATTATTTTTTATTTAAACCTAATGTTTGCTTACTAAAACTGGAAAATGTTTCTACGAAAATGTACTTATATGTCAGTTGTTATAAATAAACACCCTCGTAGAAAAAAATAATAAATTACCGTATTTTAATTAATATTCAGTGGGCTTTTTAAAATTTATGAATTTGTGTTATATTTTGTATTATAATCTAAAATAATATTTACATATTTATTTTGTTTCTCAATTATTTTATATCTCGATCCTTTCAATCAAGATATTTAATTGAAATTTTGTGTATCACGGATCGTAGGTATACCGAATTAAATTATCGTTTGACTGCAAAACATTAGAAATCAGAAATAAATTAAATGACAATTGATATTTGCGCTTACACTAATAAATGGTTTGTTAATGTTACTAAAAAATTGTGTTGTCTTTTGAATTTCACAGCTGTTATTATCAAATTTGGATTTAAGATCAAGAAAAAGCAGAAAACAACCGAGGTGTTGGCCAAAGATATTCCATATTATATTTCAGTAAGTTACTAGTTTTGTAATAAATTCCTAATAAATAATATTAGTTTTATTACTAACTTATATGTAAATAATTAAACAAGCAATGTTTTAAAAAGACCAGTTAATTTTGTTTTAATTGTAAATTATTAACCCCAGAAATAAGTCTTAGTTATATTTTTTTATTGTATTTTATTATTTATTTTTTTTTTTTATCTATAATCAATATATCATAACTATGCTATTTCGCTGCCAAAAATATTTTTGTTTATAATCAATAGTCGCTTTTTCGTCCTTACTGCCTTTTACCAACATTATCGTAAACTTAGTTTACTGTTTAAACCGAATTCTGTCACTATACTATTAAAAAAAGTTATTGACAAATTTTGGACGCGGTTGAAGTCACCATTGGAACAAATAAAAGCAATGTTGTTAAATAAGTCACTGCATAGTCGTACCACATTATACTTCTGAAATATATACAGGATGGCGTAAAAGTCATTTGACACTGATTTATACAAACACTGAATTTATTTGATTTATTACAGATTTTACTGTTCCAACCATGGAATGCTACACATATGTAGTCTTTCAATTCGTTAATGGTCTGTAGCTTTTAAGTATTAACAGAGTCCCTGACGACACCCAATACGGAAAAATTCCATTGGCGGAATATCTGGTGAACGTTTAGGTATGTCCATATCTGCCCATCGACCATTCACTCATTTTCCAAAAATTCTGTTCAAATAATCGCGGACTGCAGTGCCATAATAAGGTGGAGCACCATTATGTTGGAGGTAAATATCCTAAATAATTTCAGCACAGGTCTTAGTACAACTTAATTTATAAAGCATATACAAATATTTATTTCCTGTTCCTTCAAAAAAGTATAGTCAAAGTACGCCAAATGATGACCCCCCCCCAAACACTCACATCTGTTGCTCTAAAAAAATAATTTGATTTTAAGTATACCAGTAAGTACAGTTATGTCTGTTAACTTGTCCGCTTAACTTAAAATTAGACGACAGAGTTTTATTGGATAACTGAGGATCATGTTGGTTAGTCAACCATTTACAGAACTGAAGACGTTGATCTGTGTCATCTTCAAGTAGCCCATGTACTAAATGTGGAATGTAAACATTATTTTGAAGCCTGTGTAGCATTTTTTGCCCAGACCTTCAAGATAATTCCAGCTCAGAGGCTAATTGTCTGGTTGATTTTCGTGGACTTTGAGTCACAGCTAAACATATTTACAATTTATTTTCTTCTGTTGCGACTGTTATTGAGCGACTATATCTTGATGAATCTATAACAGATCTATGTTGTTCAATTTTATCTCGTATTGCGTACACTGTTTGTCTAGAGGGTGGGTTTTAATTACAATTTCTACCACATTCAATAATAACTATCGTAGCACCATTTTTATAAAACTTTTTAAAGCGAAAAACCTTCCCTCTTTCGTTAACATCGTTGAAACTCTTTAACACCAAAACCAATTCGGAAACTACAGCTTTAAATACGTCTTACATATCATGCTATCTCGTGCTATATAGACCGATTTTTGTGTTTACGCATAATTGTCAATATTTTATAACACCAAAATCAAGGGCTAAAACGTTATTATTGTACTACGTTTTGCTGTTAATTTTTTTTTAATTTTTTTTTTATTTTATTTTTTTTTTACTAATTACTAAGTGAACTTTTCGCCACCCTGTTTATTACATACTATTTTAAAAGTATACGTTCCATAAAAAATATTTACTGAAAATAAATTCTCTCTTACTCATTCAGTTTTTCTTTCCCTCTCACGTTATTTTTCTCTTGCTAAAATAACTTACACAATAATACAAAATCGATAAAATGTGCGGACGCTTTCTCATACCGAAAGATTTAAATATTTACCTTAAAGTATATGAAATTATAAAGTTAGCAGTTTGCTAAATGAGGTTTATTTGTATCTAGATGAGTACCATCAAAGATTATTGACAAAGTACATTGCTTTATAAAATGACATTTTTCATTTGCCTAAAAATAGATAATATATTTAATATTAAGTACCGCAATTAACAACACAAATTGTTTGTAATATTTACATGAAAAAACATTCAAATTTTATGAATTTATATGCTCTTTGTCTCAATACCAAACAAAATATAGGCGCAAACTACACTGTCTTACTGAAGATTAAGAAACTAATAATATAAATCGAACGAAAAAATACGTTTAATTATTCTATATTAGAAGATTTTGAATTCTTGAACAATTTTATCCTCGTCAACGCAACTCCCTGAAAATTATAGTAATGATTCTCTATACTGACAGAAATAAATCTATTTTCTTCGTAGATCATGCAATATTTGGAAATACGTATACAAGTCAGGGCTATAAAGGTTATTATTTTTATTTTATTTCAAAACTATTGATATTACTTGTGTGAGTGAGTTTAAATAATATTATAATTGGAAAATTAGGTCATTTTAGGCTTGTACTGTTTTAGCATACACATATACAATTAACATAAACATAAAATGATTGCACCGTTATAAATTATAAAAATGTATAGCAAAATAAATTTATTACCACCAACTTCAGTTGCGTGTGTCTAGTTTTCCGTGAATCCACTGTAAAAGCTAATAAAATGTTTGACGTTACTTTCAGAGGTTAATGACATCGTCAAATCCTCGCAGTGGGAGCGCCCTAATTCATATTGGAGAAGTTTCAGTCAAAGAAATGGAAACGTGATGAAAATAATAACTTGAAAATATTATAAACAATATATATTTAATTGTTTATTTTTAAGGAATTTTAACTCTCCTTGAAACAAAGTTAGATTAATTTCGTTATTATGTAAATCAAGGCGTAATGTAATGGTTTAAAAAGACGTTTATTGTTCCTCTAATGTACATCCTTCAAAAGAAAAAAGTAGATTAAAAACACTTTCTATGTAATTTGGAATAAAAACGGTGTACTTTGTATCTAACTAATTAGATACATAGATACATCATAATTAATTTAAATAGAGCTCCTGCGTCTCATGGTGAATCGTGATTGAAGTGAGCAATAACGTAGCGCCTACCAGAGTGACCAGCTCAAGATTCATCAAATTACACTATCAAAATTCCTTCGCAATATTTTGTCTGATTTGCACATATTTGATACAAGTTTTACTTTTTTAAACCGATTATAACATAGTCTTGATTACAAAAATTGAAGATAGAATTAAACACTCTTATCTATTTCATCAATATTTCTCTTTTTAGTGGCAATAGTTACGGTCGTATTAAAAAAAAATCATTACAATCGTTTTTGTTACACGAATTTTTCAGTTATATAACATAAATCGGAAATAACTTTTGAAGCTGAATTCTCATTGTTTCTCAACATAGCTTATAAACATACATAGATTGACTTACAGTATTTTAAGCGAATAATATTCGTAGTTATTCGTAGTTAATGTTTGCGGTTTGTCATCTATATAAACGTAGATAAATGAAACGTGGTGCAGTTTACCTACAGCTACAACTTGGGAGCTTTATTAATTACAAAAAAGTAAGTCTATCAAGAAGAAGCAAATTGATATATTTTAATTATGTGTTTATTTTCAGGAATAACATATAAATCCTAAGATATGAGAATTTATTTGCCAATTATACGAGAGACTTACAAAAGCCTCAACATTTTAAAAGAACGTTCGGTATGTACTGGACGATAAACTAATGATGAGGATCATGATAGCCTAATAAACGTTCTATTGACACCAGTATTGAACATTCATTTCCTTTGATATCTAATTTAAAAACAGAATAGGACTAATCAGAAAATCATTGGATATTGTAATCGTGCTAAACATTCATCAGTTTTGGTGTAAATTATACATTTTCAGACGGTGATTGGGCGTTAATCTTCAGAGTATTAGTCCCTATTATAAAAATAGTGTCGAATTGTAAAATTTAAAATGTATATGTCTAAAATGTAGAAAACATAGAAATAGAAAAATTAACAATTTACCAAAAGATTTTACTTCATTTCATCCTTTATTAAATTGGTTTGATTACGAAACGAAAAATTTATATATATATATATATATATATATAACTAGAGTTCAGAATAATAACTACATTGTGACAATTTTTAAGTAGAACTAATTTTGAATCAACAAAGTTTTATGAAAATAAACTTTATGATATTTTTGTGACTCTGAACATGAATCTCGTTTTTAAATAACCAAAGAAAAAAAATTATGTTTCTATTTTACAAAATATGTTTTACATCCATGGTCTTCGTGCCAAACAAATTGTAAAGATTTTGGTCTCTAATTATCGTCAATTTAAAAATAATACATTTACGCTGAACTAACTAAAACTTTAAAATACATCTATATTTTTCTGCTACAAGAAAATGTAAAGTGATTATTTATATTTTACATTTATTTATATAATTAGGTTTTCAATAAAAGATCAGTTTTCTATAGAAAAATTATATTTAAATTATGTAACATGCATGTGCATTTGCTATTAATATATAAATAAAAAATATATATTTACAACTTTATTCCTACAGTGTTTACCCCCCCCCCCCCCAGAGATTGAATTTTCATTGTATAACTTCTGGTGGAATAAAAAGAATGTCCGTATTTATTAAATTATACTTATTGTAGTATACAACCTGTATATACAAATTACAGTACGTTATTGTTACGCAGCTTAAAATATAAACAACGATATTAACTAACACTTTTTACTATTTAAAAATGTTTACAAAAAATACCGCGTAAGTTCATCACTTTGCCATGTTACGTGAGAACACATTCCATAATTAGGGTAGTCCTATTTTATGTCCGTTTTTATTTCCCACGTTCACTGCGATAAAATACAGCCAAACTTAAGACCCAGTTAATTCTGGAAGTAATTTCTAGACGAGCAATCTTATTGATTAAAACCTCCTTCAAGATAACAGGCTATGTACAGTACATTCTAATACATCATATTAATAGAGGATAGTTACATCTTCTACGAAATATTATTTATCAACTTCCTCATTGTGAATTGGGAGAGAATAATCAGAAGATATTAACAAAAGGCGTTAGGTTAGGTAAGCCTGCATTGTCATGTGACATGATATACCAAAATAATGGGTTTGGTAGGAAAAATAAAATTTTATGGAGAGTCTATCCCTCACCTTGAATTCAACTATACAAAATTTTTTTCAATATGAGTCAGGTAAATTTTAAACCAAATGAAACACTTAAAGTTTTACGAATTCTGAAAAAAAAAAAATTCAACATTTTTTGTGAGAAGTATAAAAGTAATCGGGTAGGTAATATTCAACTGTAAAGAAACCAGTGGCAGTAGCATCTGTATACAACATCAATTACCAAGCAGGACTTATGGGTTTAAATAAACTTTTGTAAGTTGGGTACCAATTGTACATTCAGATTAGTTGTATTAAATTTGCATATACTTAAATAAATATTAGTTTGTAAAACTTTGCTCTGGTAAGAATAGAAATTAAAAAAATAATTTTTCTTTTCTAATTTCAATTTAGAATTTTAGGAAGTGTGAAGAATGTTATTTTATTTTATTACTTATAATTGTATTATATTTTCTAGGATTTCCTATATTTCATTTAAGGATTTCTTACCTTAACTAATGTTTTGACAATTTCATTATCACAATTGCTTAGTTTAAATTAATTCAACCTAATAAGAGCAGATATTTAGTTACTGTTAAATTTACTGAAGATAAAAACTCAAAAAAGCAAACCTTACCAAAACTCAAAAGATATAGTTCTAGAAATATTTTTCAAAATAAACTAAAGATAGTTGTAAGATTATATGCTCAAGATATTTTATTAAAATCAAAAAAAAAAATAAAAAAAAAAATAAAAAATTATTTAGTACTATTAGTTGACTTATAAAGTATATGAAATAACCTTAAGGATTTCATAAATAAAAAGCGGGATTCCATTGAATCTGGGCTGCTGAGCTCAGGAAAGTTTCGTCTAGACATGTTTTTGTATTATTGTTGATGTGTATTGATTAGGTGTTTGTATTTAATAATTTACATAGCACATTCCCTCCAATTTTTTTTAAAGACATCGAAATGGCAGAATAACCGAAAGTGCCAATCAACAACCAATTACAACAAAATTCAGAATATTGGAGACATTAAGTGAAATAATCGTTTCTACAAATAATTGTTGCCTATATTTCCAAACACAAAACTTAAACAATAACTTATTTATTACCGTGTTATTAAAAACAATTTACAGAAGTATTAGATGATATTTACAGCATCTGCATTATTTCTTACATCTCTTATTTTTTATGTTTTAATGAAAAATTATTAAAATATTTACATTATTTTGAGTTGTAAATAAATTATCGTACAAATGTAAACTTTATTTCACGGTAAACATGATATTCTAGGTAGTTATATATTGTAGTAGCGGAAGTTATCTAACATTTTATTGGAAGTAGTAGTCTGATTAACTGATTAACAAAAACTTAATTTAGGTAGTCCTACATTTGTATAATGCAGTCATCAATATTCTGCATCACACATGATTTTTTTATAAGCGTTTATATAAACTGATCGTTTAAGGTGTGTCCCCTGGGGTTTCTTCCACTATCGCAGTTCTTTCAGCAAACAAATATTGGTAAGTGGGAGGTCCCTATTAGTATGGACAAATAACTGACACTCTATCATTTAACCATTTTAACTCAGATATAAATGCGGATTAAAGTTAGAAGACCAAAAAATTTAATACCTCAAATTGTACATATAATAACCACTTTCTCAGAAATATTAAATAATGAGGGTCATTTAGCCTATTATCAAATTATTATAATTTTCATACACCCAAATCCATTGAAATAAAAACCAATTTCTAATGTAATAACTTATACACTTTTCTAACAGACATAAATTTCTCTGTCTAATTTCATTTGGGCATTTCTAATTTTATAAAAGCCACTGTAAAAGCATATTAAATAATTGAAGACATTGTTTGAGGTAAATGATATTATAAAACTGTCAAATCGTCTTAGTGGCAACGAGGTACTTTCCGATCAGAGGAAGATTTCAATCAACTTAGTTGTGAAAAATTTGAAAACAATACCAATATCAGAGTTTAAAAAATATTGTTCACATTCAGTATTTATTCGATTCCTTTTAGTAAAAGGATCTACTGTTTTAACGTAGATGATTTATATATGTAAAAAACAAAAGTTTTGCAATTTAAGTTTCTAGCCAAGTCACTTAAATATATCCGTCTTTGTATCTTAAACTTGTGTTGTATTATAAAACACGTTTGGGGACAGTAATTTCATTATTCTTTCACTCGTTAAAGGTCGTCACATAGTTTAAAACCTAAAAACAAAGTTGGTGCACAAAAAATCCTAAACTAATATTATAGGGAAACTTTTGTTTGTGGGTTTTTATTGAAAATGTGTTTTTATTTTATTGTTTAAAGCTACAGTATATAGCGAACTCCAGGGAGTGAAAGAATTACTGGAGATTCCATTACGGTCCAGAAACGCGTTGTAACACTCATAAACAGATTAAGCCACAAAGAGGTAATAATTTGCTTAAATTATTTCAAAGAATTTCTATATAATTAACTTTATAATATTTAAGAAAACTTAGTTTCAATATTTGTTTGTCGTTGTTCAGAATGAAATAAAAATACAATTTTCATCCTGATTATTATATTGTAAATAGTTTTTTCCTTCGCCTTCATTGTGAATCTTGCATGATATGACACTTAGCATATTATTACTGTTTTAACGGGCCATATAAATATTTTATATATTTCCTTCATTAGTTTAATTTTGAGTCTAATTTTTACGAATTTGGTACTAACATTGTTACAAACTTACGTAAGTATTTTCGGCCTGTAGATACATGTCAATCGTCAATTAAACTGGATTTTAGTATTAGTTTACAGCAAATCTCAACTATAATGGTTTTTTACTTAAAATGTAACGGACTAAGAAGTTGTAGCATTTCGATCAAATTTATAATTTTGTTAACTACCTAAGTCGTCTATAAACTCAGTTTTTATAGAGGTATAAATTAATATCAGTAATTAACTTCAGTTTCAAAAACATTTATGTTTGGAAAAAAATTATCTTCATTTATGTGTAATATATATAGTTTTACACACACACACACACACACACACACACACATACCGGATTTAAATAAACTTATACCACTTTCCTTTTAGAAGTAAAATGACACAGTATAAACTGTAATATTGATAAAAACAGATGAAAGAAAATAAAACTATATACTTTGAATTATTTAAAAAGTATATTTTTTTTTATTCACTACGATTGCTTAAAACTTCTCCAGCAGTTTATCACTATATATATTTCCATATGTTGTCCTTTTCCTCAAAATTTTTAGAGTAATCAGAAATAAATATTTTACCCCATATGTTGTTAAAAATAAGGAATATGAAAATATTTTGAATTACATATTTTTTCCTTAGACGTAAGATTACTTACCAGGACTAGGGACCCATTGTACACAATGATAATACATTTAGTGATATTTTAATTATACATAGCAATTGGATTTTGAGGAAAATCTGTGCGAATTTACGCATATTTATTAGCTCAGTATATGTTTTTTGATATTTTGATTTTATAACAGAGGTAGCAACAGCTGGGGCTATATGGAGACATTTAAGACAAGTTTTCACCAATATTTCACGTTATCTGAACATTAGAAATATCTAAGGAAGAGAGACAAAGTTGAAAGTATATTAACTCATATCTGTAGGAGGAGAAACTTGATATTGGAACTAAAGTTATAAATAATTGTCAGACTGACGTTCAAAACGTGAAGGCCCAAACTGACTTTGTGACATTTTTTTCTTTTGCTGAAATTCTTTACACAAGAACAAATCGTTGTTTAAGAGATGGATCTTTGAATACTTATTGTATTTGATTGGTGAGTAAAGATATAGAATACTGTAAAATTTCAATAGAAATCTGGTAATATATAGGAAATTAAGGAAATTCCATTTTTTTATTTTCTGTTTATACAAAACGGAAAACCTCATCCAGTGAAAGCCTGACTAGTGACCAATTCCACTTAGCGAGGAGAGAGAGAGAGAGAGAGAGAGAGAGAGAGAGAGAGAGAGAGAGAGAGAGAGAGAGAGAGAGAGAGAGAGAGAGAGAGAGAGAGAGAGAGAGAGAGAGAGAGAGAGAGAGAGAGAGAGAGAGAGAGAGAGAGAGAGAGAGAGAGAGAGAGAGAGAGAGAGGGAGAGGGAGAGAGAGAGAGGGGGAGAGAGGGAGAGAGAGAAAGAGAGATTTTGGTTTCATTACTAAACAAAATATAGTTATTATTGAATCAGATAGAGAAAAGTGGTTGATCGTTTGCTCATTGTCAATTTACCAGGCTTAAATTATAGGAATTATAGTGACTTGTAAATGCCATATTGTGTAATTAGTTTAGGTTAAAATAGTAAAATATTACATATGGATAGGGCCTATAGATAATTTACACTTTTATCAATAAAAAGAGATATCTATCATAACTTGAAGAAGGCAAGTTGTGTGCCATATGTGCTTCTTGACATTTTAAAATTTAGAGAATCCTGATTTGAGGGATAATTCAAATTTGCATTTTAAATGAAGTAGATAATAGAAAATATTATACTGGTCCTATCATTGAATACCTGATTTCCTCTACGAAACAGAAAAAAAAAGAGTTCACCTGTGCAACTAGAGATGGGTAGAAACAAAATGTCCACTATTCACAATGCCTAAAACAGGAATTATGGGATGCGAATTTCGTATATTAGTAAGTGTTTTCTTCCTCATAGTGAAAGAAGTAACAATTATAATCACCTAATAAAAAGAAAAATTTGAGTTCTAACATTATTTACATACAGAATTATTT
The DNA here is from genome assembly GCA_963513935.1 of Aphrophora alni. Taxonomy (NCBI): domain Eukaryota; kingdom Metazoa; phylum Arthropoda; class Insecta; order Hemiptera; family Aphrophoridae; genus Aphrophora; species Aphrophora alni. The sequence goes on from OY740769.1 coordinate 68,958,424, forward strand.
TAAAAGTTAAGTTGTTTTGTTTAATATCAAAATATTTATTGTAATAGTAATAGGTGATTTCGAAATATCAGCCATAAACGTGCTAAAGTAATTTATTCGAATTATATGACACTGTATTTTCCTAATCTTAATAAAAATTAGTAACATATATTTCATATGTTTACAATCTCTGATCGTATGATAGAGTTATTTGAATTATACCCAAAAGCAATCAAGAATAATGCAAAGATCTCCAAATAAATAAATAAATAAATAAATATATATATATATATATATATATATATAAGGACACTTTATTTACTATTCAATGAACAATTTTCATATCAAAATAAATTATTAATATATTATTCTCTACCTTCTAAGAAATATCATTATAAAAGTGTATAAGTTTATATATCTTCCAATTCATTCTCTATTAGTACAAAATTAAAAACGTCCTGATAATTGGAAATTTGACTCGGTGAGTCATTAATTTTTATTTCACCAACTAATATACAAATATGTCCAAAAAATTATTTCAATTACTATTTACGTTCAACTTGTAAACTCGTAGAAAATTCAAGTTATTGAAATTGACACAACTTTTAAGTTGATCATAAGAGTGTTAAAGAGTAAACAAGTATTTGGCATGAACTTATTTTTTAGTCAATTAGAAATACCAAACAACTTCATAATTTAGACTTTGCAATTAATAATAAACACACTGTTGTTTCCATTCTTATCAAATACAGCATTTTAAACTGTTTCATTTCCTTCTTGATATTAAGTTTACATTTTCAACTTTACTCGCGATGATGTTTTTCATAACTAAAAACAAAATCTTTATCAGTAAACTTGTAAGCAGTTATGTGCTTGTACATATTACCCATATTTACACAGGTGTAAATTCCATGCATGATATTATAGAAAAAGTAGTTAAATAATAAAAAAAAAAAGTTTGTAATATTAGCTGTAATCTTTTGTTAATTTTCAGCTGTGGCGGTTGTATTATTCGACCTATAGTCGTCTATTATTTGTACACATTGGTCATTTATTAAATTGGAAAGACATCATTTTCTAGAAGATAGTCAAATATTGTTAAATTTTATTGTTAGACAAGTTTCTATTATAGCTAATATGTGTAAATTATATACAACTGTTTAGAGTAAAATTGGTTAGTAGATTCAATGAAGAGTAATGTATCTATATTTCAGTAGTATTTATAAAGGGTTAAAAATACCGACGACAGTGAATTACATCAGGCAAATAAATATACATAATGGTCCCTATTTCTCAATCTTGATTTGATTTTACTTGGCGCAAAATTTTAATACAATTATTGTATTAAATTTAAGACTAGTTATATAGCTTATACAGGTCATTCGGTAAAAATATCAGTTCCCCGAAATAATAAATTCTGATTACATTGTTTCCATATTACCAACCTTCCACAATGACAATAATAACTGTACAAACCACGTCAGTTTGAACGCAAACTCTCTCTTCGACAGATTTGTAAATAAAAAATTACATATTTGTATTCTTAAATTTTGAGTTGATTAAAATGTATTGAAATGTACGCCAATTTTTTTATTTATAAAAGCTCCACATAAAGTATATATAACCATAAAGTGTACTTTAAAATAAATAAATAATGTTTTTAATTACATATTTAAATATTAATTTTTGTATCTTGAGTTTTTGTGTAGGACATGTGCAAATTAAAACAGAAAATAAATTATATAATTGCATATCCATGAAAATTCAAATTACTTAAGAGATTAACAAATTACTTAAGAGATTAAATAAACAGGCAACTTTCTGAAAGGTCTGATGGGAGGAGGGTACGGTTAAGAAATGCAGGAAATTTTGCAGTGCCAAAACTTTTTTAAACTTACTTCATGAAGACTTTTTGTTTCCTGTGGCCAAAATTATCTAATGTTATGCCTGGCCACATCAAAAGTGGAAATTCAATTTCTTTCTTTTTTTGCGAAAATTGAAAAGTTGGTTCTTTGAACAGGAGGAGGTTAAACACTTGTTTAATGTATGTGGGTAATAGTTATTGAATAGTATAGCGACCCTTATGTATTACAGATGTTTTAGATTATGTGTCAATTTTATTATGATTTGGATATTTACTTTTTTTTCTCTCTCTTTATAAGTAAGAACATGTGAAATTGTTAATATTTGAGTAGAATGCAAGCCGATGTTTTTGGGGAAAAGGTATAGAAAACTCTTTGTAATTTATAATTATTGTTTTAGTGGCTATATCTTTTTAGGTTAATTTTGTCTTACTGCTGTCGTATTCAATTTCGAAAAATGTACGAGTGGCTATCCCCAAAGCGGGCTATGCTTTTAGGGGAGCCGGGTTTTTTTTTCTTTTTTCTTTGTTTTTTTTTCTCTTCCAGAGAAATGGGGTGGTTTTTTCTCTGAACTATTTTATATTTTTTATTTAAGCAGTTGTTTTTTATACTTTAGTTAAATTAAAAAAAAAAAAACATTTTTTTTTAATATGTTTATAGGCCTAATGTTACTCATTTAATCTTTGGAATTGTATAAAAAATGTCTTGTATGTATTTAACTGTATAATATTTAAAGAGAAAAATTTACACGTAAAATGTAAATAAGTGTTATTTCAAAAATGTTTTGTCTGAAAATTATTGTTATTTTTACCGAAGACAATTTATATAGGATATGTCTCAAAAATTGATTTAGTATGGACTAAAATTCGGGTATTTTGAATATGTGGTAAAAAAAAAAAATAAATAAAAAAAAAAATAATAATAATAATAATAAAACAATACCTTAGCCGCTGTCATTAAAGTTTTTGTATCATATTACAAAAGTGTATTATATTTCTTAGAATGTTGATTTTTTGCGCTTTTGGTATTTTTTTGAATTAATTTCTTGTAGCCTATATACAAATGTGTTTTAATTAACGGTACTAGTTGTGATGCAATAAAAATGAGACATATTTATTCTTTTTATTTTTACAATAAAAAATTATCTGTAAATGAAGTTTAATTTGAAAAACGGTATCAACTTTACAAATTGTAATTATATTTCAAAAAATATTGTTACTGTAGATAAAAAAAAACATAGGAAAAAAGATAATAAATAAAAAAATTTAAAAAAATAAAAAAGATAAAAAAATAATTATTTAAAAATCTAACGACTTTTTGAGTTGACCTAATTTGCTCAATAGCTAGAGAAACCTGAATATATAGTTGTATATTGTTTTAAATATAAAATAACCATATTATATATTGTACAAATGTTGATGATATTTAAAATATATATATATATATATATATATATATATATATATTACATTTTTGTCATTTTTTCGAACTGTATGTAAATATTTGCAATCCAACGGAAAATAAATCAAACCACTAATAATATATGTTTCATCAAAATGACGGCCCAAAAAAACAATAAATTATTTTGTTAGTCAGTAAACTTGAATCTAAATTTCTAAATTTTAAACGTATTTAATGATACAAGTCTCAGTTACTTTTAACGTATTCAGATTTATATTTTACAATATGAAATAATTTAGATTTTAGATATAATTTAAAAACAAATGTTATGATTATGATTACTAATTACTTATTTCATTATTATTGTGTTTTGATTTTTGAAAAACAATAATATTAACCTTAATTTAATTTCTTATGGGATATATTTTCAAAATAGGAAAATGTTATTACCGTAATGAATGCAGTATTATTATTTATTTGGTGCACTTAATTACTAGGATATGTAACTTTCCATTCAAGTTTTAGACTATAAGCAAAAATCTAATTAATATTTAATGTAATCTAATAATCTAATGTAATTACTATTTACAATTATAAAATACAAATTTTATAATAATAAACTGTTTTCGATTTGTATAATAATAACATCCTAAATAAACATTATATATTGCCAAAATGTTGTATGTGTACCCAACTTACATTCTACCGATGAATATATTGTATATATCACTATCAATTAAATACACCTACTTTCACAACTATATTATATTAACTTCACTCTATGAGTGTACACGCGTACACCCCGGTATATACTACCCTCTTAGTACTGTATCCCGCCAAGCTAAGGGTTGGGCATGCGCAATCCTTGTACGAAGAGCCACCTGTTTTCCCTGTTGCATGGATATAGTTGTTTCACGCATAACACAAACAAATTAATTTATTGAGACATGAACTTTTTCATGAAGTAAGCTTTAAATTATTTATATTGTTTTGTTTTCATTTAAATTGAAACATAATGAGTATTTCAATGAGATGAAATATTCGTCAGTTTAGAAATTAGAAATTTATTATAGTTTTGTTTTAAAAATTATCCAGGTAAACGTGTTTTTCGTATATAATTGTTTGTTTATAATTTTTATTTGTACAAAACATCTTTCTAAAAAGAAAAATAATAATATCCGATGGTTTCTACTATTATTTCAACGGCTAGGAACAAAAAAGTACTAATTAAAGGAATTTTTACTTTTTTAAAATAACTAATTGTTTGATTACAATAAAATAATGTAATGATTATTGAAGCATAGTAGTCCCGAGAATATATACAATAATACAAATAGAGCGACTTTTTATACATATTTTAAAAATTAACTGCCATCATTAAAACTAGTTTTACGGAATTAGTGGTAGTTTTCTATCTCCTAGCCTAAAACCAACATACACTGTCGTTATATTATATCTGATAATAGGCATATAATAGAAGATACCTGATTTAAAGGTCCAATAAAGGCAAAGTGATATTTTGGTACCTAAGCATTAATTTGCTATTAAGAATGTACATAGTAGAAATATATGGAAGTTGCGATTAAGTAGATTGATGGAGGAAATCACAATCTGCGCGCTACAACATATTTGTTAGGTAATCTTAGCTGCAATGGTAGTTTTAATAATTCATTATTCCAATAAACCCATATAAAAATAAACAAAATACAAACACATCTAACATAATAGATTTCCTAGATTTGGGCTAATAACTCTATTTCCTTAGGATAAAATGTAACGTTTCTGCACGTTTGCTACCCAAATAAATGTGTAACAATAACCGGGGAGAGATGTAGCTCAATTGGTTTAGTCTTACGCTTACCTCGGAATAGTGAACTATCCTAGATTAGGCAGATTACTCATACCTGCGTCTCCTTAAGCTTAAAATAGTGAAACAACGTTATATAATAAACGTATAATTAACAACAACTAGATTCTTCTTCAATCCTGTATTTTATGGACGCACCACAAATTTCATTTTTGGTTTGAGTTGTTTCTATAAACTGAAGATTTACTACACCTCTATTACCATTAATAATTTTTAAATATTATATCAACTTTAAACTTTACATCCCTTAATATATTGATATTTTAACTTTTTTAAATTAAATGGAAACATATTGATTCAAGAATATTATTAAAATCATTGAAAATCAGCTAGGAATAACCCAAACCACAAAATTAGAATTTTAGTTTGACATATACAGCATAATGAACTGTTTATTTTATACATATTTAAATAATTACATAAAGAGAAAATGTAGTATACATGTAGTTATGTAGCATGTATATAAAGATTTTGAACGATTGTTTTACGTATTTTGTATTACCACATGAAAAATGACTAACCTTAATATTTAAAATCAAAGAAGGAAAGAAATCGCTATAAATTGTAAAAAATACGCTTTCATTATTTATTTTTCTATTTTAGGTTACGTGGAAAAATTGTTTCCTAAGAGGAATAACAACAATATAACAGCGGAATCATAATATTCAATTCAACATATACCATGCTCTTAAAACCTGTGTTTATAAATAACTTCAACACCACATAAACGAATTATTTATTGATAGATAATTATTTCCAAAACACCGAAATTATTAAAATAAACATTGTGCAAACTCTCCAACATAATTATCCTTAGATATATAACGTTACTAATTCAGCAGTATTTCCCTGAAAGCGTCAATAAAAAATTTTAATTTAGCCATATAATCATAGATTAAGAATCATTAAGTTTAATACCATACGATTATTCTTTTAAATACTCTGTAAGAATAATTTGTTTGTTATTGTAGTTTAGGGCATAAATCGCCACAGTACAACTAACTTCAATTGAAACTGTTAGTGACAATTTTGAGATATTCTACTTTCCAACACAGGTTCTTTTTTACAACTTTATTAATAACCTCATGAACTCTATTTTTGTTTACTATAAGATTGTATTTTACTTAGACGGTTAAGGTATATAAAACATTTTCCAAAATCCTTTGGACATATATTTAAAATATAAAAATGATTTCAATGTTAATTATTTTTTATATTTTTTGGGTTCTCTAAATTATGAGTTATATTATAAAACAAATTTGACTAATGAAAATCTAAACAATTGGGCTCCAGAACAATCTCAAATAGAATACAGACTACGACGTCATTACGAAAATCATACTGAGGAGGAAGGCTACAAAATATGTCAAGCTAAAATCAAACACATATTTTTTAACCAACCTTAAAATGATCTGCGTGTGATTGAGAAAATAATCTTCCATATCTATTCAAAACTTGCATTCATACATCGAAACTATATTGTAGCTCAATACGAAAATTTGTATAACCAGTAGTACAATATAAAAGGGAATTCATCATTTAATAAAGAAAATATACCGATTAATCCAGGCATGATCTCAATATTGTTGAACTGTTATCTCGGCAAACCTACACCTTGAAGAACTTGTCTGTCGGTGCAAGTAATAACGGCCTTAGCATTGATTGACTAAAGTCGGATTACTGAGCAACAAATAATTCCACTTAAAAACAGTATTAATAAATTTATTTTACCCAAAAAAATTCAAATTTAATCTACCATATTAAACAAGTGAGCAAAACATTATTTATTTAAGCTTTAAAACTGCCCATTCAATCTTGCAATTGGTTATATGAATACATTTATTTAGAGATTCATAAAGAAATTATGAATTGTAAATACAATAGAATTACATATCTTCACAGCATGTTAAAGCTTAATTTCACTGTTTGTTTTTTTTGCTTAACGTTTAGTCAAAGAATTTTATTATTTTAATAAGATAAAAAAATATAATTGATAAATTTATTACATTTCCAATTTATAAATAATAATAATTTTGATATATTTTTATATTAATACATAAAATATAAATTTTGTATAACCGTAATTTCTAAAAAAAATTGTGTGACTAGCAAATTTGTGAATAATAATTACTCTGCGTCTGGGGCAATGTACTAACTTGGTGTATAGTTTATAAACTTTGAAACTCTAAAACTTAACGTGCTTTGATATATATGTGTTGTTGGACCAAAACAAATTAAGGTCTGCACGATATTTAAATAAAATGTAAACTCTATTATTCTTAAAACTATTATTTGTATAAAATTATGAATATATAAGTTCCTAACATCAAACATTTTCCTCATTGTGAACAACAGAACCGCTTGGGGCCATCACGTGACAAGTCTTAGGAATATATTTGCATACTAAAGCCACAAGAATGAATGCTGTTGCCATTTCTTGGAACATTCTAACTTCTCACAGTTTAAAATTGTCTCTATTTTATGAAGGGTAAAGCGTTATATAAACATTAACAAGTCGTAATAAAACTCATAACAAAGTGGTATTATTGTTCAAGAAATACTTCCACTGGTACATTGATCTTTCATGGTTAAAATAATACTTCAGAGATATAACTAAATGTCCATTTTGCGTGAAAATACACAATTTTAAATACTAATTACTTGAAAGTGTTATTTTCGGTGGTTGGATTTTCTATTTTGTATTTTTTTACATCGAGTCTAATTTTGGGGAACCATAGTATTATGTAATTTCTTTCTAAAATAAGACAGTTTTAAAAATAGAAAATAATGTAGGAAAGTATGTTACAATTGTTACATTTGTGTAAGACTTCATTTTCACATATTTGTTTAGCAATTTTTTTTTTTTTTAACTATTCTTTTTGTAAGTTAGCCGAAAAGAAATATAGTGGTTTATATTTTTGTCCATTCGGCTCCTCATTATCATGGACTGTTACAAATATTTGTTATGTTAGATAAACATTACTAAAGCTATCTTAAAGAAAAGACACTTTAACCCGTATTTCTGTCTTTTAATACTGAAAATTATATTTTCTATTCACTTAATTGGGGCCTGTTTCTAACAGATTTTGAATCAAATCATTGACTCAAAAGATCTTAAGTCAATAAACTGAAATTTTTGATAATTTTATTATAATAATATGTTTTTACTTGAAATTTATATTGAAATAATATTAATTCGAAATTTATTGAATGCTAAGTTTTTTTAACATAAAACAAACTCAGATATATAAAAAACAAAGTCAATATTTTTAAATTTTATTTGGAAGGAATGGTCAGACCTTTCTTTGTCAAATAAAACAATGTTCACAAATTAACATAATACGGATCGCGAAGCTTAGCGCCCGCCCGGGCCTAACGGTACGAGTTAATTCCACAAAACGGCTCGGCACCGGCCGACCTCGTTTGCTCGCAAATTCTACATGATTTGTTGTTATGTACGTTACATAAACATAACACAGACCATATTAGACTACAACATAATTATATTATACTGCAAAATATATAAAAACTAATGTTACATACATAATATTTTACTTACGTTTTTTTGCGTGTACTAGCTGATTGATGTTAATTGGATCAAATGTATTTCACAATAAATAATTACTTCTAGAAGGAAAAAATAAATAAATAAATAAAAAAAAACTAAAATAAAATATAAAAAAATTAATAAATTAAAAATATATATATATATTAAAAAAACTGTCACTTTAATAATGTCACACTCATATTTTCAAAATATTTACACTGTCTAATTTCACTAATTTCACATTTCACTAATATTCACACGAACGAAAAATAACACGACCGAACGCAAAGACTGAACTCCCCTAACTAGTCTCAAACAAATAAATTATTGTTATTGTTCCAAACAGAGAAATGTTTTGAAGGAACTGTCACAGAGATAAGATAAGCGGACAACAAACTGATAAGCGCTGGACAAATCTGAGTGCATTTTAACAGCAAACATTGACCTTAGATGACGCATTGAAAACAATACGTCAATGTCACGTCGTTGAGCTATCAGTCCACATGTGTGCGGGACGTGAACGCCACGTCTTTGATCCGCAATGGGTTACCTCGCATACTGTATGTACACTTATTATTAAAAAAAATTAAAAAATTAAAAAAACTCATCAAATACATACGGAACATGATTGTGTTCCAGTGTATTTAGTACGATATCATTGAACATAGATAGAAGTTTTAATGAGCTGAACCTAACTATGGAAACTATCAAATAGCAGAAAACTTAATGAATGTTATTTCTAATATATTGAATTGCAGAAATATTTATCAAATCTTTTCTGAATCGAATTATAAATAGTCACTATTACTAACTCTACAATTTAAAGGAATCATGCATTAACAAATTGAACCTTTGATCATTATTCAATTTAGTCTTTGCTTTCATTATTTATAAGTTGTTTAGAATTTTTAACGTTATTAAAATCGCCTATGTGTAACCAGTTCTATTAAAGAATGTTTATTCTACTAGTTTATTCTACTAGAAACTACTCATTTATGATAATTACACAGTTCGGGGAAATTCAATTCCGTTATCTCTTACTACCTTATAATTTATTAAAATTCAAAAATAGACGAACTAAAAGCAACTTGTTACTCGACATATGTTACATTTAGTAATTTGTATGTATATAAACCTGTAATTATTTATTTGTCGACATTATAGTTATAACAAAAGATTTTATTTAAATGGCAGGAAGAACGTTCCATTAAAATACATTTTAAAACAAAGATTATCTTTATTTTATGACTGAATAAGTTTATTTAAAATAAAGCAATTTTATTACTAATCTGAATGCAGTTTTAAGAGAGGTTTTTTTCATATTATTAATGTTGCCACACAATATGTCATAACTAATTATAATTATTAAATTAGGTACACGATTACTGCAAAGTGGTTGCTTATTTTAAAAGACTTGCTTCGAACAAACCGAAAGCAATAATTTTCAAAATTCTTTATTAATCTTCGTGAATAAAAATTATATAAAGTGAAATAGAGAAAGTGAAAAGTGAGAAAGTAAAAAAGTAAAAAGGTGAGAAAGTGAGAACTTGAAAAAGTATTAAAGTGTGAACGTGAAAATGTGAAAAAGTAAAAAAAAATAATGAAGTGAAAAAGTGAAAAAAAATAAGTTTCAAAGTGAGGAAGTAAATGTGAAATATTGAGAAAGTAAGAGAGTAAAAGGTTGGAAAGTAAAAAAGTGATATGAAAAAGTGAAAAAAGGGAAATGAAAAGTGAGAAAGTGAAAAAGTAAAAAAGTGAAAAGTGAGAAAATAAAAAAGTGAAATAGAGATAAAATTAAAAAAAGAAGAGTAAAAAGTGAGAAAGTGAGAAAACAAATTACCAACAAAAAAAAAGAAAAAAAGAAAAAATTAAAAATTAGAAAGTGATATAGTGAAACTGAGAAAGTGATACCGTGGAAAAGTAAAAAAGGGTGATAGCAAGAAGGTGAAAAAGCGAACTGAATAAGTGAGAAAGTGAAGAGAAAAAAAGTGAAAAAGTAAGAAAGTGAGAAAGTAAGAAAGTGAGAAAGGGAAAATGAAAAAGTGAGAAGGTGAGAAAGTTGGTAAGGAAAAAAATTAGAAAAAGTGAGAGAGTAAAGAGTGAAATGTGAGAGTTAAAAATTGAAAAGTGGAAAAAAGGAAAGTGAAAAACTGAGAAAATGTTAAAGTGACAAAGTGAGTAAATCAAAAAGTAAGAAAGCAAGTAAGTGAAAAAAGTGATTAAGTGAAAAAGTTAGTGAGAAAGAGAAAAGTTAGAAAGTATAAAAGTGAGAAAATGAAAAAGTAAAAATTTAAAATTTGCGTAAATAAGAAAATTAAAAAGTAAGAGAATGAGAAAGTGAAAGTGGGAGTGTAAAAAGTGAGAAAGCGGGAAAGTAAACGTAAGAAAGTGAGAAAGCGAGAAAGTAAAAAAGTAAGAAAGTGTGAAAAAGTGAAAAAAAGAGTGAGAAAGGGAAAAGTGAATAATTGAAAAAATGAAAGGAGCAAAATTGAAAAGTGAAAAAGTAAGAAAGTGAAAAGTAAAAAAGTGAAATATTGAGAATTTAAGTAAAGGAAAAAGAGAAAGTGCAAAAGGGGAAAAGTAAGAAAGCGTGAAAGCGAGAAAGTATAAAAGTAAGAAAGTGAGAAAGTGCAATAGTGATAAGGTGAGAAAGGGAAAAGTAAAAATACATAAAGTAAGTGTGAAATAGGGAGGAAGTGCAAAGTGAAAAATTGAAAATAGAAAAATTTAAAAGTAAAAAGTGAAAAGTAAAAAAGTAAAAATTGTTAAAGTAAGTAAGGGAAAAAGTTTGAAAGTGCAAAAGAGAAAAAGAGGAAAAGTAAGAAAGAGAATGTGTGAAGTGAGAAAGTTATAAAGTGAAAAGGGAGAAAGTGTAAAAAAAGGGAAAGTGAAAAGATAACTGAGAAAGTGAAAATTGAGAAAGTAATAAAATTGAAAAAGTAAAGTAGGAAAATATAAAATGTAAAAGTGATAAAGTAAAATATGAACAAGTAATGAAATGACAAAATGAAAAGTGAAAAAGTTTGAAATTGAAAAAGTAAAACAGTGAGAAAGTGGGAACGTGAAAAAGTAAAAAAGTGTGAAACTAAGAAAGTGAATAAGTGAAGTGGAGGGAGGGAGGGAGAGAGAGAGAGAGAGAGAGAGAGAGAGAGAGAGAGAGAGAGAGAGAGAGAGAGAGAGAGAGAGAGAGAGAGAGAGAGAGAGAGAGAGAGAGAGAGAGAGAGAGAGAGAGAGAGAGAGAGAGAGGAAATTCAAATTGTTCTAAAGGATTTCAAATATTTTATATATAATTATGCCAATGCTAAAATTGTGAACAATTATAAAATATACCACTTATTGCGTGTGAATTATAAATTTCTTATTTTCATATCCAACTGATATACTGTAGGTCAAGGAAGTAAATTATTCTTTACTGCACGTAAACGTCTCAACATTCCTCCGCATGATATTTCAACTAGACCATGCATGAAAATACTGCCATCGTTTCAACATTCTTGTCCCCCTACCTAAATCATTATTTATAGTATTTCCACGACAAGTGTATTGAGTAGTGAACTCTGTCTAGAACGAGATAAAATAATAATGGAGTTAAAGTTGTGTGCTACGTCCTACATTCAACCCTCACAATAATATTTCTAAAAACTACAGTCGAAGTGTAAGTACAATTTGTATTTAAATTAACAAATTACTAAATTTTATTATTTCACGAAAATAAAAACGTATTTTGTCAAATCATTCTCCTACATTCATAATAAAGATGACTTTTATACATATTTTATGTAAACTGCTGAAAAGTGTTAAGAAATTAATATTCAGATTATTCGTTATTTATTTTATTATTATTTATTTTTTTGTTTGTTTTTTCAATAATCGTATTGAAACCACAAACAAGTTTTTTGACTAAAGTTTGTGAAATTTAAAAATTCGTGTTTAATATGTGATACAATTTGTATATATTCGCTTTAAAAACCTATGCAAAACGCCTTACAAATAAACATGTCGATGACTAAATTTTGAATCCATAAAATTGCTAAACTTGAACCTATCTTATATATTCGAATTACCATAAACAAAAATATTTAAGAAATGGAATCTAAGTACAGATGTGAAGTAAACAAAAAGTCTATTAAGCCAAGATGTATTAAGGTAAAACCAGGTTTCTGAATTATAACAACAGATGTTTCTAAAGAGGTGATCAATCGTAAAATTGTAACCTTGAAGGGGTGTAATTTAGTAGCCTGTATTTTATGATGTTTTGGAGTTTGTCAGACAAATTAATCTACAGATATGCAATTATTGGTTTTGGAAAAATGCAATCTCTCAATTAATTGTTAATCGACTATAATTATTAGTCTATTATTATCTTCAAGTGAAATAAATATCTATATAATTTTAATACTTATAATACTTTTATATTACTGCAATTGACCGAGACAAAAAAATGGAGAAATAATAATATATCAAAGCTTATAAATTATGACATATATTCTGCATAATTAAATTATGAAACGTACCTTAATTATTTTTTTTATGTATATTAAATTGTATTTAGTACCAAACAAAATCGATCCAAGGATGCCTAGGAGAAAACATGATCAGGATCTTACCTGAAAAGGAAATATGTGCGTTTAATACAATAAATATTAAACAGTTTTGAACACATTTTCTATATTCTATTTAACACAGGATATTCTATTGAGATTACGATTCCAGGATTTTCTAATTTTTGCAATTTATTCGTGATTCTTGCAATATTGTCAATGTCAGTATTGTCTTGTCTTCAAATATGAAAAAGCTCACATACTCGATTGTCATTATAACATTATAAATTTTGAAAATCGAAAAACTGGAATAAAAATAATAAAACAAGAAAGTTTGCGGTCACAACAGATATCAACAGAACACCCATTTTTTGGCGGTATGTTTGATAAATAGTTTGACATCTGCAGAAATTGATTTTGATTTTAGAAGTTAGTAAATGGTAATTGTTATATGATGACATACAACGATACAACACATATTATGTCAATAAATAGGGGATATATAATAGTTATTATTAGCTTCGCCGTCGGGAGGGCTGGAAAAGGGCCTATAGGGTTTAACAAGGCTGTGATACGTACACTACATATGATCCTTTTAACAAGATTTGACCGGACTTTCAATTAATTTCTGTAAATGAGAGAAAAAAATATAGTACAAGATTATCATAATAGAGTAAACATTTGAATTATAACTATATATTATTAAAGAAATTAGGAATTATTTTATGATTATTCAAATAAATATCAATTGTTTGAATTTGTCCTTCATTCAGGGAATCAATTAGATCAAACACGTAATGTAGAAGTACAGAAGTACATGTATTGGAATAATAAATTTAACTGTGTAAACCACAAACTACACGAACCATGAAACTGCAATTTAAAAAAATAAAATCAGATCGTTCCCAAACTATATTTATTGATGTTCAGTGTCCTCTTTCTTATATCATAATTTTTACTCAAGTTTCAGGAAAACTATACAGAGTATTTTGACCAGCTATTTCTGATTTTGGCCCACTGTGTAATGGGAAGAAACTGTAACAGTATTGATATCTCGGAAAATGTGGATATCAAAGATACATTAAAAGTTGAATTTACATAGGCATACTAAATTTGACATGGGTGAAAACACTAAAGAAACACGTTTTAAATTTTCACCAAATTTCATTAAATTGTCTTCATGAAGCTGTAAATATAACGGTTATAAAATGGGTGCTTTGCCTCAGATTTTTTTCCACATATAGGCTATATATATATATATATATATATATATATATATATATATATATATATATATATATATATATATATATAGTGTAACGAAATAGAGGGCTCCCAAAATGTCAGTGCTCGGCAGGCCATAAATTGTGAACAGTTGAAAGGGTTGACAGCTAGAAAAAATGATTCTAAAGTCAATCAGTGACCCCAAAGGAGTCAAAGAAAGCATTCAAAAGTTCAATGCCTTCAACCGAAATTATTTGAAAAGGACCAATGAAAGGAATTGCATCATTTCTAAAGTAACATAAAAGATTTAAAATACGTCAATGAAGGCAGAGGATCGGAAGAAAGCAGTTTGAAAATAAAAATAATAAATAAGGGTAGAAGAGAAGCGCAAGGGGTTTTTTTGTTGCCGAACTTATTGAACAAGGTTGTTCCGGAGAAAGTGTTTCTCTTAGTAGCAAAAAGAAAAATGTTGTGAAAGATTTAGCCGAAATCAACCGTCGAAATTAAATAGTAACTGCGTCGTTTTGTACAAGTGTTTATTAATAATCTTCAAAGTATAATTAAAAGATAATCGTCGTTTATAAGTTAAAAAATAATCGTCGTCATGAAAGTGTGTGAGTAAAAGCGTCGTTGTACAAGTGTTTGAAGAGGAATAATCATCGAATAAATTAAAAAGTAATCGTCGTCACAAAAGTGTGTGAAAATAAAAGTGTATGAAGAAAAGATGATTCGTTGAAAAGATTTAGGCAAATCAATCCATTTACTGGCAGTCTACGCGGGAACCACGTTCAAGGAACCAGGAACATTGGAACTGTAATAGAACTTCAGAGTCGATAAGTACAAATTAATGGACAATTTCAATTAAACAAACAACCACAAACTTTTATTTAATATTTTAAGTAAATTATAGTCACCAAAGAACCTAACGAACCCGTAAATAGAAAGTAAATAAAATTAATAAATAATTAATAACATTTCAGTTAACCGGAGCATTTTATCAAAATAATTAAAAGTAAAAAATAAAAATAAAAATTCTGATGAACTTATATTTCTTAATTTTAGATTAAGACATTGTAGAATAAGTAACTTGTATTTATCTATGTACTTAGAATAAGTAGTAGATTGTAACGATATCATGTTATCATGTATAAATAATTGTGAATAATGATATCTAATGCTAAATAATTAAATAACTCATGTAAAAAGAAAAAGAAAACTAAATTAAAATAAAATAATAATAAATATGGAAACAAATATTAACTGATGAAGGGAATAAGCGACAGCTGTCAGCTGCAGTTTATGATTGGAAATGTAACGGTATTAAAAGAGAAAGTATGTGTCAAGAACAAAAGGAACAGGGATTTCTTTAACCTTGGAGGAGCAAATGCGCCTACAAGAAAAAACATTCTAATAACGGGATCTTTAGGCAAAGGCAGATGTGTTTCAAAATTGTATAAAAAGAAGGGAAAAACAAAAAAAAAGGAGAAATCGAAGGGAAAGCTAACGTCTATAACAGTACTCAGAGTAGAAAGTTCTAACTGTTTTCAAAAAAACAAAAACTAAAAGAAGATAGTAGGTCAACCAATCAAATGCGATTCCACGTTAAAAAACCAACGGGCAGATTTGAAACCCACCAGTATAGAGAGAAAAAGGCATGTGTTGTGAAAGTTGAAAGATTCTAAATCAGCTAGAAGCACGCGAAACTCGTGTTTCAAAGAAGGGAGGAAATTCGGTAGGGACCGAATTTGCGAAAGGAGGGTAGTCTTGAAACGAAAGCCGGAGAGTCAAGTACTGGGACCAGAGAAGTCTGATCTGTGGTCCAGGAATCCTTGAGAACCGTTGATAAAAGAGGCAAGACGTCTCTGCGTCAGCTTAGTAGAGAAATTGTGTTAAGAGTCAAGTAATAGGATTAGTTAAATTGCAGGTAAGAAGTAGTGGAGAGTCAAGCAGAATTCTAAAGGGAGTTACGATCTACAAGAGCCAAGGAGTTAGCATTGATCGCCAATAAGAAGCTGGGATCAGAGTCACTCGAGAACGTCAGAAAAGGAAGTTAAAAAAAAGTGCATCGATCAGTGTGGTGAATTAATAGAGCAGAGTCTGTATTAGTGTTGTGTAGTGTACTGTGAAAATCTACCAATTGATGGGAGCGACTTCTCGATAAGTACAAAGTTTTTATCTATTCTTTAATTAATCTTAAGTAAATTTCACTTTAATTGAGCCAGAAAAGATCCCGACACGAGATAAGAGTTAATGCTAAATAGAATGAACAAACTGTGCAAACCGTGGCAATCCAATAAATGTTAAAGTAAAGTTAAATTGTAAGAAGTATAAAATTCAAAAGGAGTCATTATTAGCAAAGTCAATTCAATAAATGTTAAAGTAAAGTTTCCACATTTGTAATTTGTAGAAAAGTTATATGAGTTTCATTAGACCAATAGATTTAAAATTGATATAAAATTATTGTGTGTAAATATTCAAGGAAAAGACCTTTACAAGGCCTTGAATATTATTAAAATATAAAAATAAGAAACCCATTGTAAATAAATAAATAAAGTTAAGGAATGACTGAAGAATGAATGGAATTAGTTAAGAACCAATAATTTAAATTTATGTAAACGTTTTTGTTATAGATTTATATTTCAATAAATTGGAATAATTCAAAAGGTAAAAGTTGTGTTTGCGTCATTAATTTTAAAAAATCACAAAATTTGAAAAATATAACTTATGTAGTATATTGTCGCCAGATCGTGGGACAATAAAGTAATTAATTCTAAATTATAAAAAGTAAGTAGAGAATTATTACGTTATATTTGGCACCCAACATTTGGGGCATGTGTAAGATAAAAGTAAGTAGAGAACTTATAATGTTATAAGATTAAGATATTAATAGTATAATTATTAAGTGCATCAAGCTTGAAAGATAATATTTTTTTTATTGTAAATGAGTTTTTTAAATTTAATTTTGCAATTAAAGAAAGAGTTAAAATCTACATGTTTCAAAGTTATTTATTTTGTTAACATTGGCACGAATAACGTGCGTATAATAAGTCATATATTTAAGATTTGTTATTATATATAAATGCAGAAGTTATATATTAAATATATTTATGAATAGCCGGTAGGTACCATCAATAGCTACGTCATGAATTTAAATAACTTAGGTGTGACTTGTGTAAAACTTTGATTTTCATTACGTGTGTCATAGTTTATGTTGTAATTACAACAAGCGTAATGTGTAGCCCGTACATAATTAATTTTAATTAAAATGTCAATAAATATCACAGATTACACACCAATAACGATACTGAAAGAAAGGTTCTGATATTCAAATTTATTAAAACTTGGACATAGATCTATTTATAAGTTGTTTTTTTTAAACTACACTGAAGAGTTATAGCGAGCAAATAGTAAATGACCAATTAAAATAAAATTATAACAATTCTTATATGGGGTGAAAGATGACTGTATATGTTTTACTTCCTTGCATACATGTATTAGAGAGACATTTAACCTATGGGTCAACAAACTTAAGTGAAGTGTTGTTAACCCGTTTTGATATTTTCTGAGTGGAAAATTGCTTTATAGAATGTTGGTCGTTCTTTCAGTGATCCGCAGGGAAGACAGATGGGTGTATTTTATAAAAGGGAACACTTTGGTCACATCTCTGAACTTTTTTTTTCAATAAATAAAAAAAAAATTCTCTCATAAACTAAGGAGAAATTAGGTGATCTAAAACGAAATATTATTATTTTATGATTTATGGTCAGGATTCATTTATGACACAGGCTAAGCATATTTAGGCGCAAACCATTTTTTTTAAATATAGCATCCATAGATCAATATGGTGACCATTAATGAATGTCTTTTTTTTTGTAGAGATTAATATTGGTTGGTATATAATTTGTTTTTGAAATGTGTGAGTGACAAAGTTTGTACAACATTCGTTGTGTAGTTTTATCATGTTGCTTAGTGCTTTCTGATGTTATGAAGAACAGTTATCAAGGGTATATAAAACGGTCAGGGTTATGATTTTAAACAATTCATATCATGTTTGCCTTACCATAGAAACCATGAAATGGTTTTAAAATTGCACAACATCTTAGAAACTCTAATAATTAATGAGATTTAAATAAAAAACATACAATACATATTAGTAAACTTAAATCTGATTAAGAAGTAACATTATCATTTTATTTAAATTTATTTTGTACCTAAGTAACGACAAATCCTTCGAACATAAAATGTAACTAAACATTTGTCTAACGTGGTATAGTGCCTGTCGCTCGAAATAACAACCATATCCAGTTATCTTTGATCTCTTACATCGTGAATTATTCTGTCAGACAGATGTGTGACAGTTTAACTTGACAATATATAAATCGTAACAGTGATATATAGCACTTTATCAGAAGTTGTGTTGTTGTTTTAGGCCTGTCAAAATAATTATCTTAACAGAATAGCGCATAGAAAAATGTAATTTCAAATTAATTTTATTTACATCCAAAACGATCAATTACTTCAATTTTGTCCAGAAAAGTAAGTCCTCAAACAGTTTATGAACGTGTTGATTTTTCAGCTCATTTTTAATGTTACATAATGAGATACTTACCTAGCCTTCATTACACAGTATTGTTAAAATATCGAAAATAAGATTCCGGCTTAGGCGAAAATCATTTAGAATTCATTAACTATATTTAAATATTTCTTTGGTGTTAAATTATGAATCATCCTAATAACAAAACCATAAATCAATTTATCAAAGTTATTTAAAAAAAAAAATATTATAACTAAATTTATTTTTTATTACCCAAGATTGATATAAATAAATTTTAAAATTTTGTTAAGATAACTAACTATAAAGTGTAGACTAATTAGTTACTTCTAATTTTATAAACAGGTATTATATTATTTCCTTTCACATATAAATAATAATAGCAATATAATTGTTTCTTACATAACCCAAAACTGATTGAATGATGTTCTACTTGAAAATTCGAAACCTGTTTACTTTTAGTAGAAAATAATGTAGCCTACACGCTTGCAAAATGAGTCGTAATCGACTCGAATAGGATATCAGTCAATTTTGGGGTAAAATTCATAGTGTCGAACACAGATGGACAACACAGTAGATATGCATAAGGGTGGTGTACTCCCATTAACATCAACAGTTTTATCTGAATAAAGTTCGTTCTTTTCTGTTAATCGTCAGTATTCTCAATTGAGTGTAACTATCGTCATTGTGCTGAGTAAGTGAGAGCTTTAGATAATATATTTATCATTTAATAACAAGTATTTAAAAATTGTTTACGATAATTTGGTTTTTTGATATCTTGGACAAATTCTGCAGCTTGACAAATCGATAAACCATTATCAGGGACAAAGTTTTTTTTTCTTTCTTTTTTTCAATTATTCAATTTACGAAGATGATATATAAGAAATGTATGTTCAAAATTATAATTTCGTACCAACAATATTAATACAGTACATGAGAATGTTAACAAATTATTTTAAAATCCAGGTATTTGAAAGATCAAAATGCTAATAAATGCTATAAGACACATAGTTTTATTGGATTCATATTCGTCCGTGTTAATAAATGGTTGTTATTTCTTTTCAAATACCTGAAATATATTATTAATGAACTAAGGAAAATATATTATTTTACTATCTATGAAACTATAAGGTTTTCCATAAGGAAACTATCTACAATTATTTATGTTTTGACACTAATATTGAAATACATGAAAGCTAAGTTTATTTAACCCAAATTCTGGGGTTTTAAACAACAATTTAACTCATTAAAAAAAAATCTAAGAAATATTTTAGTTTATCTGGTAGACTGAGTTTCTTGTCTATAAAAATTGGCTAGGTGTATGTTTATTTTGTGCACACTATAGTGCCCCAGACTTCCCCTTCATGATTTACTGGCGTGGATTGGTAAAGGAAGTAATTCAACAAATTAACCTGTTGAACCAAATATTGGGCAACTACTTTTACTTTATTCTTTTAGATTTCTATTATATATTCCTTTGTTGAAAAATGTTTACATGAATCGCGACTGACAAGAAGCATCGTTGGAGCTCAAAGTTATAATAAAAAAAAACAATCATTCATATATCATGTATTTGTTAAACATTGTAGAAATAATGTATCATAAAAATTTGTATTGCAATTTGTAGGAATTGGGAATGAAAGCAAAGAAGACGTCTAAACATGCAAAGAGTTACTGAATGTTTGAACAACTCTTATCTCCTTTACTACTTTCCGATATTTTATTTAAAAGAAAACTTGGTAAATCCTTTAGTCAAGATGTATAGCAGATTAAGTAAGAATAATACAGATATATAAGGGAAAGCTTGACAATGTAACCTAACTTATACAGAATCTGTTAACACTATTATGACATATTTAAAAAAGTGACAACGCTAGGCATCACAAAGGAGACAAAATTCTACAGGCCTAGTACAATAATATAATTATTTTGGTGATGTTGAATTTACATTAATATAATTTATTTTTACATAATGTAACATTGATTAATGAAAACTACGAAATACAAAACTAAAACATGTACCACTGATAGTCACCATACAAGAATTTTGACACTAAGTGTTTCACTCAATGCTGATATAATTGTAAATTCAAATTGTTAAAACGAACTATTTAGAAACTAAGGTAAATTAAGTTCCAGTGAATATTATATGTTTTCTAAGATGTACATATCAGAACTGTTTTAATACTAAACCCAAGGTACTTCCTTGACTAAATTGACGTTGCATTTTTGAAATGTTTTCATATTCGTATAAAGTGTCATTTTCGTTTCTTTTGTAATTTATATCGCTAGTACTGGACTAATTAAAAGTACACCATTTTCATGAGTAAAAAACTACAATAAAAGAGGAATTAAAACTATTCACTAGGTCTTCAGTTAGTGAAAGGGGTCCAAAATCGTGGTTAAGTAAAAAAAGACATAAATTATATATTTTAAACGTATATATACACGTATATATATTTGGAAAATTGTTATAATCTACGTAGTAAAATCTGTTTCGAAAACTAATCTATTTACATAAAATATATTGCAAAATAAGTATATCCGTAACTTAAATTCAAGATGTCATACGCTCTTCTGTAAACATTGAAAACTAATTTTGCAACCAACCACGAATAACAGTTTCAAAAAGCTTTGAATCATTTAATAAATATAGAGGGAAAATGATTTAATCATCCCTAATTTAAATTAAATTTCCTTGGTGATTGGTTACATGTGAAGATTTTAAAGGTTTTAAGGTTACACATCACCTCCACTAACTGAAACCGTAAACTACAAGTATAAATCTGTTACTTTGCTACAGGGAAGATAATATAAAATGGTACCCACAAAGTATGAGGTACATTTTGAATTTGTTTAGCTGGAGGTACAAGAAGACTTATCATCACGCATGAGTGAAATTGCGTCGTAAATTAACGTTCATGTTCTTAGTTTCTTCTTCCCTTGGCAGATCCACTCCATTTTTAATTATTTGTTACTAAAGCGATATTATACCCTTAATCTCACGATATTTCATTACATGATATGCGCAAAGTACGTTTGTCACTAACGCTGTTCTATAACTACAGATTGTTGAGTTGCTTACATGTTACTTTCCTCCGTCCATTTGATTGATACCAGGAATAGGATTCGTAACATGTTGGAAATAACACATCCATGTAAATGAATAATCACCCATCAATAATTCATATTTAAAATAGAAGTTGAATTTTTGTTGAATTGTATACTGTTAAAATATATTTAGAAACAGTTCAGAGGTTATTTGATCGGGGTGTCTTGAGATCTAAACCAAAATACGTATTTTAACAGACTACATACATTCAAATAGTGAACACAAAACTAATTGCTACTCATTTAGTGAGCTTGATATATTGTAATAAATTAACCGAACAAATTATTCGCAATTTAAAATACGATATATTAATAACTTCTTTTTCAAAATTATTTAAGGAATTTGTTTGATAATAAATTTAATATTATCAGAATTTACCAAATTATATTAATAATATTGTAGTAATCTGAACATATTTATTTTGAAGGTTATTTTCATATATCACTCGCCGTAAATAACTTATCATTATTTCAAACAGGTTTTTCACCTGAAAGTTTAAAGTTCATACAGTTGATTGAATATAAATGTCATTGAGGCGAATATATGTTTTCGAAAAAGTTTAGCAAATCTTTAAATATGTGGAAATGATTATTTTATACTAAGAATAGTTTTAGTGACTATGTCGATGTTGCATCGAATCGTTAACAAATCTAACTTAAAATCCAGTAATAACTGGTCACGTAGTTAAACTATAATGTGATAGGACTTGAGATATTTTTCTCAGCAGTTTTTCCATTAGATTCAAGAGATTTAAAATAAAAATGAAACATCTCATTATCTTGCTTACTCTCACCTTGGGAAAGGAGAGAATAAAAATACATGCAAAAATATACCTTATTACTAATAAACTTTTAGGGTAGCAAAGGTGAAGAAAATAAGCGTTTATAAACTAATACAGGTCTTTCAAACAACTAGGATCGAAAAAAAAACTCAAAAGGCAAATAACTTAAAATTTGCCAAATTTATTTTTGAGTGACAAACCAAATAAAACGTACAATACCTATTAAACTCGAATAACCTACATTTTAATACCCGCTAGTAGGAAATAAAGTTATTTTAGAAATTTGTTATAGATACTGTACTATAAATATAATTATCAATGAAAGCAGTTCATTTTGGCGGTAGTACAAAACATTTTTTTTTGAACCAACATATTTTTTGGTGGTGAGTATTATTATTTAATCAAATATCACTATTGTAAATTTTAACGACCAAGATATTTGAAATAAAAACTTCTCCAAGGATTAATAGTTTTTCAATGAGGAAGACTCAAATAATAATCATTACTAAGTTATAAACTTAAAGTCCAATAATACGCCATATTCACTAGTATGTTTCGAATCACCTTGGTCAACCTCACTGCCTGAGAACTGAGCTTGGAAATCAAAACTAGGTATTCTAGGGTCTTGTATGTTCAAAGTAATATTGACCTATCTATAAACTGATTGAATTGGCTTCCATTTTTAAAATTTATTATATCATATTAAATATATTATAAACCTTTACCTAAGTTGTTACTTTTGAGTAAAATTACAGATACTAGCACTACTTTTTCTGTTTTATTTTATATTAAATTAGGGTTATAAAGTTACATTTATTAATACATTAATACATTTATTTATTATTACATTATTTTATGACTATATAAATAATTTACCGCTACATAAACAGGGTTCTTAAAGGGCTCTGTATGGACTATATGTTATTAATCAAATTTTAAAAAAAATCATTTTCTGAGTAATTTGAGAATACTCGCTTTGACGACATATTAAATACATTTCTAAACTATTGGAATGCCTATTATTAATCAATTAGATTATTCAGTACTAAACCAATTAACAAAATAGATAGGTCTCTACTTAAAGATTTAAAAAAAAAAAAAATAATAATATCTCTCTAATAACCACATGAACTCGAATGATAAAAAATATGCTTCAATCGCAGATTCACATCATATTTTTACATTTTTATGAAAGGTGGATAATCCTCTATCGATAGTCCTATTTGTATCTAAAGCATTGTGAGTCACCATCCACGATAGATTTCTTATTAAAATTACTTATAATTTAGAAAGTTTTAAATTAATATTAATAAATATTTTGAAGTTCATTATTTTTTCAACTATCCATAAGTTACTTTGAAAATGTAAAAATGTAGGTTGTATGAACCAATTTAACTCAAATATTATTGACTAAAACTCTATCACATCACGTACCTACAAGAAACAAAAAAGAAAAAAAAACCGAATGGAAATCGGATCACCTGTTCTCGAATTGTAAGTTCATAAGCAATTAGATAGATGGTGCATTTTAGAATGATAGATGTGACATATATTTAATTATTTTCACGTGAAATGTCAGTTGTAAGAGAAGGGAAGTGTCAGGTTTACAGAAGGGACATGTCGTAAGGGGGAAGTTTTGCAAAATATTTGCTGTGTTTTTGTTACGCAAATAAGTGGAATTAGTAAAAAAACAATAATATACCTTTATATTTACTTTCGTTTTGATGAAAAAAAAAACATACATCAATGAAACATCAAATATATATTGGAGAACATGAATTTTCTCGTCATTGCTAACATACAATATTTAAAACTTGA
This sequence comes from Aphrophora alni, assembly GCA_963513935.1. NCBI lineage: Eukaryota > Metazoa > Arthropoda > Insecta > Hemiptera > Aphrophoridae > Aphrophora > Aphrophora alni. The sequence continues at coordinate 68,983,108 of OY740769.1, forward strand.
AAACAACTGCAAAAATTAAAATTAAATATATTTATTTTCATGTAGTGTATATAAAATATGCCAACTTTATCACTGGACATATATAATACGAATTGTTGCTGCTGAAAGTTTAAAAAACATGCGCAAACACAAAAACAAATATAGAATTTATTTATTTCTGCACAAAACAATTGCCATAACTCTAGAACTACTATCTCTCAGTATTGGCTTTCTTTCCGTGTACATACTGTTTATGATTGGAACCAACTTTTTTGGGGGATTGTACGGGATTGTATATGTATACAAAGCTATAACAAATAATTCTTACTATATATATATATATATATATATATATATATATTTATATATATATATATATAATTTTTATTTCAAATAACTTAAATATTATTCCACTTTGTGTTTAGTTAACCAAAAAGGGGCAATATTTCAATGCATATGAGTACATTCTCAATGCGTTAAAGAATTAATGTAACCACAACAAAGGCGTGCCAAGGTACATAGCACAAATGTTTCAAGAGATAACTCTATATTTAATACAGAGCATTTGACTTTTAATATATTAAAGTTCCTGAAAATGTATCGCAATTTCAATTTTGTTGATGAACTTCTTTTGTGCCGAAAATACTAAATTTGTCTGTTATAAATTCACTAAAGTAGTAATTTTAAATTAAAAGTTAGTAATTAGTATATACTTACATAAACAAAATAAACACTGAACAAATATTGCAGAAACTTCCACACTCTTTCTGTCAGGGAAAGGAAATATAAAATACCCATTAATAAATTAAGTTGTCCTTATTCTTGGTATATCATAGTTAATTACTCAATGCAAGATTAATGTTTTGCTAATAATTTCTCACGACATTTTATTTTCAATTACGAAAGCTAATAGACATGGCGTCCTCATGTTATTTTGTTATATTTGACGAATTTTACAATTGTTCCCTTTAGTATGACAAGCTTAAGTAATTTCAGATTTGAATTTCCAACTTAATATATTCAGTATTAGAGTGAATGTCAAGGTAGAACTTCGTCTTAAAGGGATAGGTTTAAGTAATACTTAATACATTTGTGAGACCGGTCTTATTTTAGTCAATATTTTATTCATTGAATTTACTAATGTTTGGCAAAAACATTATAGGCAACTATAAGATATTTTATAATATTTCTTACTATATTTTGTAAAAAAAAAAGGACATTAATATTTTTAGAAGAATAGTACGTGGAGAAATAGATAAACTGATAGACGGACAATGGAGATCACATAACAATATGTCCATTACGGCTGCAATTGTTGCTGAAAACTAAAATCATAAATATAGCCTCTGTTGGTCTATAGGAAATAAAACATTTCTCTATTCAGATAACATTTTAAAACTAAAAACCTAAAGTAGCAGTGTCAATAAAATAAGAGCTATTCATATTTACTTTATGTCATATATCCACTACAAATTTTTACATTGTCAAATCTGACAGGACAGAGCACTTTAATAAAACAAACACTCTCAGTATGTTATTACTAGACACTTTACAAACACCCACACCCCTTCCTTCTCACTCCTCACTCTTACAAAATTTGTTTAAAAACTGAATATTGATTTTTTTTTTTTAAACTGAATCTGTAAACTAAACCATATTGACATATTTAAATAAGATTTAAAAATATTAAATTTAGTTACACAAATTGTATAGAAATTATCACCAGGATGAATTATACTGTACGAACGATCATCTATGTTAGAGTTGATAATAATATATTTAATTTAGTTCTTAGAATGTTCGTAATATATCAAAAGTTAGTACAATTATAATTATTCCCTGTAAAAACTAACTCAGCTGACGGTAAATATATCTTTGAAATGATGATATCTTTTCCCTGGAGCAAGAACCACAAATTATGCATTACACTAGACCCGAAATTCCAGTTACAATTTTCATCTTGTTTGGCACTTGAGTTTAAGTCGTCACTTTGTAATCGATATTCGTGTTATTTATTATGTTGAATTATTATTCCGAAAAATAATATTGTATATGTTTTAAGGGGATGTAATGTTTGCCAGGTCCGTTTCTAAGTTCCAGATTAATACATATATTAATGATTATATTAAGGCCTTTTTTTGTAAAATTATAATATTATAAACCAGATTATAATATATTGCCCATATCATGATGGCATGATGTAGCAATTTTAATTTTCTTTTCTCCTAAAAACTTAAAATATCAATCTACTATTCTATTATAAAGGTATAATATTAACTGTAATAATATTGATATTCATTGTAAACCATGATCTATATTTTGATGACATTAGAATGAAAACATAGATCCAAAACGCTTAGTGTCCCATCTGCTATTTTGTTTTTACTGAAATACATTATAACTAAGGAAAGAGATGTGATATTGGAATTGCTGGATTAGCAGTTTTGCTTTTCAGCTGAATTCTGCTTGAAGCTTTATGATGTTATATATCTTGTCGGTTTTGATTTAATTCCAAGAAATATTGTTCTAGTATATGCAAGAACTAAAAATAGTTGTTTATTCCTAGAAATATCGATATACTGCATATGCAGTGTTTTTGTTTTTTCGGCATAATGATGTTACACCTGTTAAAATTGATTAACCCAAAAGGAACATGGATGGAACAAGTTTTGAATAAATTTCATTTAATTGTAAACATAGGTCGAGTAATCACCTTCATCATATCATTTTAATGAACTTTTATAAGTAAACATTTCGAAAAAAAACAAGTTTTTACTTATTTTGAAAAGTATATCATCTGATGTATGGTCATTCTGGATTGGATTAAGATATAGACTTTTAATCTCCTCTGTTATTTTTTTTACAAAGGAAGACCTTTAAATTTAGGTATTACTCAATGGGGCTTATATTAGACAATTTTTTGTTGCCCCCAAAAAAGATATTTCGTGGTGGGATTGAATTGATACATAATGCCAAAATTCGTGTTTTTACACCAAAACATATTTCTTAAATTTGTTCTTTTACCTTTTAAAGTTTAAAAGTAACTTAATGGTCTCGAGACTCAGTTGACAAACTTTACATTAAATTATATTTCTTTTAAACAAAGCTTTCGTTAGGATTAAGAAGACAACGTAGGTGTTACCCATTTAATAAGGAAATTATTATTATTATTATTATTATTATTATTTTAGTTTTCCTTGTCAGCTAGATTCAGGGTATGCTACCGCAACTAAGTCCCAACGCTCTCTGACTTCTAACAAAACCATTAACTATAACTTATGACAACCGAGATGTCAGTATGGAATTTAAATGTTAACTACAAATTGAATAACTTTTAACTAGGTAACTTCAAGCTTTATTTCAATATTGCTAGTTAGCAAAGATTTAACAAGCTAGTCATTCAATGGTGTGGGTATAAGGAGTAGCACTTGATTGCTCTAATTGGAAATTTGAAATAGAGTAAACTTTCCACAAACCTTCCCTTTTCGTACACAAGGATATACACAAGTTATAACATAAAGACCTTTAAAGAAATACTCTTTAGTATTTTTTTAAATAAATATATATTGCCACGCGATCTATCTCTTAGAAAGCTGTAATTGGCTACCATTTAAGGAATAATAAATAACTATCATGCTTTGATAGAATAATAATAACTAGGCTATCTATAATTAAAAATAATTATCTGTATGAATATTGTTCATTACACATTTTTGCGAAATTGGGATCATTTTTGTTACTGGTGTCACCGTAAACTGGTTGGAAAAAAAAAGTGTAAATACGAATGAAATAAATTATGTGCATTTACAAAACGTTTAACATTACACAAATCTTGTCACTCACTCATCCCCAAAACTAAATAAAGAAGAATAAAAACTAATTGTCACAAAATATATGCATTCCGTAAGTGTCACTGCAAAAAAGTGAAATCAACCAGGAATGGAAAATTTTAAAATTTATTAAGTAAATGAAGTTTATTTCGCTAGTGCCCTAAACGTGGTCTCAGGTTAAAGTAGAATAAAAATTTGTACAACGTTGTTAAAGTTTATCTTTAATGTTTTCATTTTGCTAAACAATTATTCCTGAACGTATATACATATATTGAAATTTTGCAAACAGGTTTGGATAATTATTCTTAAGCATTTCAATAAAATTAAAAGAAAATCTGTTCACTTATTTTGGTGGAGTTTGCCTATTTTATTTAAATAATGACCTATTTTAGGTGTTCTATTAGCAATAACTAAGGCTGGTTGAAATCTTACGAGGTTATTTTATTTAAAACAATAATATTGTATTATTTCTTTTGGCAGTTACTCCAAGATTTGTGTTATCAATGTCGCAAGATATTGCCAAAATACCCTAACGTACCAAATGTTATGAAACTAATATCAGGCGTTTTGGTTTTAGAACACTGTATGCAAAATGGATGACACACAGACAGACAACCAATAAATTCATTTAAGAAATAAGTTTTCAGTGTCTTGGAACCTTATACTAAATAAATTCACAAAATAATGCCATATTTATGATTTTTGTATATATTGCGATACTTACTTGTATTTTAAAAAGTAAAAAAAAAATTTTAAAAACAATAATTAATTTAAGTACAATAATAAAAAATAAAAAACTTGATTATAATGTACACGTATTGAAAATATGGTTTTATTTACATTTTTAAGTAGTAAATAAAGTAGAATTTCAGAAGTAAACATGTAATTAATTTTAAAATTCGAATTGATATCAAAACCCTTGTCGCAAAAAGTTGAATACCATTCATAAACTGTTAGACAATAAATTGTTATATTCATATCCTACAGTAGATACTACATCATCCCTTTTAAATCATTTTATATTTTTACGAAAATTATTTTCCAGTGAAATAATTTTGAGATCTAAATTAATTATCATTGTTAAAATATGTTTTTAAAATATATAACTATATTCAATCTTCATGAGTATTTATTGTTGATTTACAAGCTTTTGTGTTTAGAAGTGCGTTGTAAATTAGTTCCAGTCGTACCTAATTAAAAATGTATATTTATTATTCATTATGATAGTTCAAACAAGTATGATAGTTTCTTTATTAGAGACCGACGTTTTCTGTTTTGTTTAGACGCTGTTGAAAACATGAGGTTTTATTTAAAATCATGTCTTTTGATGAAATGAACATGACTTGTATTTACATTTTAAAACAAAGAAGTTGTTTATTATGTGACTTGACCCTTTTGTTAAGAATAACTGCAATGTTATCTCAACATTTAAAGGTTTCAAAAATAAAACATAGTTGTCCAGTTTTAATAAATGTTGCTATATAATAGCCAAACATTTTTATAACTAAATGTAACTATTACAGTGGTTGCTTATTTTTTAAATTGTTAATGACGTGCATTTCAAAGCTCTACACAGTTAAATATTTAATTTTGATTTAACTTTTGTAAAATTCACCTAATTATCTTGTAAAGATATATATACATTTACGTGAACCTTACTCACAGTAAGGTTTTCAACATATTTTAGTTTGTAGCTTAGCCAAGGCATGTAGAAGTGGTTGATGAATTAGTTCTTGCAATTCAGATACGAGTAGTGTCTTCTATTGTGTTTATATAGTAACTCATCTTCATCCTATCGTCAAAATCCACTCAAATAGCATGTTTGAACATCAAGCTAGGTGTTATGTTGCGCATAGAAGAATAACGTACTGTCCCGTGAATTTGATGTAACTGCATCTAGAACATTGATCTATTTTTCATATTCTCAGATACAGCTAAACAATTGACTTGTTCATGTAAAACGGATCTAATAATATGACGTGAATGGGGGTGGATGTAAAATATTTGTTAAATTCTAAAATACAAAATGGTTCCATTGAACCATCATATTATATTGGCCTTGATAAAAACTTTAAAATCTTTCATCGGATTTAACAACTACTAATTATAAAGCTTTTCGTCATACTTCGATAAGTCAGTCGGTTTATTGATTATTGGAAACACATATCAACAACTTCATATAGTGAATTGTGAGAAGTGTTGTTAAATAATAAATGTAGGTATGTTGTCATTAAAACAAACGGAAGAGCAATCATTTACGTAATAAATTATGTAAGTGACCATATTTTATGAATTATATAAATATCATGTGAAAAAAGTGACCTCCTTCGAAATTTATTTCTGATCTTTATAGGAAAATAATTTAAAGCTACCTTTTTTTTATACACATGAACATCTGAATAACGTCTTCATACCCTTAAAATTTTCTAATATTTCTTGATTATTATATCCTTCATTAGTACCCAAGGGTCTATTTCAACCCGAACTACTGAATCATTTTATTTGGAGTTATACTGCGAACGATTATGAAATATGGATGACTTGTAACGTGATGAAATCTCATGTTTTGTAGTCTGTGTTTCGTGAATCTCTTTAAAAACGTTTAATTTTTTTCACATAAAAATGCATTTATAATAGTAATTCCGTAATGTTTTTGAATTTAATATCAAATATTTTTATCATAATAAATTGTTGATCTCTTATATTGATCGTTTATTTTATCCAACAGAGAATAATAATAAATGTTTTATTTTTAACTCCAAAAGTCTTCCCCGCCCCTCACACTAAAGAGCCCAGTAGATAAAAATGAAATCATTTTCAATTTAATTTGTAACCGGATAGTATAATTTACTCTGTAAAAAAATTTTCATTCTGCACATTTTGTTGAGGAGAAATTATGAAAATTTATTTATTTTTTGGTCGTGAATAACATTTCTCAATGAAATTTATCTTATTCCAGAAATTCAGTTGTTTCTTGTTCAGATTGTGTAATTAAGTCCACGAGGACAAAAAAAAAGTATTGTGCAATTTCACTTCCTACTTCTTAATAATAATTGGATATTGTGGTTGATGATATTATTTTGTGTCATCCTCTTAATACCTAACGCTAAGATTTAATTCTTCATTTTATAATGCAACTTTCAGTTTAATAAATCTCTTGAAATAACATTTATATTTCTACTAATCATTTGTGAAATTTTTTTTCAAAAAATCCTTAGTCTACATTGCCATACAACATAATTTAACAGCTCAAAAACAGATTAGGAAATAAATAATTAATTAACATGACATCCATGACAAAATATCTTTATCGTTGGGATTTTATTCCATTTTACATGGAATTCAATGACATTATAATAAAACTTTTGCCTTAGGTATTAACAGACATTGTATCTCTGGCATTGTGTGGCAACCATATTCTTTGTGTCTTTGATCTTCCACAAAGTGAATAACGCTGACAGATAGGGATGTGACAATCTAACATAATACAAACCGGTATATCAATATATCACATAAGGCATTGTGAATCGATTTGTCGTCATTTCGGGTCCACAAGCATAGATTATAAGCAGTCAATTTATATATATTTCATTATATAATAAGTAATTCAGAATAAATCAAAAAAATTCTGTAAGTATGTATATCACCGAAAATAACGGCCCTCATTATACACTAGGTGATTAAAAAATATTGGTGCATAACTGATTGTTGCAACAATAGAAAGGTGATGTATAAATATTTGTTTTGATAAAGTTATGTTTTGTCTTGGTTGCTTGGTTGACTAACGCTAAACCGTTTATCAAATGGCTACCACAAAGGAAGAAAATGCGTTTTGTGTTTTAAGGTTCGCTCGAACTCATGCTGTTGTTAGTGTTCAACGGAACTTTCGAACAAATCCTCTTCATTGGAACTGCATAGCTCGTTGGGTGTGGCAGTTTGAGACAACAGGGTGTTTGTGTGCCAAGAAGAGTTTGGGCTGTCCACAGACCATGAGAACGCTGTGGAGAGAATTGTAGCTAAGTATGCACGTTGTCCTATGACATCAACTCGCAGTGCTAGTTAGGATCCTCAGATACCACACTCTACAGTATGGGGTGTTTTGCGCAAGCAGATGGGACTTAAATCGTACAAACTGCAACTGTTACAAACATAAAATCTTACTTGTTAGTAAAAGCGGCGAGATTTTTGCCTTTATAGGATTGAACAATTTGAAAACGATGGATTTGCTGACAGGCTAGTGTTCAGCGATAAGGTTACATTCAACCTCAGTGGACAATTATATCGCCACAACGTATGAATATGGAGCACAGTAAACCCCCAAGGGAGTTTATTGAGTACGAAAGAGATTCACCCAAACTAAAAGTGTTTTGTGCTCTTAGCAACCGTAAAGTGAATGGACCCTTCTTCCTTATTGAACTCACTGTATCTGGCATCGTTTATTTAGATACCATGTCAGATTGGCTCATTAATGAGCTTATTGCAAAAGTAGTTTTTCAATCAAATGGATCTCCTGCACACTACAAATATGGGGTACGAATTCTTTTTGGATCACCCTGTATATGACAAAGAACCTTTTAACAATAACCTAATTATACAAGAACAAAGCGAATTAAAAATTAATGTTCCTACAAAACACGAACTTAAAATACATTATTGTTTGAATGTATTAAAAATGTAACAATTATTTTTAAAAAAAATTTAAACTAATTCTGTACAAAATTTAAAACTTGCAAATTCTTTTAAAACATTGTCATGCCGCTAATAATTTAATAATGAATTCAATACCGAATATAATACGCAACTCAAAGCGCAATAAGACTTAACATTGTCAAGTAATAAATATGACCACTTGAAATACCCTAGCACCAAATACATTTCTTCCCAAGAATAATTATAATACATTAAATCTTCTATTAATCAAAAAGTAAAATAAGTTTAATACATACATATTTAATTACAAAAAATATGAATTAACACGTCACATTTTAGACTAAATTTGATACACAAAATGATATTTTTGTAACATCTTGAATATGAAAATTAAACTACCAGATCGGCGGGAAAGTTTTAAAATGCTCATATAATATAGTTTTTATCCTATACATGAGTATACATATAATCAATTATTGTATGAGCGTTTATACGATTGTTTAATATATTTTTAACAAACACAACCTAATGAGATGAAATATAAATACAGTAATTTATGTTTTATGAAACAATTGTCTAAACTACTGTATTTTAAAATACATACTTCATTTCACAATTTTTATAAGTTATTTTAGAAAAGAATTCATGTTTTTTTTTAACATTATCTATATAATTTTAATTTTATTGTTTGTCGATTAATAGGTTGATCCTGAAGCACCTAATTTAGTATTATTTGCTGGGTAAAAACGTATAAATGATAGCATATTTAGAAAAGTTCAAAATTATTAATTGCATTGAAGACGAAACTTCCAACGCCGAGAAAAGGCAAGTTTTATTATTGTTAAAAAAATATTTGATTTCTTTTTGATCTTACTTTTTTTTGTTTCTACGCACATAATTCATGCCAATGTTCACAAAATAAATACTTTGACACCTGGAGGTTTTAACTCTTTCTTTAATTATAAAATTAAATTTTAAAATCAGTTACAATAAAAACCAATTATCATTCAAATTTGATGCACTTAATAATTAATTATACAAATAACATCTTAATCTACTACTTATTCTAAGTACATAGTTAATACAAGTTAGTTATTCTACCATGTCCTAATCTAAAATAAAGAAATAGGAGTGCATCAGAATTTTTACTTTTATTTTTTTACTTTTAATTATTTTGATAAAATGCTCCGGCTAACTGAAATTGTCCATTCATTTGTAATTAATTATCGACTCTGAAGTTCTATTTAAGCTCCGATGTTCCTGGTTCCTTGAACGTGGTTCCCGCGTAGACTGCCAGTAGATGGATTGATTTGCCCTTATCTTTTCAACGAATCTTCTTTTCTTCATACACTTTTATTTTCACACACTTTTATGACGATGATTCTTTTTAATTCATTCGATGATTATTCTTGTTCAAACACTTGTAGAACGACGCTATTACTTACACACTTTTATGACGACGAATCCTTTTAACTTATAAACGACGATTATCTTTTAACTATACTTCGAAGATTATTAATAAATACTTGTACAAAACGACGCAGTTACTATTTAATTTCGACGGTTGATTTCGGCTAAATCTTTCACAACATTTTTTTTTCGCTTCTAAGAGAAACACTTTCCCCGGAACACCCTTCTTCAATATGTTAACAACCAAAAAGACATCGTGCGCTTCTCTATGGATTCAATTAGAGGAAACTTATAGTACTTATATTAATTATTGCTATTTCTAACTTTGATATCGGCTCATTCAAGCTATTTATTACATCGTTAATAACACTACATAATCAGCGTTTACAGCTTACGTTATTTATTTAAAATGCAACCGTTATTGCTTTGTGTATAAAAGACAGTTTATATGGTAAATTACACCATATAAGTATTTTAAAATATGATGATGTTCTTAAGTTCAAAATTCATGTCAAAACAGTTTTATAACCTAAGAAAAATATATATTTACATGTTTTTTTTTCTCTAGCCATCCTAGTTTGTTTATTTTATAAACATATGTGCAACGATTAATTTTATATCTTGAGTAAATTTGTTAAGATAGATAAATTGTACAAATTATAGTTGTTCATTGTTTTTACATAAAAACATTTCACTGTAAACCTTGAAGTTATTAAAATTCATAAAAAAAAAAAAAAAAAAAAAAAACATTAACAACAAAATAGAAATATTATTTTCAAATGAAATTTAATATTTCCTGCTTTTTAGAAGTTGTTGAAATAATATATATACAACGAGTTCTTCTATAAAAAAGAAACATTTATATATGTGTACTTTCCAAAAACAATTAATTATTATTTTAAACAATATTTTATTTTCAATATATTTATTTCAATTTAACATATAGCAATGGTATATTATTGATATTTCACTAAATTTTTTTAAAAACCGAAATAAGTAAAAACAAGATAATTTCGAACTATTTTAAATTACGGGGAGACATAGTTGTGGGGTTATAGGGGTCCAATATAATAATTGTTTTAATATCTATTAGTTTATCAATATTGCTATTGAGTTCAGTGGAAAGTACTAATAGTGCAGATAATATATTGTTTTGAATCTTGAGACCAAGGCTTTATTGTTGAATGTTGTAGGTTAGAATGTTTTGAATGCTTGGAGTAGTCTGAATATCTTGTGGCAGTACTTACAAGGCAGATATGTCCGGTATGAGATGACTTACACTAATTACTCACATCAGTATTTATAAAAAAAGAATCCGTAATTTATGAAAAGGGGTAATTTTTATAATGATATATTTCTCTTCTTAGAGATTTACATAAAATATAAATATTTTAATTAATACAAACATAATTTTTCGTGTAAAGTGTCGTCTGACAAAATAACACTATTCAAAAAGCGTAATGGCGAATTAATAATTGAATTTAGAATTAAGCACTCTCTATAGATGGGAAAATACATCTGGAAAGTTCTTGTGGGCTCTTTATATTAAAACAAATTCTGAATTTTGAGAACAAAAAAAAAAAAAAAAAAAACACATCCATTGCTACGTTTCTCCAATATATTATTCCCTCTTACTTCATCTTCAAAAGTTTTACTTCGCGTATTTCAAAAACTGTATTATATTTTTATGTCGTCTCATCCTTCAGACATTAGGTTCCTACTTATCCGTGGTTTGATATTATACAACGGAAGAGTGTTTTAATCTATTAGCGGATATTTTAGCATGTTCTACAGTAAGTATTGAATTTATTCAAAGTTTAATATATTTTAGGTAAACAAAACTAATTTCTAGGCAAATTCTTATATTACAAAAAAAATACGGTATATTTTCATTGATGGGTGTATTGAATAGATTTGATGAAATTATTAGCTGTGTGTAGTACACAAACATTGTGAGTAGTTTAAAACAAATATATCAGGTTGTTTTTCTTGATTTCTTGATTAGGTGTTTGGTATTCATATGGCCCTTACAATAAGCCCAATTAGGCTACTCACTTAACGAGGTGTCGTTTGCATTTTTTGATTCATCTAATAAGAGGAGCAAGTTTTTTGTCAGATGCTGTTATGCAATTGACGAGTGTGCGTGTTTTTCAAAAAAAATAAATAAAAATTACGCTTAAGCTCTGTTAAATTACGTACCATACAGTCAGTTTTAAACACGAATTCATAACCCGAATAACACATTTTCACCACGCTATTATAAAAGACACTGGAGTATTTTTGTGTTTCTGATCATTAGCTTCCAGCTCTACAAGCCAGTCCTGGCCAGGAATCATCGCATAACATCACACCACAAGGTGAGATCCACATTCACCTAATTATTACAGTGTCAAATATAAAATTAATTCTTTAATTAAGGTCCTCCGAAACTAACAATAAATATTACACCAGAAAATACCCCTTTTGTTCAGTGCTGCCCGAGGCGTTAAGTTACGTTACATGGTATTTTAGCTTTGGTACCGTTAAGTCTAACTGGATATTTAGGTTTTATTCTATTTGTTACTGCAACATATTATATTCTGGCAAATATTCGCATTTATTTTTTAAATATTTCATAGTTAACTGAAATTCCTGCATCACGAAAAGACATTAAATGCAGTTTAAATAGTTTATTATTATTGTTTCACCTACGGCTTGATTTTCCTTGTTTCGGCCTTGGCAGACTTAAACCGTTTAAAGTTCGTATTTTTGATTTTACGATTAATTAACGTATTTTACAACTGTGACTATGTTCGATTTTTAAAATATCTTACAACTATGTTTTTTTCAGGATGAGGTTACAAATTAAGTAAGATTTTGAGCTTAAAACGTTCCACATTACTCAACCTAATAAAGTAGATCCGACTTTGAGAACATTTTACATATGGTTTTGTTTATATTTACAAACAAAGATATTAGTTCATACCATATTTCATTAAAATATTAGGTATTTTCTATTAATAGAAGGTGGACGAACAGATAAACAGATGGACAGACAAAGAGTTTTAGATGTGTTCATTACAGCGCAATAGAATGCATTAAACAGAAAACTATAATTTGAACACTGTATGATGCTTAGATAAATACAAGGTTATATGATGCTCCAACAACAGTCTGATAAGAATAACCTAAAGTGTTTTTGTCAACAAAATAACAGCTACACAAATTTACTTTATGTCATATATCCACTACATGTTCTTATGTTGTCAAATCTGAAAGGACAGAGCACTTTAATAAAACAAACACTTTCAACATGTTATGACTACATTTCAACCCCCCCCCCTTCCCAGCACTCCATATCACTCTTACTAAGTAAGTATTTGAAATTTATGGGGATTGAGAACATTAGAAAAAAGTCACAGAGAATGTAGAGCGTTGAGATAAAAAAATACTGATTTATTCTAGGTCTGTCGTTTTGAAACGGCAAACTAACTCACATAGTGGTAAGTTGTAATTACAAATTAGGTTAGAGTGGAATTAATGCTTAAATTCCTGTATAAAATATAAGTATAGTTCATTTTTTTTATTATCTCTGCTAAGTTTATAATTTTTTTAATGTTCTTCAATTCCAGATTTTATCTTGAAGTTGTAACATTTATGTGAGATATAAATTTTCCTAATCAGATTTGACCTTATGTCTTAATTAAAACTCCTTTCCTTATCTTCACTTAAAAACTAACAATATCCAATAATATCATACTCCATTATAGTTATATATACGGTATATTAATAGGAACTATGGGTAAACTTTAAAGTTGAATTACGTTATTGGTAAGATCTGAAAAAAAAATTATGTTATTCCTGTTCTTGTTTTAAGATATTTGAGAGTCATCAACAACATAAATATAGTTGGTTGTCAAAACTAATAAAGAAATTAATTGAAGTATTTCAATGAAATCAATTCATAAAAGCATTGGAAATCTCTAATATACGTTAGGAAGATAGTTAGATATTAATTAGTTTTTTAAGTAATTAACAAAACAGAAACTACCGTGTAATTAAAAAAATTCTTTAAATATTGAACACCTCATAGTGGAATGGAAATCTCTTTACATCAACAAGTTTTGAACCCTTTATGCCCTAGGATACAAATATCCAATACTATGGTTTTTATTTCTAAACAGACCATGTTTTTATTTCAGAATATGTATATGTGACGTAAAATTCCAACATACATTTTATCTTTATAGTTAACAGTAAATGAATAATTTCTTAACATATATTACTTAAACATCGTGAAACGAAACAGGCATTTGTTTCAAATTTTAACTTTTTGTATCCTGAGGTTTGGTGTAATTTACCTTTATATCGTGGACATCTATGAAGATTGAAATACATAAAAAAATTAAAATAAAATATTTGTAATCGTTTAAACATAGATGGAAAAATGAAAACATCTAAGGTACTGCCTATAAAATATATTGCCTTTTTTATCAAAAGATCGGTAAAAAGTAAAACGTTTTGAAGAAGGATTGAGAAAACATTTTCTAAATCCTTATATTTCGGCCTTAGACCTTTATTTTTTGAGAACTGTTGGGTGGGTATTTTATTTTTTATGGATAATTCAAGGCTCTGTTTTTTTTTAGGGAGTCATTAATACATTTAATTTGGGAGTTTAGGCAAAAATCTTAAGTGACAAACAATATGAGACGTGTATAAAAATTTGATATCCATTTTTTAAAATTGGGTTCATAGTGGTTTTTGCCAATAATTCTCGATTCGGTCTTTTCAAGATGAGAGTCATGAAAAAGGTTTAATTGATGATTAATTGATATTGCCCCCTTAAATTTTCATGAAATGTGTAGGTCTACTAATGCTACCTATGACATGTTCCATATTATTTTTCACAAATATATCAATTGGTTTCTAATTATAAGAGATGGACAGGCAGATAGAGGTAAACCGTCCACGAAATAATTCACGAACTTCTTGTTGATGTACTTGGTGCAAAGAAAGCACAAAAACTATAGTAGTATGTTCTGTATGTATGTTCCAGTTTCTTATGTTGACAGAACACTTTTATTAAAAATAACACTCTCTGTATGTTGTGGCAAGACTTCTTTACAAACATAACGTAAGTACGTCCCCCATGGTAATTACACGTTTGATTGTAGGATTGATATCAATTGAACTTAGTTCAGATATTATTACTTAATGTTTATTTTCCATTATTTAGAGTTTGGACCAAAGGTCAATGGAGCGAATAAAACCTTATGAATGTATATTTAAATTTGGTAGGAGTTAGAACATGGTCTTTAGAAGATTTGTAACAAAATACTTTCTAACAACGTATAAAATACCTGTTATCCATCAAATTCACGACGCAAGTTTATTAATGATAGAACACACAGCTGTCAATAATATAGACGTGATGATCATACATTCTTTGGGGAATAAAATTGTTTGCGAAGTCTCTTTATGCGTGCACTTCACAGTACAGCCCAAGTGATTATAGTAATTCCGATTAAATATGTATATTAGGAATAGGGTTTTCCTATATATATTTTCTACGGGTTCAGTATGAAATCAAAATCATAGATCAATAATAAGCTCGGTAGATCAAATTGTTAATGCTCATTTATTTCCCTCTTTTTATTACATTATTTAGGCTATCAAATAATTATGAGTTTATTATTCTATAACAGTTTGACATATGACTCTATCTAATATTTAAATATTTAAGCACAACATAAAAAATAACCTGTCCTATTCAGACCTTTAAATTTTCAACGAAGAGCAATGAAACATTATTGAATTTATAAATATTTTCCAAAAACATGAATCTGCTCTCACTTTCTCTACATACACCGTTAATCTCTATAAACGGCCCGTGAGTCCCTTTTTGCAAAGAAATCTTTGGGCAACGTCACTCTAGTGACCTGTAGCGTTTTCTCGTCCTTACCGACGTCTCGAATCCAATTGATCCTCATTCTATGTCACTAACAGTTTATAGTGAGCTTCACTATCCATGACATGTAAATGACCTGTAAGCTATGCAGATGTGACACTTTTTAAAACGTTTCCCAACAACTACCACAAGTCTGATATTGAAGATTTAATTGATGATAACATTTAAATATTCATTGTTAATAAAATATATTCTAAATATGTAATATGTATTTAAAAAAATCCTAAATCCTAACAATGTTAAATGAGAGTAAGATAAGCAATTATTATTTTTTGTTAAATTATTCAAAGTTCTTTTATAAGAAGTATTTAATATTGATTATGTAAATATTAAATGGATATTTCTTATTAACAAATAAACATTCATGCGATAAAGAAAATAATAGTACAACAATATTGTACTAAATGACACATTACATTTAGGAAAAAAGTGCAATGATTTTCATTCCATTCAAATTATTAATTCTTTTAAGACTAGAAGATCTCTAACCACTTGACATTTAACAAAAACTTTCATTATAAGTTGTGTATGTAGGGATATCAGTATACAGACTAAATGTATACCTACAAATTGTTTAACTTTAACTAATTAACTTCAAGGTTAGTTTAGAGATTGATAGCCTAGATTAATTAAGATTGTTATTCACAAATTTACAAACACTTGAAAACAAGTCAACTTGAATTCTCTATTAGTGAATTTTCAAATAAAGTAAGCAGTGCGTAAAATTTATCACTAATACAAAGGATCAAACGCAAAACTATATTAATATGTAACCATAAATGTTTTAAATAAATATTCTACAAGTAATAAAAACATCTTTTACTATTTAATTTCTCTCTTTTAATCTTCAGCATTTGTGGTAATGTAATGGTAACCGATCGTTTACTTA
This sequence comes from Aphrophora alni, assembly GCA_963513935.1. NCBI lineage: Eukaryota > Metazoa > Arthropoda > Insecta > Hemiptera > Aphrophoridae > Aphrophora > Aphrophora alni. The sequence continues at coordinate 68,999,813 of OY740769.1, forward strand.
GGTATAACATCACACTACATTTGTCACAAATAATACATCCATATATTACTGCAGTTTAAATTTCTTGTAACGTAGTTCTATTCTTATGATGAGAGGTATTGTTGGTACAATTTTTATGATAAATAATCTTTTATAATATAATAATATAATTAAAAAATTACAATTGTGATTATGCTAAAACCTCTAAAATTTTCATTCGACTATTATGCTTTTTTGAATGACTTTTGTATCAAATATTTCTAAAAGAAACCTTTATTTAATATGTGGTAAAATATGACTTATTGGAATAAAATATTCCATAACAGAATAGAAACAACAACAAAATAATATATTATCTGAAAACTTTAAAATTGAAAAAAATAATATTAAACTCGTTTACATAAAAATATACTGCTGTAATTTTTTTATTTATTTTTTTATTCTTATTACTTCCTTCTCTTTAAGTAATCAAAATTATTAATATCAAGATTATCAAGTCATATCAAATAGTCATATTCAACCGTACACCTCTATTATTAGGGCCGACCAGTGGATTGTATTTAATTAAATTTAAAAAATTTGAGAAATGATTTCTTTTAAATAGATTTATGATATTATTTATTAACCAATTTAAATTTCATTTTACTTTGATAGTCGACGACGAAATTTGTGTCAACTTTCAACCTGTTTTACATCATCTAAGGTCGCTGACCAATATTGCAATTATAACAACATTAAACAATTTTGTATTCTTGTACAACGACAAAATTGTATAAACAGTTTTAGCTTACCGTATAAGCTAAGTATATCATAGTATAACTATGATATAGCCTATATTGTGTCTAGTTTGGAAATATAAAATCTGGAAAAACACTTCAATAATATCTTTACACCTAACTTAGAAAAATATAGAAAATGATGGCATTACACGTATGTTTATAACTTCTATACAGTCCACAATGCAGTATTACGCTGTTCTCACTAATCTTTACTAATTCCAGACCTTACAATTTATCGTAATAATCTTCATATTATGCACAAAGACAACTATCAAAAAATAAATTGCGGATATAATTGGGGCGTGGGTTATTATAACTTTTCTGGTTACTGCCTATAAGTACAAGGAGGAAAACTAACGCATAAGGTAGACTTTGTTTTAAAAATGTTTTTTTAAATATTCTTATGAAACTAGTCATTGCTATAGATATAAATGCTGTAAACAAATTAACAACTACCGTTCTTCTTTAAATTCACTCCTTTATTGTTTTCCTATTTTGGATGTTGCTGATTAAAACATTCTGATTTTAAAATTATCACTATAGTTCTCGATATATTTAAATCAAATTGTCAGAAAAAAATGTTTTTAGAATGAATTAGTAATTTTTTATGAAAATATAACTAAAACAAAAATAATATGAACACTCGTTCAATAATTTTACGCTCTCTTCTCATACACACACTCCTAGTGATAGAATGACAATTGATACTAACTTTGTTATCGCCTATAGAAAGGACTAATTGGACCTTTCACAAACTAATTTAATTAAAGAGCTAAACCATGCATATAACTTTATCTGTCAAACAAATGCATCATATTCAGAGCATGTTGGTGTACAGTAGCCTGCTTGCATTGGAGTTAGTATAAAGTCAACGAATATAAAGAGAAGTTTTAATTAGGTCAACATATGGATAGAATGCATTTATTGTGTTATAAACTAACGCAGAAAAACATTTAATGAACAGAGTTCAAAGTTAGTTTTGTTTATTGAATTGTAAATAAATGTTTACAAGTTGAAATACACGGTTCCTTCCAATTTCAACAACATTCATTAAATATTAAAACTTGGAAAAAAGTAAATGGAAATCGATTATATTCTGCTTCATCCATAATATCATCGTTTATTAGATTTTGAGTACAATTGATATTTTGTCCAAATCACTTGTAGACCTATATCATATTATAGTTTTTATATTTAACGCTTGGAGGACTACGTTTGGTGCATCTACCATTTGAAATCTGTTAGGTTCGAGTATGTGAATATAAGACAGAAATACATTTTTTATGAGCAGTAGAGAGGATGTGAAAAAAAGTTTATACATAAAATAATCGTCATACTTATGCAAATAATCTTAATGAAATGTTAAAACACAATACTTATATAGCCTATATATATATATATATATATATATATATATATATATATATATTATATATAACATATTATATTTATGTTGCTAATTCATTGTAAACACAAGTTGATAATTCCGATCTTGGTAGATACCGGGAATTTCAAATTAAAAATCCCCTTTATTCTTTAGTAAATATGTGTAATTCAACTTTCTAGTTATCAATTTTGAAATTTAATAGGTTTCTATAAAAGCAGAGAAGTAGTCTCTATTGGACATTTATTTACAACGTACATTCTATGACAGATATTTTGTTCACGTACACCCCTACAACAACGCCGTCAAATTCTACACAAACACACGACATGTCGAAATTTATTCAGTCCTCTGGAAGGAGAAAATCGATCGAGACAAAATCAAATATAGGCCTATGTGATTCCTATTTATACTTACCCTTATAATACGAATGGCGTGAAAGTATCAAAATTGCAAATCGTAGTAGATTTTCATGACTTCTTTACTTTAAAAAGAGACATTACAAATCACAAAATAAGAATATATTTATTTTTTAAATGTCTGTAATCAAGATCCATTTAAAAGCAAGTGTTAGAAAAACTCTAAAAAAAAAGGCAATGAGAATTAATACCATTATTGTATGGCACATGTTCAACATTAGTAATTTTCCGCTTACTTGTTTATATTTATTTCCCAAAGTTTAGGATCAAATTTATGAATTAAGCTCTGGGCATAACCCATTTACTTAATTTAAACAAAAAACTTAGAATGGGAGTCGCTTGCGTATATTTTCTTTTGTTTGGATGACGTTGAAAACTTAAGGTTTCTTTTCAAGACATGACTGGGAAAAATAACTTGTATTTAAGTCTTTAATAAAAGCCGTTGTTTACTCTCCGACTTGAAGTTAGGCATAAAATAAAGAGAATGTTTTACAAGAAAAGATTGTATATATCTTTAGAATAAGATTTTGCAGACAAATTACATGTTGTTATAACATTTTATTTTTTCATAATTTAAGTCGATAATTGTAACTATTCAATTACTTACAAGGTGAAATATAAATTACAGCTCAATTATAATATAATTGCGCAATAAAATCAATCACAATAAGATTTAAAACTCTTCATACTCGTATATTAAATGATTATTCGTTGTGATTGTATTAATTTTTTTAAAGAGTGCAGCAGTCAAGACTAGATGTTTAAAAAACATTGTAGTTAAATTGTCAAAAGAATTAACTTTCATAGCGGAGAAATCAAAATTATTTCTCAAATCGACAAAGGTTCTTTTGCATAATATTATTTATAACTTCCTTTTGAATAATGGCAATTTTTAGTGCCATGACAGAACCTCAAATAAAATATTGTTACTTTAAATTTGTAGTTTCAAATACATATTATAAAATATTACAGGAATAAAGTAAAAATTAATTTCAGGTTGTATTCGAAATTTTGTTTTGTTGGTGTTAAATAATTTATATTAATATAGATATGAATTACCCAAATTTGATGTAAAATGTAATTCAAAATGTTTCTATAAAAACTGATCAACTACAGATTTCACAATTTGTCTATGTAAACAAATTTATTGCGATTTATTTCAAATTAGAACATACGTTTGTAAAATAATCGAACAAACATTATAAACTATTGAGGAAAATATGCGTGTTAAAGATGATATAAGAATATTAAACAAATTTTAAAGATCGATAATCAATTTTTTTAATTAAAAATGACAATTAATCAATATTCGAAGCACAATACTAATTATCCTTTGTTATTTTCTCATAATGATCGTAGTTGTATTTTAAATTACGAATAAGCAAAACCACAATCAATGTTTGTATATTTAAACATACAACCCTTAGTTGATGGGAGAAATAATTTGGAAAATTACAATGAAAATTAATATAAATACACACTAAAACAAATAAGTGAGTTGTTTCATATTTAATTAATATTTAATTATGGAATTGGTGATTTTTTTTTTTTTTTAATAAAATGTGCATTATTTGTTTTATTACTTTTTTTTAAATTATAAAGAGCATGATGAATTAGAGATGGTCAAACTAATTGAAATGTAAAAGGAAAGAAAGAATATGCAATTTGGGAGTAATATTAAAGGCTTTTATAATTTACTTTCTGTAACAGAAATTGGAATAAAGCTGTACACAAAGCCAAAGTAAAAATTATACTCTCGTAGACCAAGACACAACGAAAGTTAATACGCTACCACAACAATACTCCTACACAAATAATCTAAAATAGTGGTGTAAACAAAATTAAGCCTACACGTATTGACTTTGTGTCATCACTACAAGTTCTTATGTTGTCAAATCTGACAGGTAAGAGCACGTTTATCAAACAAACACTTTCAGTTTATTATAACTAGTCGTTAAAAACACAATGTACGTACATCACCTTTCCGAAATCTACCTCTCTCGTAAAAAGCTTGTTGACGAATATGAAACGACAACATTAGAACCTAGTCACGTCTTATCTATAATAAAGATAAGGGTAGTAATTTCTTACATTGAACAAACTTGCTGGAAAACGAAATAAACCGTATAAACGTATTTATAAGTTTGGTTATAGTTGAATTGGAAATATGTAATTTGGTTCTTTAGCTCGTTCATATACAATAGACTTTCTGCCAAACGAACAATACATTTCTTATTTGGTGCTTATAAATTAAACACACGTTTAAAATAAAAGAGGTTAAACAATGTAATCAATACAACTTGTACCATATCTACTCCTCTTTTACGGCATACAAACAGTTTTTCTTTTAATGCCAGGATAAATTTGTATTCAATTTGGGATGAAGGCGTAAGATAGAATATTATTTTATTTATGCCTATAAATTAAAAATTATTTGTAAAATAGACTCTGCAAATAATAATCATAGTTTGTTTTAATGTAGCAACCTAAAACAATATTTACTTCTAACATAATATTTGCTTTATGTGTATTATAACAATATTTTGTATTATAACTTAAACAAAATTTATTCCTAAAACCGTATTAATTTTAACTTATATATTAGCGGCATTAGTCTTCCTGTTTCACTAAAGCTTGGATTAAATTGATAAAGTACGGTTTCATGTTTGCAAACAGCCCTATTGATGATTTTATTTTATTTTTTTATTATTATTTTTTGTAGTAGCTACTTAAAACTGTTCATTCATAAAATAAATAATAACACAAAAAGTTTTGAGATATTTGCCAAATAATGTAACTATCTCATTTTTGAATACTGTTTTGAACGGTTTCAAGATGGGGGTGTTAATTAGGACTCTTTCTGTCTTATCCAATTAAAATTACTTAGATAAAATCTATCTTCCAATTAAGCATAAAAATTCACATTTTGGATTTAAATAACTCTATTTAGAAAAGTTAAAAATTAAATATATTGAACTAATACTTCTAAATGTATCTAAAATATAAAAGGGAATATGTAATCTTTGGGTGGCAATAAATCCAGTAAGTAATAATGAGCCAGGAGTATGTATTATAGCGTGGACATAAATCTGGATACCATCATAACAAATGAATAACTGAAAAAGAATTTAATGGAAACGGTATTTTGAATGTTGCCTTTTATATATTGGTAAAATAAAAAGTATAAATTACTTTGTCACTCACTCTATACCAACTGCTCTTGAACTTTTACAGAATTTTGAGCTATATTTTTTGCCGTATAATAGTTTATTAAGCAAAATCCAACTTCATAACATTATAAAAATATTACAATTATATAATATTACAGTTGTTAACAAATTTTAATAGTTTCTTGAAAGTATCGATTATCTAGATTCTTCATTGTAGGATTTCCCTCAGACAATTATCTCTGAAACAGTGACATTTCTACGGATGGTATCGAGCAAAGAGTCGTCATTTTGTATCAGTATATATAAGTATGATTTTTATATTCATATTATTAACCATAAAACTTTGCTAGGAAATGTTTTGCTACGTATATTCTATAATATTGACAATAATGACAAACAATTTTCTACGATGCAAAAAATAATTTTCAGTTATGTAAAAGCAATTAATAAAAAAAGTCATAATTAAAATTTAATACAAATCCATACTAGCTCTAATTAAAATAAGTACCATCAAATTTAACATCCTACTTTTTACTATTAGTTAATTGTGATATTTTCTACCGTACATTTATCAAGCTAGACCTTTTTTTTTGGTAAACCCTGTCTCATTTAATTAGGAAGAATAACAAAGTCAGTAAGTGACTGATACCACAATAACAGATGTCGTTTATACATATGAAATTAATTTTATAATATATATATTTCATAGTCAATCAAATTGAATATACCTGTTTGGTGATAATATATACACAATTAAGATAACGGTAATACAAATAACTCCTTGAATTCAGATATATTATTATGAAAGTTTTGACGTAGGATCACTGAAAACTCCTGTAAGTAAATTGCCATGCTTTTCCAATAACTTACTGCCTCTTACTTGATTTATAAAAGTTTCACTAAGACTTCCTTTGCGTGTTTCATAAACTGTACAGAGTTTGTGTGACTTAACTTGCTTTAAACATTAGGTTAGTTGAAAACTTTAACCGATATTTCATCTACTTTTTACGCCGATGTTTCAAAGGATAAACTTATTTTTCGTAAGGGATTAGCAGAGTTTCTAACACAGGAATTATATATATATATATATATATATATATATATATATATATATATATCATGAAGAGACTCTAAATCTTGTGTGAAGTAATATAATTGGGTAAATTTAACAATTGAGTCAGTTTTCAACAGGTTTTATTATCATCATACATGTCGGTAGTGTGCAATCATAATTTAGACAATATCTAAGATTTAAAATGTACAACATTATTGGTTTTAGAGATTATTAGATTCATATAACCAATATCTTGTTTCTAGTTCAGTATATATATATATTTACAATCCTGTGATATTCTACAATATGTAATTACGTTAACCTTTCATATAGTGATATATTGATAACATTCACTTTATTCAATTTTTATAGCATTTAACTTCGCAATTTAAAAATTCTGGTCTTATATTTGTTGCGTACTATGTTACTATGTTAGATAAAAGTAAGATAAATAAATTTGAAATAATTATTTCAAGTGGAATAATATACGACAAAGACTGGGAATTTAACCCAGGATCTTTTACATTTTACATAGTCCTGGGTTCAATTCCTGTACAAGGTCGTATATATTTCACAATAATTGTTTAAAAAAAATAATAACTTGGCAAAAAATGTATAGGCGATAAAATTAGTTAATAAAAATAATTAAGTTTTGTTTTATAAAATCCGATTATAAAAAAGCCCTGATAAAATATTGAAAGAAAATAAAATAAAATAGACTGGTAAAATGTAGTGTAATACCACATACATTTGTACATATGTACATAAATAATATTATGTAACATTTTTCTTTTGCTTTAACTTTGCCCTTACATCATGTGAAGCATAATTATTTCAAAGAAATAGTGAGATAGTCTATAGTTTTTTTTTTTTTTTTTTTTTTTATTAGGGAATTATTACGCGTATGGCTTATTTCTGATGAGATTTGTTATTTACTCATCATGAAAAAGAACATTATAAAATTGATTTTTTTTTTGTAATTCATAGAGTGAGACACATATTTTAATAAAATATACTGAAATGAAGAGTAGTTAAATAACTTAAACTTGTATGGACATTCTAGAGAAAACATTGTAGGTTGGTAAACTATGAACATAACTCTTACAGGTAAAATGTAACAATATAAGTTTGTAAAAAGATTATTACTGTTAAATTTCACGTTTAATAGACAAGAATAAAGATAGTATACTGACAGACCAACAAGGAAAGATATTCTAGGTCATTTTCTGAATAAATATACTGAAATATATATGGCAAAAGTAGTTACCATATTATTACCATAATATACCATATTATGTGTGTCTGTTGCTTTAATTTCACTCTAGTTTCTAGAAGCTAAACTCAGATAATAATATTGGAAAAAGAGTTAAAATGGATCCAAAACAACCATAAATGATAATCTTCAATGTGATATATTGCTTTTACGTTAGGTTAGATTTTCACAGATCCATCTGACAGGTTAATTCAAGGGGTGAAAGATCAAAGATAAACAAAATAGGATTGTGATTCCTGGATGAAAAAAAAAACATTGTACGTGCTTTCTTAGTGGTCAATAGGGAATTTATTTCATAATACAATATGCATTTATAACAAACAAAAATCATATGCTTTCGTTTTAATATTGATTCATTTAATTAATTATTCAATCCATTACTGTTTACTTGCGAATCGTGTTAATGTAATAGAGTTTCTTTATGGTGATAATTTTATTCATTCACATATTGCCCTTGTTATGTAGGCTGCAGATACTTAAAAATAAAACAGTTATATATACAGGATGTTAATTAAAGATACAGGGAAAGTCTCAGTTTGTTTTAGGTACATCTGCGTAATAATTGATTATATTGGGTGACGTAATATATTTTTTTAGAATGTAATGACAGATGTAATTTGGAAGATATCTCAATGTGCACTACTAAACCTAAACATTTAGCAACAACATCTTAAAGAATTAAAATAACAAATGTCACTTTTCATAGTAGGGGATTTGTATGTATTACAGCTTTAACGTAGACGTTTTAAATAAGTGTACTTACGTGATGTCTAAAATATGAAGAGCCTTTTATCGTATATTACGCACATTTTTAATTTGGTCAATATTTCAACTATAGAGAAGAATATATTACAATGGAAAATAAAATTTAATATCAGAGGTTATTTCCCCTTGTTACAATGAAGGTTTAATTTTTTTTTTCTACAAAAATGAAATTTTTCTGCGTTGACACCTTTCCCACAGCTTGTTACCTGTTTGAAATATATTTTCAGAAAGATACTATCGACAATTTCGCACGGATTAAAGAGTCATTAAGGGATATATTTATATAATAATAACTTTATTCTGTAGAAAGAACAATTTTACCGAGTTTTCTTGCAAGAATTCAACTTGTTTCAATATAGCGAGGTGCGAATTGATTTCTGGATGTTGGTAAAAGATTAATATCATTTAATTGTATACACATTTTTTTTAATTGAATACATTTTATTAATGAATAAATATTAAATGATCAAATTCATGAAATTCTAATACCATTTTCCTTGTTGGTGGGAAGTGTCGTAATATACAATATATTATTACAAACAATCCCTTTATTCAAAACTAAAGTGCCAAATCGGATAATATTGATTTTTGTTTTGTTTTATAATTTAAATAAACTCATAGTCCCATCACAAGACACGTATCAAACTAAAACTTTCAGTTTTCAACAAAATTAGCAAAATAAAAGAGAAGTAACAAAATAATATTCCCAACTATTATACGGAACTGTCAATAAACGATGTTTAGAGGATATTTTAAATTTTGGTTTCTAAACTTTTATAAGGACCCTATTAACTAGATGTATTTTACCCGGAAAGATTTCAGGTTTGTATGTAGTCTTCAAAACAGATAATCTGTTTGTATGTTCTGTATTTTCAACACTATGTTTGCTGTTTGTTTTAGATCATTATCCAACTATATTTTAATTTGATATCTCTATTCTAATAGAACATATAATACTGTAAACCCAACTAATAACTACTGAAACAAATTTACTCATACCAAAAGTTTTAATTTGGTTACTGATTAGATCACAAAAACAATGATACTGGAACAATATTTGCAGACATGACAATATTTAAACATTATTTCTCCATCGAGTACTCTTTTAGACATACCATTCTCATATCATCAAGATGAGTATGTAAATTATACTATAATACGTACTTTGCTCAAATAATAGCCAGAGTTAGTAACTGCCACTAAAATAAGTGTCAGTTAAGAGATTTAGTGAAACTGCATATACGATGTTTTCTTCAAGTTCTGGGAAAGTACCATGTTTACTACATTATTCATAATATAAATTATGTTTTAGTATTTTGAACAATTTTTTTTTGAATATTTATGTTTTTAAGCTTTCATTTAAGGTAAAAAAAGTGACTTCAAATTATGTATTTTTCCTTCTATACATGTTAAAAAAATTGAAATTCAAGTAATACTAAATTGTGTTCCAGTGATTAGTATTAAAACTCTATTCTTCACAATTAATTGAACTTCAATACTTTTCCAATGTAATAATTAATGTAAACAACTATCTTTCGAGTTATTTATTTCAAATTTTGTTAAACCAAAGGTAATAATAGTTGTACAAATCGGAATAGTTTGTGGGTTGTGTGGGTTTTTCCTTATAGACAATCGATTCTTTAACCTAGATTCAGAACTAACTTTGAAAACAGTTCATTATTAACAACAAACAGTAGTTAAACTGGGTTTAAATCTAGTTTAGTGCCCAATTAGTTATCCGTACACCCTACTTTAGTAATTGTAAAAGAATAATCAGCTAATCCCTGAATTAACGTTTACTTGTAGTAAAACTCTATATAAATGTTTCTGTGGACGATTTTCTTTTCTAGTTTTTAACACAATTATTGCACATTATATACAAACGTAGAACCTATTAAAACATGTAAAAGTTTATTATTTCTAATATAATTTTGTTTATACCTTACACTTCTGGTTTAATTTATGAAGAAAAAACTTTAAAATTTGCTATAATGAAATTGGTAAATTGTGAGTGTACATTTAATGCGTGTTGCACTTGTCAGACCAGTGCTTACTCCTTACATTTACATGCATTAAAATATACTTTGTGCATTATCGATATATTTACATACATAAGAATATGTAACGTTTTTTAGCCTTAAGACGCCCAAAAAATATAAAAGAAGAAGAATGAGTTTTTAAAAGCAAGTTTAAAAACAATTGTTTTAACTTATTATCTTTTCTTTTTTTTTCAATGCTTCTTTTTGTTTAGTAATGAAAAAAACACTTGTTTCTTTGTGCTTATCATCGTTAAAATTATGGGATATTCTTTTTGTACCGACAAAATATGTTACGTTAAATATATAATACTAATAATGATATCGATCCTAAGATCCCCGATATAGATATTGTTGATGGGACAAAATATATTTCTACACGGCTCCCAAAGTTGGCTATGTGTTTCGATATTCGGTAAAGTTGTTTGGACTATAGTATTGTTCCCATCACATTTGTTTGTATCATCAAACAGATTGGTCGCTTTTATAGAGACCATTGTGTTAATTCTATTAATATTTGTAACTTTTTGAAATCACACCTCTGGCTTTACGGCATTGTAAATTTGACAATAAGTATTATACTTCCATACAAAATTACTGTTAGTTAGAAAAAAAATTTTCTCACGTAAAATTTTGTTTCATTTAAAATTTGTGCTAATCGTGAAACTTCAGATTTTTCAAGTGGTTACATTTCTGATATATAAGTATTGTATTGAAGCATGCAAAATACAATAATGCTGCTATATTATATAGAAGCATGAGAAATACAATAATGTTGCGAATATTGTTCTACAAAATTTATTAAAGTGTGATATAATAATATTAAATTAAAATTTGTTATATTCAAGAATATATCTTTTATAAATAGTAAGGAATGAATTGCCGGTACCGCCTTCATAACAATAAAGTACAATAATTTACATTTAATAATATGTTTATTCAGTTTATATAACTCCTAAGAAGTACCTAAGTTACCTGACATTTAGCTTCACGTTCATTATAACTTGTCGCTGTCGAGATGTCAGTTTATAAACTAAATATAAATATACAAATTGAATAACTTTTAACTAGTTAACTTCAAGGATGTTTTTGTCATTGCTAGTTAGTTTAAAAATCAAACTTGTACTTAGATAGTTAATGTTCAATATCAACAAGTAGATTATGCTTACATGAACCCAGTATTATAAATTACGTAGTAGAATTAACGGCATCCAATCACTTTTCTAAGTGTTTTTAGACAGAACCTCAGAAAATGTATACCCACAAATTATTGATATTAAAATAACTATTCTATTCAGAAAACTCCTACAAATCATTAGAGTTGTTTTGACAAAAATCTGATCGTTTACTAGTTATCTCATATCATAAGACAGTTATCCTAAAATAGTACTTATAAAATGTTATAAAAGCTAGATTACTCGTTTCTTATGTAAAACACTACATGACGTTGGACAGAATAAAAATTAAAAATAAACGGGAAAATATTTGGGCTTACAACTTAATATTATTGATTTATTGTTTTGTTTATCCATCACAATATTTTTTTTTTGTACAACGTATATCTGAGAAATAATTGGCTTAAACTGTTCAAATTCTATAAGGCTTCTGAGATTTTTTAATTTTTTTTAATTTTTTATTATTATTATATTTTTTTTTGAATATCACAGTTTTTACAACAACCCATTTCTTGCAAGTTACAAAACCTGAATCCAATGATGTATTGGAATTGCAATGGTTGTACTAATATAACAATGTGTGTTATCTATAAAAGGGAAAAAAATGGTAACAGCGTAATAATAACATTATAAGTAAGAAAAAAAAAAGTTGCTATGAAATGTTTATTGAGAAGTTCAGCTAAGTGTGAAGAAAATAAAAGTACTCATTTCAATTATTATACCACTTCATTAGTGGGTTTAGATTATGATTTTCAAATATATTTAAACATCTCGAGGTTTATTTTTCCTGCAATCAGGGTTCAATTTAGCTCAAAGAAACAACTCTTGAACCCCAACTTCTATTTACAGTATTTACAATTTGTTCTATTTAGAAAATTGCTATATAAATAAAAATCCTCGCTTTTCTAGGGATCCTACTTTGAATGTATAAGATCACTAATCCTACGAAAAATTAAATATGCAGTGACATGTGTGGTGGCAGTGACATTAGAAAGGAATCTTGTAACAAGTCAAAGGCATATCTCTGTGCAAAAGGAAGTATGATTTCAACAATAACTGAGGGAATGGTGTGGTTTTATTCTGCAGTAGAATGTGAATGTAAGAAAGAGAACCGTGGTTTATGTCTAGTTGCAGGTAAAAGGGATATTGAAAGTAAATTTGTCAGGTATTAATGTACAGTTATTGAGTTGAAAACGTCTCCCTACAATAGAAATAAAAGTATGTATAAATGGAAAGTTGTTTTAATGAGGTGGTGATTTTATATTGCTGCTTTAAAAGTTCTATCAGTTCCCTAGGATAGTAAACTCCATTAACTATTAGTGGATAACGACAATAAGTGTAGGACTGCTACCACAATAAAAGTTCTATCAGTTCCCTAAGATAGTAAACTCCATTAACTATTAGTGAATAACGACGATAAGTGATTGGACTGCTACCACAATAAAAGTTCTATCAGTTCCCTAAGATAGTAAACTCCATTAACTATTAGTGGATAACGACAATAAGTGTAGGACTGCTACCACAATAAAAGTTCTATCAGTTCCCTAAGATAGTAAACTCCATTAACTATTAGTGAATAACGACGATAAGTGATTGGACTGCTACCACAATAAAAGTTCTATCAGTTCCCTAAGATAGTAAACTCCATTAACTATTAGTGGATAACGACAATAAGTGTAGGACTGCTACCACAATAAAAGTTCTATCAGTTCCCTAAGATAGTAAACTCCATTAACTATTAGTGAATAACGACAATAAGTGTAGGACTGCTACCACAATAAAAGTTCTATCAGTTCCCTAAGATAGTAAACTCCATTAACTATTAGTGGATAACGACAATAAGTGTAGGACTGCTACCACAATAAAAGTTCTATCAGTTCCCTAAGATAGTAAACTCCATTAACTATTAGTGAATAACGACGATAAGTGATTGGACTGCTACCACAATAAAAGTTCTATCAGTTCCCTAAGATAGTAAACTCCATTAACTATTAGTGGATAACGACAATAAGTGTAGGACTGCTACCACAATAAAAGTTCTATCAGTTCCCTAAGATAGTAAACTCCATTAACTATTAGTGAATAACGACAATAAGTGTAGGACTGCTACCACAATAAAAGTTCTATCAGTTCCCTAAGATAGTAAACTCCATTAACTATTAGTGGATAACGACAATAAGTGTAGGACTGCTACCACAATAAAAGTTCTATCAGTTCCCTAAGATAGTAAACTCCATTAACTATTAGTGAATAACGACGATAAGTGATTGGACTGCTATCTCAAAATAACAGGTAACGATGATGAACCAGCAAGGAGTAAGAATATTAGACATTTACTTTTTATTGAAGAAGTTGATCAGCTAAGACTGGATTTGTTTGAAGGAGGCGTTTAAAGCTGTGGAACCTATATGTAAGGATTATTAGAGTACAGATATCCAGGACCTTCTTTTAAATTTTCGATGGTCATAGGTCTGTCGTCTTGCGTAGAAGTGAATGTTTTTTATCATGTCCCATACATAAACCGAAATTGATTTACATTAATCAGAAAAGGTAATAAAGTGCCGCTATAAGAATAAAGTTATTCGAACCTTTTATGTTGTTTTATGATTGCTTAGTATATCCACCTTAGTAGCAGGAAAATAATAGAAATAGTATTTTTCGTTATAGTCGAATTATATTCGATAATGATTTGTGACCAAGTACAGGTTTTCCTTTATAGGTTAGATTAACATGTAATTATAAATAGATATGATTCAGTGTTTTGGTTTCTCATTAGGTTTGGTTTGCTGTGTAATTATTGTAACATTGTTTGTGTAACAGCGTTTTATTTTATTTTCTTTAAAAATTTCTAATATGTTTAACAGAATAAATAAACACTAACGTATCAAACGGTGCAAATTAAGTTTCCCTTGTAAACTTTCTTCTTAACTGGGTCAGTACATTGTTTCAATGATATATGATAACTTTACCGAATTATTCTAAGACTTTAAAAATAACTTTGGTAGTTATCTGTGTTATTTACTCTGCAAATTTTAGCACCCCGGAAATTGTTTTATTTGATTTCCTACCCTATTATATTTTAAGTACGGATGTTTAATATGTTGTAACTTATACATCCTACCATTTTTATATTCTATTAATTCTTCTTGATAGGATCAATTTAATTCGATTCATAGCGGTTTTAGATTTTTTTTAAAACAATAAACGTATCAGTGTTTACACATATTCCTATACTATTTAAATACTTGATTTATGTTACAATTTAACCTATTGTGTGGCTGTCTTAACCTATCGTTTTAAAAATAATATTACTTTGCATTGTTTTGATTTGGATTATATATTGTATTTCAAATGTACCCTATTAATATAATAGATTTTATCACGTTTTCACCTGATTACTTCATAAATATTTTAACATGAGCTTAAATAGTGTGCCTTTATCAAAGATTTTTTAAAGAATAAATTGAATTATATAGTTGTAAATAGTGTCCGATTTTATTGAATCTGGAGATTTATTTCTAGACAATAAAAATGGTAAGAATTTGGAAACACTAGAGATAAAAAGAGGAAAAATGTATTTCTATATCTCATCCTCGTTCAATGGATAAGTAAATATCTCTCCAATTTCAGCTGAGTGCTATTTTAATTAAAGGGATTATATTCAGTTTGTTAAATGGTAGATATAGAAATCAAAACCTTGAGAAGTTTACTAAAAATTATAAAAATTTCAATTCATTGGACGGATCTTACATAAGAACTCGATACTAATTAAAATATCATTGTGTAATAAAGGTAGAGTAAAATTGCTTTTCAACAAGGTTGAATTTGGGAGTATATATTCTCCACCTGAAGTGTCAGCAAACGGTTTACAATTATATTGTTTACATTGTGCTACAAATAACTCCACCCATACTTATTTACCTTTGTCAACAAGCATATTTAGTTTCGTGATTACTTACTTCCTATGGTTCAATATATTATGACTGTTCAGTATTGCCAATATTCTCTATTTTTTACCAACAAACCATAAATATAAACTATACATATATTGACCAATTATTATATAGAGACAGGTACGACTAGATTCCCTTGTTTGGTTGTTCCAACCATTCCATAGGTTGGAAAGAACCAAACTACACAGAATAAACCTTGTGTCCTGGATGGGATTTGAACACACGATCAGACATACCATTCTTGATAAGAGAGTGACACCCTAAACCACTATAGAAAATATTGAAATATTGAAAACAAAGAAACAGAGCAATTTAAGGAACGAACATTAACAATAGTCAGACTATGTATACCTAGTAAACACAAAATACAACTAATCTAGACTAAATACTACATAGAAACATACAGGTAAATTAAAACATAAAATAAATATTTAAGGTAAAACATAAGCAGTATTTTCTAAAAACAAGGAAGTTTGTTTTAAAGAAATTGAACGAAACAATTACAATTTTTTTTGATATATTTTTTTATTGTTTATATATAAACAGTTTTACAGAAAACAAATCAAAGCTGAAAAATATTTGATGTAACCTTGTTCATCGAATGGATTGACTAAATGATTGACAGTTAATTTACTGCACGAAAGAGATTAAATCACTGTATAGGTGAGTGGTTTGAAATGAACTTGGACTGCAAAATCTTCGTCATCCTCTAAATCTAACTTAATGTTGTTGTTTTTTTTTGTTATTATTTTCTTTTATTAAAAATAAAAAGATTCAACAACCCCTAATTTTTAACGGTTTTTAATTACTTATTCATAATAATTAACCCAACCTACAGGAAGAAAAGATCTTAGCGTAAATATGTACTACGATGAATAATATTGTGCGACTTACTAGTGAAAATAAAAATTATACATCAAAATTGGAACTCTTAAAATATATATAGAAATATAAAAAACCGAATCATGTTTTACACTAACCATATTTATAGTGTATTTTAAAACACTAATTTAACCTTTATTTACAGGATAACCTTATGATAGATTAAAATTATTATACAAATATTTATAAAATATAAGATGGACTGTAAAGCTGACAAAATTACCGTAAAATTAAACATTAAATTATGGTCCTTTTCGAAAAAAAAAACTAAATAATTATGATAACTTGTTTGTGAAATATTACAGCCATTACGTTCACATATATTATTATTAGAACCCAAATTTCATTGGATATATTTTTGTTTCGGTTCAATTGTTATTCGTTGCTATACTATAATTCCATTTCGTAAGTTTTTATATCATGAAGATTTTAGATATGAAAATTTTCTTCACAAAACCGTTACATTCACAAATTTTAATATCAACTGTCATTTTTAAATCTACGCAACTTATTCTTTTTTGTTATTGTACTTATCTAATGCTCGTTACACTTATCATAGTTTAGTAATTTTAGTAAAATCGATCGAATATTAGGACCGTGTAAGAAAACGCTTTATATTTGTATAATGAATTAAATTTACATACATATTAGTTTTTCTTTTACATTTCCGTGATTTATTATTTAACATTTTTAAATATAAATGTCATTCTCGTATTTTAGCCAATGGAATATAATGTTTTCTCAAAACTTGCTAATAATTTAGTAGAAATTTGATATCATCGACATTAAGAAACTAAAAATCTTTTGAATAATATTCCATAATTCACAAAAAACAGTGTTGCAAACATATTTATAAAAAATATTCTGGCCGTATTATATTAAAAAGAAGTTTTAATAAATGTTTGTTTTAAACATTTTAAAGTAATATTCGATAGATATTGAATTCTGTAGATATTCATTAACCAAACCGAATGTAATCTCTTTTAATTAAAATAACACTCAACCATTAAAAGTAGCATGCCTCAGTGGGTCAGATATAAAACAAAGGTTTCCACAAAATGAACAGAATACTTTCTCATCTATAGCAGTTTCATCAACCACGTTTTTTATTTTTAATAAACCACGTAAAATTAGCTTAATATTAAATAGGTTTTTTTCTAAATTTATTGAAGTGTACATCAATTCATCTATTTTGGAAGCTCGTGAATGAATAAAAGAATTGATAAAAATAATAATCTTTTCTATAAATATGAAAATAATATTGTGTATATTATTTTTTGAAATTATGAGAGTTCACATTTATATCGGGTGTAAAAAGTTGTTTAGTCAACAAAAAGTATCTTGTTTTTTTTTTCTTATTGTCAATTTATTACTTTTTTTTCAATATTATTTAAAAAAGTACCATTTCATAAATAGTAAGTAACGAAGAACAAGTCTTGTTTTCATAAACATCGACTTGTAGTAAGGCCCCCACAATTAATTGTCATCTAAGGTCATTTAATATTTAGAACTATGAAAACCTTCTAAATCCGCCATACATTATGAGAGATTTTGTAATTTACAAATCTACACCAAACACAATGTATAATATAGAAGATATATTTAATTTCCAAACCAGGTATATCATGCACAATGTATAGGCCTAATATATAGGTGATACGTTTATGTCCAAAACTAAATACATGATGAATAATGTATAGAAGATATGAAAAATGTTTATTTTTAAAATTGGTTGGTGCTACAGTCATGATACCCGTTACTATGTACTAGGTACAATTGGGAGGTTACTACTATGTATGCCTATAGTTAGGAGGTTACCTAATCTTTTTTGAAGGGGTAAAATATTATAAAAATTCATATCTCCGATATTTAAAATCTAATATCAATAAAATTGTAGTGATATATATAAATTATATATATATATATATATATATATATAATATATTGACTTTATATTGTTATGTATTTTTTTGTATTTAATGTAGATGGTAGGTTTTATATTCATCTAACTCCTCCCTACTTTGGTCACAATAAAGAGACAAAGTGTATTGTGAGTTGCATAATATTTTTTTGAAGGGCCAAAAGATTTTTAAAATATTACATATCTTGTATTTACAATCCGATTTGATTCAAATTAATAATTTGATACTTTGATACGAAGTGATTTCTACAAACATAGTTTGTTCCGATACATCAGTATCTCACGTAATCTATTGTTTTATTATAAATGTTCAATTAATAGAATTAAGAGGAAGAACAAATATATATGCAAACCCTATTGAGGGGAAATAGATGAATATAGTATTATTGCAAAGAAATTTGTATTTCAAAAACAGACTCGGTTTTTAGCTTTACGAATGGGATATTGTGTTCTTTAAATGGTATTGTTCTATAATATAATGAATTCTTTAACCATGTATGGGTTAAATATATGTTTCAACCTCCGTTTGACGTCATTATACTTTCAAATAATATTAATACCGGTGATTTGTTTGGTAAACAATATCACTGACTTCCATGCATTTGTGTAATTAAACGTTATTACAATTTGAAAAAAGATATTAACTTTGGAATGGCATGATGTCGTAATCTTTACGAAAAACATTATATTTTTGTTAGTACCAAACATGTCCTGGAGCGGACTCTACCGCCCGTCACAATATCTGTTCCCTAACAAGGTCAGTGTCGCAGTTGCCTTCTTTCTAGCAGGTTTCGTTTTTGCTGTATAGTGATCGAGTAATGATTTTTACGACATCATACCAATAGTGAAATTTTTTTAGTGAGTGTTGTGTTTTTTAATGAAAAATATGTAATTTTGGACTGTTAGTGACGGAGCATACTAGGAAGAGAATTCATTATTAACTTGAAAATATTGCAAGTTTTAAATATTTTTTACAAAATTTAGAATCTTTTATAAATTTATTTCGTGTTTCCGTAAAAATGCCTTTATCAGCTTCAAAAATTGACAGACTTTTTAGTCAGGGAAAAAAACGAGATTTATTCGGATCCAGAGTGAAACTACACGAAATGACTTGTGTCATAGCTCATTTTATTGTCTGTTGCGCCCTCTCAGATCGGCATAGTGTTGACATCAGCATCGGAACAAGCGACCCAAAGACCATAAAAAATTACATCAATATATGGGAAAATAGCATCATTTAGTATAATGTTAATTTGTCACCATTTTCACCTTGTAAGATTTTTTCCGGTGGCACCCTCTACGATTCGCACAATTTTAGTATCAGTATCGGAACGAGAGAATCAGAGAACTTAAAAAATGGCATTGAAATCGAAGAATGACATGAATTGACCAAAATATTTCCTTATTTCATTTAATTTTAATTTGTCTTTACCTGCATCTCATATGATTTTTTCCTGTCGCGCCCTCTAGGATGCGCACTTTTTTGACATCATAATCGGAAAGAACGACCCCAAATACATAAAAAAATAACATTGAAATCAAAAAATTATATCGATGTATGAACCCCGTCTCTTATTTCATATTACGTTTAATCGGACATCATTCTTATTGTTTATATTTAATAAATAAACAAATTATCAAGTTTTCGGAAATAAAAACTGTTTACATCTTTGATCTAGACACTCTAACGAATAAAATGAGCTATGAAACAAGTCATTTCGTGCAGTTTCACTCTGGATCAAACTAAACGCTCTTTTTCCCGTTTTTTGTCGTGTCTATTAGGAAGATTATATCTTTTTAGATGAGTCCGATATAGATGGAGACAGCGGGAGTGAACCAGAAGATTATATTTTAGCATCATCTAGGATTGATGAATATGAACCTTCGACTTCGGACAATGGCATTTTCGAAGACCTTATTTCCTCTATGGCCTAAGGCCTATGAAGTAAAACTGTGGGTCCTTTTAAATATTTTTTGGCTATTAAAACTACAATTTGGCGACTCTGAGATACGTATAGACCTTCAAAACCATCAAACTTTAAACATTTTAATTGTCCATGTAGTTGCATTCATAATAAGTTGAAAATAGGCAAAAACAGTATATTACAATGTTAAGATTAAATTTATAAGGAATTTGTTCAAACAATATTTTTAACTCATTACTTCAAGCTAATTTAAAAACAAATGTAATTCTACAACAATTCACAATATTCGTATTTAAAATATTTTTTGATAAGTGTTTAACAAACACCTCAATATTTGTATATAGCTCGTACCTTTCCTTCTTTCTTTATGAGAATCCTTTCTAATGCGATATACCAACTAAAAACGAAGAACGGTAACAAAATTTCAGAGCCGGTCACTTGGGGGTAAAGTGTTTGATTTTATTAATTTCTTATGGCTAATATATTTTGAAAGTTTTATTATTTCTAAATTGTCGTACAATATTTGGGAGAGATTCGAGTTTAGCCCTACCAACATTTTGGTCATAAAATTGCGACTTTTTTATCTAACATATTTTATATGCATGTTTCTTTATATGTTAGGTAGTTAAATATATTACTGGTAATATAATTTGAGTTTCTTAATAAATTGATAATACTCCTCATAGTTTTAAACTAATTCATTTTTACCTAATATGTTTGCCCTATATTTTCCAGAGGTTTCGTTTCAAAAGACAATAAAATTTCAGCTCTGAGTAATAAATGTACAACCTAAATTAGGAATCGATCAATAATTTATTCTTCTGTTATTTACATATTACGTGACTGACAATACAAACAGATAAACGCACGAACATTTTGAATGTTATTTAGAATTGGAATATAATTTTATTAGATTTACGGTACTCACTAGTAAAATTTATAATACTATTATCTTCTTGGAAAAGCATGGTAACAGATACCTTTATTCCACCTAAGATAGTAAACCGAGGAAATGATATTATTCTTCCATATTTTACGAAATAATAAATAAGTATGAATCTAGATTACAATCGTGTATTTATTTATTATTGCTAGTTAAACGGGTCTTATAATAAATATGAAATATAGCAGCCTCAAAGATTCATGGCGAGCATCACCACCCCAAGTTCCCCTCACCCGACCGCTCCGAGTTCTAGTTAATAATCACCAACGTGTAAAAATATATCTTTTGTTTAACCATCTTTACATTTAAAAGTAATCTGAATACTTAATATTATCGTAACTAAGTGGTTTCTTGGGCTTGATTTTCTTGTGATATGATGCAGATTACGAAATAAATATTTGTATGACTATATACTGCGAATTGTAAAAGGTTGTACTGGCTGTACCTATATGCCAGTTAGTGACTATTAGCTAGAATTCGGAACGCCCGGGCAAGGGCTAATTGGGGTGGTGATGCTCGACCAACCGTACTAAGCTCTCAGCCGCCACGAATTTTTGAGGCTGCTATAAATGTGTAAAAGATAAGTTGTAAAAAGAGTTCGATCATCGGGATGGTTTAAATTTATAAGTGAAACCTGTTGGTCAAATTATTTCTCAGTTAAGTTCTGGAGGTTAATTTTTATAAGTATGACATTCGAAAAATATTTTGTTTTAAAATATTTGTAGTATATCACCAAAAGATTGTTTAAAAATAATTTCAACATATCCTACTTGTAAAAAAAGGAGTTTTTTTTTTTTTAATATTCTGAGAGGTAATAAGAATGAATGTTTAGAAACTACGCACTTTTAAAACTAAATCATAGAAAGTTTAGAATCATATATTAAGTAACATATAATTTTGTAGTTTACTGCTATCTAGTCAAGAAAACATTACCTATATATATATATATATATATATATATATATATATATATATATCACGATGTACGTCTTGTAAAGTTATTACTCGTATATTTTCAAAATGGAACTATATTTATTTTTTAATTAAATTTTTTTTTTTATGTAAATGTATTCTTGGACATTTATACTCATAGGGATGAGATTGGATACATGTTTTTTTTTGTATTATTTTTTATTTATATTTTGTTGTATTAACTGATGACTTTATTCTTGATATTTGGAATGAAAGGAAGGATATTCTTTTTTTTAAATGTTTTAATTGTATACTCTGTAAATATAATGTTATTATAATCTACTTACCAAATACGGTTTATTATTTGTAATTCCTCAACAATCGAATATGTCAGAATAACTATTTATTTTGAACACATTATAACACTTTTTAGATGTTTATATTTTTAATATAAATACTTTTATCATGTAACTACGATCAATCTTTTTACCTTTTTCTAGATTTATTATACACTTTATTGAAATAAATATACAACGATGTTCACATTAAACTACAGTTTATTGGGTGAAAGTGTCCCAAAGTTACTCAAGACAAACGATATTCCCTTATGGGTCACATGGTCAAGGGTGGAGGCAATATTTCTTCCCTAACGTCAGTTTAATTTGCAATTTGTTGTCCTTTCCCAATGACAAGACTAAATGAGATAAATTAGCTGATATATTTAGCTACTTCTATTGTGTCACTTAAATAATTCCACAGTGTCACTAAACTTATGTGACATTTACAAATAGAGCAAAACCAAATAACACTTCCACTTCCTTTAATAGTTTGATACTAAGGGAAAGACGTGTTGACTGTTTACTTCATAAGTACTTGAGTATTATAAATTTGAAATTTGTAGTAAACCGTAATGGTGACAAGAGTAAAATTTAGGGATAAACTTAAAATTTACGTAAAATTATATAATAGTCTAACTTTTATACAATTTTAAATGTGTAAAATTTGGATTAATAACTTAAAATATATCTTAACTTAAGTTCTAAAATTCAAAGTTATCTTAAATCTTTCAATATTTATTATTTTGGTAGATTCAGATGAGAATTTTATTACTTATTGATTTTAAAGTACAATAATTTGTATTAATTTATTATCGAATTTTTAAAGTAATTTTTCGAAGTTTTAGTGCCGAATTATTGAACTTTAAATTAGGGAGGTAAACAGGTAATATTAGTAATAGGGAAATCGAGTCACTCACTATCTCAAGTACTGTTGGATTATAATATAACCATGGGAAAAGCAAGTGTCTTACGTAATGTTGATATTTTGGTCTTGAGCAATAAAGCAGAGGGGGTAAAAATATTTGTAAATGTTTATTATTTTTTTAACATGTATGAAACTTATAACATTGATAGCAAATTATAATTTGCCATTGATTTCATAAATGTCAAGAAATAAATGTCTCCGTAATATTGTTTGATAAATTAAATTAGTATATATTTAGGTAATTTAAACAAATTCTTTTTTTCTTTATTTTCCTCTCAGAAAAATGTGTTTTGAAATAATTTTGTTTTTCAAAACACATTTAAAAAAATAACAACATATGACATATTTATAAAGTATGGAAATATCTTAAAAATTTGTCGTTTGTAGTTTTTCTTGTCTCACTAAACAAGTCATTTGAGGTTAGGGTTTCAAGGACCGTAACAATTGAGATTAAGTTGCGATAAGTGTGGAATAAAAAATTGTCTATCCATGATAGGTTATTTGCATTCTCTTCTGTTGCTTTTCATCTATCTTGCTATCTTTGTAAATAATATCCGAGTTTGTTGGTACAAGAAATAGTGTTTTAAATGCTATCACTGTACAACTTGTATTAGAATTTTATTTTTTGTTGATATTTTTTAAAGATTTTATGAAACTTGGTTTCTGCAAATAGAATTAGAAGACAGAATTTTTGACACCATAAAAACGTGAGTTCATTTATGCTCTCGAAACGTCGTTTAAATATTTTTTATGTTGAAAATGACGACCAATATCCTATTAACTGATATTATTTACACAAGGTCATGGTTTTATCAAAACTATTTAGTAGTTTGCAAGTTAAATGTAAATGTGAATGCACCGGTAATAAAAACTAGAATTTTAACATATTATAGGTCATACAATTTTACATTTCATATTAATAAAATCACATCTCTATATATATATATATATATATATATATATATATATATATATATATATATATTAACAATAAGTTTCTTTTCTGTTATTTTTACTAATTATAATGAAAGAAATAGGACATAATATTTCCAATAAATTCTGAAAAAATGGAAGTACGTTGTAATGGCAATTTTTGTGAAGCATCGATTTTTCTGTATCGATAAATTAACAAAAAAAATTTTGATGCAATTTTAATATTTTTAGCACCACAACTTTTTCTTTTAGTCATTTAAGCGTTTTAAAATTAGGCACAACATGAATTATCAGTTTCATAATAGACAAATGTTAAAATTTAGTAATGTAACCATGATTATTAATATAAAATATTATTACCAATTGTATTTTAATGATGAACGTCAGAAAAATAAATCTTTTTATTTCTAAAACTTTATAGAAAAAATTATAACTTTGTCACATGAAAGATAATGATTTACCTTCCCGCTCTTAAAATGTTAGATCAGTAACTAGGAAATCACTAGGAATGTTCTCATCTTTATATACTTTGTCAATGGAAACATAAATATAATTAAATGTTAAAAAAACATTACACATCGTTTTCCCCGTGTTATTTCAAACTCAAACCGTAGCTATACATAGTTAAATTAGCATGTACGTATGCACGTACATTCACAGACAGACAGACAGAAACACAAAAAATAATAATAATAATATTAAAAATGTAAACATTATCAACATTTATCCGTACAATATAAACTGCTAATGTCCTATTTGCTGTGTGATAAGAACAACTACCTAAAATAATAATAGCAATAAAACAAATAAAATAGAACAGAAACTACAACAGAAATCCAATTAGAATTTCAAAAATATTTGAACTTTCAAAGAGAGAATTTATCAAAGCTTTTTATAAGGTGAAATTTTGTATTTTAAAAAGCTTGTCCTGTTTTGTTATTGTGGCATCAAAAGAATTCAGTGAAATATTATAAACGTTAAAAATATTTTAGGAAGGAACAGTGAGTGACGTGTTTGTCAAAGGGTAGTTTGTACTTTAATACAAAGTACGAACTCACAAAGTTAGCATTTATTATTAATTAATTTGAAGATAGAATTTATAAATTTCAAGGCAAGGTATATCATCATATACTTTCTTTATTTTCAAATACTTTATCATAAACGCTGTTATTTCTGTACCCCAGGCTATAAAATATCCACACAATCATCGATAAATAATTACATGTAATTTGGCTATTTTAAAAATTTAGTAACCTTTAGAAGGACATTATAAAACTTAAATTTGCATTAAATGAAGATTATGAAATAAGTAATCTTTTATAAGTTTAATTTTTGATTAAGTCCTAAATAATGTCGGTCATAGCTATAAAACTCTGTTTGATCTAAATGTAAATGATTTTTTTATTTTTTTTTTAAATTTTTTTTAAGAGGTGTAATTTGTATATAAAAATTGTATGTAGGGCCTAAAGGTTATATATAGGCACAATAATCACTATTTACATTTATGCCTTTTTAGTACAATAGTTAGGATCACTATAAATAGTTGGTATTATATTTATGCTTTTTATGGTAAAATAACTTTGTAATTCACAATTATGGTACCAAGTCACTATTATTTATTACAAACAACATTACCTTTTAAGGTCTGTCTAGTCGTATCTATTATGACGACATGTTTCGGCACTGTAACTCCATCATCTGGTCTCATTCACTCCGTAGAGATGAGTTTTGGAATAACATAAAACTATTGGTTCGGGGTCTCACTCCTCAGCGCGTGTACCAGAGTGTTAAATATTACACATTTTAAACTTCAATGAAAAAAAACATTTTAATTTCAGATATAGTTATGTGAATAACATACATCTTTCCTCGCACAAATATTTCATTTCACAACGTACAGTATCTGTTAGAGATGTACATATTTTCTTTGTTTTAAATCAAATGTACTGTATTTCACTTAAAAACTGTTAGTGTTCATTGGTGAAAACAACAAGAGAACAGCTGTTGGGGTAAACCACGTGCATGTCTAGTTTACTAGGTCGATTAATAACTGGTTGCAGCGTATATACATTTTGTATTATATATTATAGAAAAAAAATCAAATACAGGGAATAACATTACAACTGCGATCTTGGATTAAAATTCCCAAAGTTTCCGATATAATCTAATTTAAAATGTCGTTATCTTAACAATGAATTATGAAATGTATAATGAGAGTATAAACTGTTATATATTTGTATTATTAGAGTAAAATCATTATATATTTCATGACATATATATATATATATATATATATATATACCCGTTTTTATATTTGTATAGTATTAGATAATAAAAAACAAACAAACTATATTGGAATAGTTCACCCACCATATGTACCGTTGGATTAATCATTATTTTATTGTTAAAATAAAGTCTAAATAAATAAATGATTTTAGTAACTAAGTATTGTAATAATTGATTAAATTTCTCACAAATCCTTCTAGTGTTTAGAACTACAATAATCTATGTTTGTTTACAATTATCGTTACTCTTTGTAGTTCCAACAACTACTACTAGATGGAACATTGTTCAGTAGATACATTTTTGACACTGAACTTGAGTTAATTATACAATAATGGTAGAAATATAACTTTTGTTTAGTATACTACTTTTATGTTTAAAAAATTTATTTAAACTAAATATAAAAGCAACTTTGTTGGCTATTTTCTAATATCGTTAACGGATTTAGTCTCTAGCGTTAAAATCATAAAGTTATGAAGTCATAAGGAATAATAATTAGGATATTACATCGAAATTTAGGCCTATTAACATTCCTTGCGACTATTTACAATTGCAGAAAATATTTTCATCAACTTTAACATCGTTTCATTGTCTGTTAGTTTATAGGTACAACTCTCTCAAATAGAACGGGTCTAAGTAGAAATCAAAATAATGTTTTCGTTACGAAAGTTTATAACCAACTTGGTTATATACCTAGTCTTTCAAAAGAAAGTTACAAATTTATATGATTGTGGCTTCGTTATTTGATATCCAGTCCCCAAGATAAACTCTATTTTATGCTGATATAATAGAGATTTATTTGTTGTCACAGCAAAGAGTTTCCTCATTGTTGACTATTACAGCAAATTAATAGGTGGGAAACTTTTAGTTTACAACTTATTAATTAATATATGGTTATTCCATCATAGACCTTTAGAAACGCGAATCTCAATCCTTGTTATTATGATGTGAACGGGTTTACTACCAGGTTATGAAAGCTTCGTATTTGAAACATTTTAAGGGATAATCCTTACAATAACAGTCGCGTATAGTAAACCTGTTAGTATCATTGAAATCACCTAGTACAATGGAGACACAAAGAGGTCAGTGAGGCCTACAACCGTAAATATTAAAAGTGCTGTTAAAGAAATCTTCAATGAAAAAAAAAAAGTTTTTCAAATAGCAGTCAATACGTAGAATGAAGACAATGGCGAGCACTTCGAACGCCTGTATTAGTTTGTACATTACCTACATCGCGCTTAATTCTAAGGGAATTTAGGTTATGAAATTTATTTTGTACTATGTTAAAAACACATGAAATATTATCAAAGTTATTCATTTATTTTTAAGTCCTGGTAAAAATTACACTGTCAAACATGTCCAAAACTTTTTTTTCAAATGTTCATAATATATTTTCATCTGGTCGTCACCTGCAGTATCTATAATTTCTATTAGGAAATAATTAATTTTATTATTAAATGAAAATTTCTAATAAGTTATACAAATTATAATAGAAATTATAAAATTAAAAGAACAATTTATAAGACTTTTCTTTCAAACGTTTTAAAATTCTATGAATACATTATACAATACAACAACCTTTCTTTGTCTTTATAACACAATACAGTCTCTATATTCATCACTATAATGTGTTTGCGTGTAGTTGTAAAACCAATGTTACTGAGTAAGACTAAAAAACATAACATTTTTAAGCAGAGAGATTGACAGGTGGTGTAAACACAATGTAAATCTCTTCCGATTTATTCTTACAGGATATAAATATTTTTATTTTGTATTCAACGTGACAAATTATGACTAATATTAGTTTATTTATAAATAATTAATACTTTGTTATGTAAAGTTTATTTTGAATATTAAATCTTAATCATTTTCTCTAAAATAAATTAATACAGTATTTGTTTTAGTAATAATTATACAGTACTGTAGTTATAAATTTTGATTGATGTTTACACTACCTATCGGACATCTATGAAACTAAGTGGGAAACATACGTAGTTACAGCCACCGTGGTAGATGGCAGCACGATTCACTATCCATGAGTGCTTACTGCTGCAAAAGTTGATAATTGAAAATAACCGTTTTTATTAAAACAACTAAAACAAATCTAGCAATATTTTGTCACTTATTTAACCAATTTTAATCTGGTTTATGTTAAATTTTTGTAAACTATGGTCTCTATCAAAATATTGAATTATAACAGTAATTACATTCTTATAATAGAAAACTAACGTTTAAAATTACTTATGCTGATAGAAATGTCAATTTAAAAACATTTAACTTTACAATAGTTGTTCATATTAAAAAAAAAGGTTTTATTTCACCGTTTTATTCTGATAGTTTTAAAATATGAAATTATTAATTTCTCTTTTATGGCAAAGAATAAATATGAATTTTATATCATAAAGAGGGAAGATTACAGTCAAGTTTTCAGGATTTAATGTGCAATTTTTAATAAAATGAATAATGTATGTTAACTTTTTTTATTTGATGTTTTTTTTTCAAGATTCCTACAAGACTTGTGTATACTTTTACAAATTTCTTAATATTACCCTTTTTTGTTATAGTTGAAAAAGAAATAAACATTGTTTAAGAACATAATTTGTTAAATAATATATTAAATTTTATAAAACGTCCCTAAAAAAAGTGGTCAGTTGCTCTTCTCCTCTCCCTCTTCTATTGATAAAATATATTTTACCTATATTTTGATATAAATTTGTACGAAATATATTCTTCATATAAAAATATATAAATTATGAAATCATTCTAATGCCTGTTATATTTGATTAAATTAGTATATTTTCATTTAAAGGACCTATGAGGTGCAATACAAATTACTTCCGATTACCTACTGCTATAATAAAACCTTTGAGTTTTCTCCTTAATTCCATCTGAGTTATATTTAAATAGCTTTATTTTATTAGTTTTTCAATATTCCTCTTTAAAAATTCTTGAAATACCTGAACATCCTATTTCATTTTAATCATACGTTAGTAACATCATCTAGGCCTATAGTATGTCGCTCGAAATTGTAGGATATCATTATTTTGGCAAAATATAAACCAGAAGTCAAAGTAATATGGAAACTTTTCGAAACGGATAACTGAAAGTGGTCAAGAAAAGATTTCCATTGTTTCCCCTTTTTTGTGGAGGTTCTATCTAAAAAAGAGTAATGAAAACTGATAAAATATGAAATTTTCAAACATGATACTGTTATAATGCATGTAAGCGTGGCGAATTATTTATTTATTTGTGTAAGTATTATTATTGTTTCCTATATATATATATATATATATATATATATATATATATATATATATATATATATATATATATATTTTATGTAACGATTTTATTATCATTAAAACTAAATCCGGAAGTTTTACCTTATATGAACTTTAAGAGATATTACGAAAAACAATAGAATAACTTTGTTTCCGTTTTGTTAACTTTATGTTGTGTAAATATTATAATTGTTATAAATATTTTCTTGTAACAGTTTTATTATCATAAAAACGATATTCGTTAATTTTACATTATATGAAATTGAAGAAAAACAATAAAATAACTTTTTTAACTGTGGTAAATTTATTTATTTATTTGAATTACCGTACATATTATGTAGTAGGCGAATATAAAAATCTATAAAGTGACGTTTACACTTGATGAGTTTGTATTTACTGGTACACCTTGATCTTCGGCTCACCTCGCAAACTTTAATGCCTCCCCACTCCGCACAGAATACCAGTATCACGGTTAATGTTTAAGCCTAAGCGAGTACGGAACATTTAGTAGTGAGTGAGTGACCGAAGACAAGATGTCAATTGTGTATGTGTTAGTATATGTGTTTTATGTGACAAGTGTTTTGTCACAACTTTCATTGTTTACAAGGAACGAGGAACTTTATGAAGGTAATTTACAGTAATTATCAATTAACTACAGTGTACCGCCAGTTCTATAGAGTATAGCAACTATAGTTTTATAATATGATATTGGTTATCCATTATTTCCAGCATGTTTTAAAAACATTTATGTAATTGAGTTGATTACCGGTGTTTGAAGGGAGTTTATTAATACGGTAAAATACTATTTATAATATTGATAAATTTCCATTTTTGTTGGAAAATTTAAAATGCATGATTTTACTGACTCTAGTTACTTGTTTACTATTTGAATCTAGTATTATAATAAAAAATAAATAACAGCCATCACAGTAAAGTTAAAAGTAAATTACTGTGATTATAACAATTTTATAATATTTAATTTCTGAAACTCATGTCAATTAGGTAATTATTAGGCCTTCAAATGTTTTTGAAAGTAAAGGATGACATTTTGAATTATCAGTTACATAAGAAAAAAAAACTTTGATTTTGTTAAGCGTCCCATTAAATGAAGTACATTAAAATGACTATTTTCTATTTAAAGATGTAACTTAGAGTAACCATGTTGTAATTTTTCAAGTTTAAAATTAATAGGTATTACCGTACCGAATTTGTTGAGATTTTAAAAATATTGCGCTTTTAACTTTAGGTTTAAGTTCTATTTGTTTGTTTGGAGTTGATAAGCTCATTTTTGTGAATTAAATTGTGACCGCCATGGTTTTTCGAGTTAAAAATTTTAAAAATAATAATAAATTTGTTTGAAAATAAAATTGTAGATAAAAAATATAAATACGAATATAATGTAAACTAGAATTTCAACCGATTTATTTCAAAAGTTGATTTATTATTTTCATTTTATAATACAACAAAGTCAAGATTTAAAAAAATTATCAATCCTAAATAGTCAAGCCTTCTTATAGAATTATTAAACTGCAAAAAATAGTTAATTTCGAACACTCTATTTAATATTTTCACATGTCTGGCAATTTTATTGAAACAAATGAACGAAAAATTATCAAAATCACTTCGTTTCCTTATTTTTCACAACGTAAAAAAAGAGATTTATTGAACACACTTACAGCATGCAACAAATTTAGTACAAAAACCAAAAGATAAAACAAATAGGTATAAATTCGTAATATATGTAGGACTACATAACGAAAAATAATAATTCTGTAGGGGAAACGGACGGAAGGAAAATATTAGTTTTGTTTCGTATTTGTTGTCACACAAACCATAAAGCGATACAATATATTTCTAAATCTCAGTCTTAAGTAAAAAGGTAATAATTACACCATTTGTACTTAAAATAAGCCAGTAGTTCAAATGACGTAAAACGTATATCTACACAATTGAACGAGGAAATATTATATTTAGCAGTTATTGCTCAATACAATGACCGTTAACAATAAAAATAGCCTATAGGTCAACATGACGTCATTCAGTTTGCTAATGAGGGTACGTACAGACGACAATGTGTGAAATACCTTGCAAGAATGAATTGTGTTAAGTAAGAGCTTATAATGAATGGATTATTAATAGTATTGACCACCATTGTAGTCACTGTTAGTTTAGATAAAACCAAACTGGTAGAAATAATTACATTGTTTTACTCTTTTTTGAAACTCAGAGTCTTTGTTAGCTACTAAAATAATAAAAATATATCTCAAACAAATAAATCAACAACTATTTACCCATTAAGGCGTAAAGTAAATATTTATTGAACGAGAAAAAAGTTAGCGAAGAGATATAAAGACACTTTAGTTTCGAATTGCATACCAAAATGTTCCTACATCTGTAGTATACATTACATTTCGTAATGTTTTTAGTAGTTTTAGATTTTATAAGAGCTTGATTAACTAGGCTACAAGTAAAGCTACTTCCTTAGCTAAAGCAGTTATATCCGTTGGAGTGTTTGACGATTCAAATTTGTTCTCATCCATTACATAAAATCATTGCAACATTGTATTGAATAAACATGCCTATAATTGCATTTGAGGTTAGTTTACGTCTGTTTGTTGTTCAGTGAGCGGGCGAAGTAACAATAATAAACCGGATTCAGTTGACTTAGGTTAGGTTAGGTTATGCGATAAGAATATTTTTAATCGATGTTAATTTGCGAGCAATAAACATTTTTTTGAACGTTGAATCAGCGCTTTTGCAACTTGTTCTTAGGTCGTAAATGTAAACCTTATACAAAGTTGTACGAAAAACAATTATTTTATAATTGTGACAATTTTCTATTTATACAGAGCGAGAACTTAACCAGAAACTCCGCGTGTTCCAAAGAATGTGCAAAACTTGAAGTATCCATTAATTTTAAATCATAACATATTTACTACCCAAAGTTGTTTTTTTTTTTTTTTTTTTTTTTTTTTTTTTTTTTTTTTTTTTTTTTTTTAATGGACAAACATTTTATCTTCCCCAGTCTAATACTGGCTGGAACAGTACGGTTCCGTTGTACAAATTGCTGCCTCTAGAGGATTCGTCTGTATCAGCTTCTCAGAAATTATCGGGTTCAAAACTGATTAATAACTGAATCAAAATATCTTGGTAATTGATTTGAAGCAAAGACACAGTTTAATAAAAACCTCAACTCAGATAGCTTCAATTGGTGACTACCCTATTGGGGAGGTGATTAGATGTTAATAATAACTTGTTTTGTAAAATCATGTTTAATAACTTTAGTCAAATTGTATTTATCACTCTTTTTTTAAAAATTTATTCAAACTATTATTTTGAACATTTAAATTTTGTTTTTATACATTTATTTTGATTTTATTTCTTCACCAGTATCGAATTGATATTACGTATTAGTGAACTTGCGTATAACGTTTTGTTTACGTGAGTTTGTTTTATACCAAATCTCTATTACTGAGAAAATAATTAACAATATGTTTTGGTAATGTTATATATAGGAATTATATTTCATCAAAATTTAATAATACACATTTATATTCGTTTAGAAAAACAAAGTGTTTAATTTTAAATTAGACCTAATTTCGTGTTTTTGGGTATTAATTTCAGGAGTATAATTGGGGGGGGGGGAAGCGATTTGTAAGAACAATGTCGGTTCTTACAAAAATATGATACCAATATTTACTAATATCTGTATTATGGAGGATAATTAAACAATATCGGTACTACGGGGTCTATGAAGGTTACACTTTCACAGATTGTTTATTGATTATACTGAATTTTGGAATTTGTACAAGTCTCCTCTCTGACTGTGAGTAGTAGTATTAGCAATAAAGTTTGTATTATTCTTCATGATAATGTATAAGTATATATAATTGTAAGGAATATGCACACTTCCTTTAGAAAATTATTATTTGAGTGTAATATTTATCACACAAACATGTCCATAAAACACAGATCATTTATCATAATCAATTGGTACACTACATGGTATACCGACGAATGACGTAACTATTGTAATAATTTTTCTCAAAATTGACCGTTTAAATTATGGAATTATTTAAGTCTTTTAGTAATGAGACGAATATGTTAGCACAAGTAAATGCAATGGTTTTTTTAAAGTAAAATGGGACAAAAACAAAATGAACTCGTTGTAGGCCATGTTTATTTTCGATGATTCCATATTAATAGTGAACATTAATTGTTTATTATTTCGTTCTTGACATATTTACTTCAGAATTTTTCAAACGTTGATTTAGAATTTTTTTGAAATTTCTTGTCGTTTAAGACGTTCCTCATCGTTAATTCTTACCTATAGATCCTGAAACAATTGCAAATTATGACTAATTATTTTACTCTAATTTTTACTTCCTACATCAGAACAATATTTCCACAAAATTGTTAAAGCTACTGTTTTATGATATAGAGTTCACATATTTACGTCCTGCAATAGGTACCCTCAAATTCAATCTAAAAAATTTTTCAACCAAAAAAAGCTTACACGTAATTAAAAAAAAAATATACAATTACCCCTTACAAAAGGTACCCTCGAATTTTGAGTTTATTTACATTAAATACCTCCAGAGATATTCACAACATAGACATGTACACTGAATTTTATCAAAACTGATCTTTCATATGGAAGTATATCGTATTGAATCGACTACAGACAAACAGACTAGTTTATGTCTGTTCGTAGTAGACAATTCTTTAAAACTTGACCATTATTTTTCTCAAAATACTTGCATATTTAGTTTGATAAAAATCTGTTTATAGTATAAAATTTAAATTAACCATCTTTCCTATAAGATATAAATACAGACATTCTATCAATATGCCTGTTTTACTTAAATGGGTTTAAAACAACAATAATTCAACGTGAATTTTTTAAAAGATAAAATTCGTTTTCCTCTCTTTACATAGAGTAAGAAAGAAAATAAACGGGACACAAACATTGTAATACACACTGTAACACATATCATACCAACATATAACTAAACATTCCCTACTTTCTTCCATAAAAATGTCGGTTGAAAGGGAACAGTCGAAAATTGAAAACGAACA
The DNA here is from genome assembly GCA_963513935.1 of Aphrophora alni. Lineage (NCBI taxonomy): Eukaryota > Metazoa > Arthropoda > Insecta > Hemiptera > Aphrophoridae > Aphrophora > Aphrophora alni. The sequence continues at coordinate 69,035,222 of OY740769.1, forward strand.
TGATGATGTTTCGACGAGCACATTGTAGACCTACCTCAACAACATCGACTAAATTTTGGGTAAATATGAACAAAACTATAAAAATATACAAAGTTTCGTGCAAATCAAATTTTACTAGTTTTTTTTTCCTAAATAAGGAGGAGATATGAAAACTACGACGACATTATTGCTTATGTCCCTAATTTGTCTCTTTTTATTTTTCTTCAAATTTATATATACTTATTTGTAATAGAATAATCTTTATGATGTTAAGCAATCGTATTCAGTATCAGTTAAAATAATATACTTTGCTTATAGTTCTTGTGTATTTTTCTTTATGTAAAATTAGATAATAACACTTACGTCACCCTGTGTTTTTGTGTAACACAAGCAATCGCGATAAACAGTACTTTTCCTGATCCAATTTGCAACACGTAAATAATGTTGTATTAGCCAATAAACAAATTAATACCGAATGGTTCTATTATGTAACCAAACATATTGTTGTTAGTTATGACAGACAATTGTGATTAATACAACAAATTCTGTCGCAGAATTTGACAAAATGTACAGTCGATTTCAATCGGGAATCGAGTAAATAATCACAGATTGTAATTTATAAAGGCCACGAAATCAAATGTAATTTTATCTCAAACTAACAAATGTATTTACATAAAAAAAAACAATATTGCGTAAAATAAAAACAATTTTCTGCATGGCATAACAACAACAAAATATGTATAATTACCTCATCGTTTGGAGAATTATAACTTACGTAGCTTTTAAGTTTTATTATTTATTGGTTGCATAATGCAAGTACTAATCACTAGTCATTAAAGATTATAAATTACACTTATTTTGATTTACGTCTAACGTACTAGAGTCCTCATTTATGCATTACTTACGTTCAGCAACAAGTATTATTAGCCGTGGGATGTGTTACTTTCACCACTATGTAGAACAATGTTTTCACTTTGTACGAATTTCCATTTTCTTTTAACTTATAAGAATCAGCTTGATCATCACATAAAAACCACTGTGTACGGAATCCATATATTTTATAAATATCAGAGTCTGACAAACTCTATTAAATATGGTTTATTACAAGTACAATTACATTCGTTATTACAGAAATACCATGAATGAGGATGAATATTTCTGTACATAAACTCAATTTAGATAATAACCAGAAATAATTTACTTTAATCCTTCTTTCATCTAACCGTATTGTTCCCAATTTTTCAATCCAGATGGGGCAGTTGTAAGGTAAATACTAGTATGTCCCGTTAGAACATTATAAATTTTGTAGATAACATATAAAAGTTCAGAAAAAACTAGATGATTTTACAAATATCTCTAAATAAAGCAAACATCATAGAAATACCAGAGTCTGTCCCTGCAACCAAAACATATGAAGTAATTTTTGGAAACATAATTGATCACATAACGATGTTGTTCGTATTCATGATATATTATTAAACTTAAATTTGGGTGATTTTAAGCACTTTTATTTCTATATCCAGGGGATATTTTTGGTAGACGGGTAATTGGTTTTAACTAAACTAATTTAGTCATACGGATTAGTGATATATTAGATTTTAAAAAATTCACGATTTTACTTTTATCCTCATAAATATATGGAAAAGTTCGATTTTCTTCCCAAAATAGAAATAAGTGTATCAGCTATTTTTAAGATGTTTAGCATAGCTCGACTTACGTTGGCAAATTTTGTTCATACGTAAATTTTATTGAACATTTAGTTGAAAGTAGTCTCATTTGACCAATGTATTAAGGGTACTATTTATGGGTAATTACATAACTCCCGTTTTGAGATGATTCTCTTTTATTTTTACTTCTATGAAATAATTTATGTACTCATGTTTATTTCTGATTTTATATATAACATTTGTATTGTGTTTTGTTATTATCATTTATACATGATTTAAAAGACAGCCATATTCACATTAGATGTACCTGAGTTCCTTATCCTATACCTGATGATGGCCAATAAGGTAAGAAATAATATCAAATAAGAAATAAGGATTAATATAAAAACCACAATTTTTGGAAGTAATTGTAAATGTTTGCCGATTGTTTTCATTTAGAATCTATACCCGGTTTTGTTTATTCAGTAAAATATACACATGTATGTAATATATGTTTTCTTATATCTAATTTTTGTTATTTTTTACTGAAAACTGTTTTTTTATATAATATTAATAAGTCAGCTGTATACAAGAAATTCCCCTATAGGGGAATAAAAAGTAACATTTATATTTATATGTATATATAAGTACATTTATGTATAAGTTTATGTATGTATGTATGTATGTATGTATGTATGTATGTATATATACAGTACAGCTTTGATTGTTTTGTAAACATCATTTTTCAATTTGTCCCCTTCGCATATCGAATATAGTCATGAATGAATTAAACACAAATTTATGGTATTCAATAATCAGAGGTTTCAATTTTAATAAGGTGTAATTTCATGTAATCAACATTAAAATGAAGTGGACGATTTAATATTATCACATAAATATAAAATGTATAAAATATAAATGTAAAACTAATACCCAGATATAAAGCATATTCTCTAACAACGACTAAATTTTAACAGTTTTAGTTCTCAAATATATTATTATTACACTAATAATTCACACGTTTTAGAAATTTTAAACGATACAGATAGAACATATCCCCATGATCACTAAACTCAAAATTGCTTGTAAAATGAATGCCTTTCTAATAATCAACTGATTGTAAAGATAGTTATAATCTTCTTGTGTATTCGAACGTTCGGTTAGAATTGAGTTTGGTTTTTAATAAGGACGTGTATCTGATAGTGCAATATAAAAATACAGCCGAAATATTACATTTGTAGTGTTTAACCAATTCTCATCCATCGGATTTTCCACAATTTTTATATTGGTGATTTCAAAATTTATAATACAATTTCAAAACATTTAATCCTTGTGGTTTTTTAATAAATTTTGTTCAACATATTTTTACATAGTTTAGCTCTCCTATAGTAAAGTACGTGGTGGCCATAGCTTTGATCCTTTACAATTTATTGTAAAAACTTATTTCTCAAAATAGTTTAATCAATCTCATTATGTATTAGTATGTAGATTTCGTATTTTATTAACTCCTGTAAAATATAATTTTGGAAATGTATGCTCCTTTACTGATATTTGTAACTTAAAATTATAGTATGTCTTTTAGCTAATCATAAAAATTGTATTTAACTAATAATTGAAAATAAAGTGTTATTGTTACGATATCAGTATGTTTGAATTCAAAATTGTTGTTGGTTTGATTTTTATACCTTAAAAAACATTGACGACTGAATCTAACCTTTAGTATTCCTAATACATATTTATAATTAACGCTTTACCATGTTTTTATTAATTTTCCTTGCATAAAGATTGATATTTATACTTATTATGTGCAGAAAGGACGAAAATTACGTAATTCAAAAGAAGATAGTGATTTTATGTAAATTGACAACAATCTGCATAATTATTAATAGTAGTTTGCTAGTTCGCAGATTATATGCAATATCTTTCCTTTTCAGGGGACACATGCAATAGCACAGAAGGCAATATTTGGACCTGCCAGAGACCTGATAACTGTCCATCAGCGATTGAAGACCTAAAGAGAAACAAAAGACCCACAATTTGCAGCTACGCTGATAAAACACCTATATTCTGTTGTAGAGATGAAAAATCAACAAACGAGCCTCTTAATAGGGGAGATAGCTTAGAAGGTGAGTGTAAATTATTGGTTTTTGTCTATTTTTATTCTTAAACCCTTCGTAAATAAAGCCGTCGCCATTGCCGATATGATGTTAGCAAATACTATCATCGTCACAATCATAATTGTTTCCTAAGGTTCTGGTTTGATAGGTAAAACTTAGACATTTACCCCATGCAACAATTTGTATCTGATTGGCAATCATTTCCGAATTTCCAGCTCTGTGAATACATTTAGATGGAGATTAGGAATGGTCTCCATAATATGTTTGTTTGTGACATATTTGTTGCACTTTATTTAAAATATCGTAGCTCTATTAACGAAATTTACATTATCCTAAGAATATTTAATGTTTATCAAATTTATGTTTTTTAAAAAATTGCCTTTAATTTTATTCTATTAGATTTTTAATTAAAGTTACATTATTATGGTGAATTTAAGCCCTTATGTAGCACGAAGTAATAAAATTATGAAACAATTATCCTACTGTAATACTAACTGAATCTTGTATTATATTGTTTATACAATAAACTTTTTCTGTTTAAAAAAAAAAAATCATTGTTGTGTTAATGGTTGAATTTATCATTGTACTTTATTCTTACTAGAATTGTTGTTACCTACACAGATGTAAAGTGTATCCTTTATTTCCCACTCCTTCCTATATAATCTGTTTAAAATTTTCAGTTCAATCATTAGTATTTTTGTTTTAAATTCTCCACCATAACATAATCTAGCTATTCCAGCTATTTAATGTCATCATCTTTTGTCAATAAACTTGGGTATAAAATTTACGTACAACTTAATATCAAAGGGATGGTTTCAGGTTATATAAAATCTGTAATTATTGCTTTTTCTATTAGAAATACAGAGTGTGGATATTGTAATTTGTTTGTGAATCATAAAGTAGGTGTTATATGATTTTTGTAAGTGACTGGCAGAAAAAGAGGATTTTTCTAAAATACTTAATTTAATTCACGTGGTACAGTAAATAAATATCAAATTTACCAAAAGTAAAAAAAAAATTAAATACGTAGCTTTTATTATTTTTTCATAACAAACATACTAATATATTGAAAACAGATTTATTCAGTTATGTTTATAATTAAAATAATTAACATTTTCCATTTCTCTATTAAAAACATTATCATCAATGGAAAAAAGTACAAATATTCTTTTAACGGTATTCAATTATGATACATTTAGTCACTTCTTTTAAAAAATATGGCAGCAAATATAAATACAATATCTTGTATATTTAATACGATAAAGTCAAAAAATATTCACGGATTATCAACAATACTATGTTTACCTTAAAGCGCAACAGAGTCGTTAAGAAAGGAAGTGAAGTTAAAAACTATTGTAAAACATTTATCAGTAAACAACACCCAAATATACATATAAACGCCCTCATTTCATCTTAAAGGGATATTCAAACAGTAAAAATGAAAAGTATATAAGTGTGGAGAAGTAAATTGAATTTTAAGTTATACTTCAAAGACGTTAACTTAATAATAAAGGAAATGAATGAGCTTAGAACTCTGTTATAAACAGGAAATTTTTTTGCACCGAAAAAAAATTCATTTATTAATTATTGCACCGTATTAAAAACGATCATATATTTTATATAAAGAAACAAACATTCGTTTGTCGGGTAAATAAAAGTTAAACTTATTTAATGGATTAAACATTTACAACCAACACACATCAACATAAATATATATATCTGCAGGAAATACCAACAGGGAAGAGACCCCTGGTGCGTCCACGTTTCCGCTACACAGACAAGATAGAAAACGATTTAAATATATTATATATTCAAAAGTGAATATCTAAGTTTGATGGAACTTATTATCTCTGTATTGTTACTTTCCATACAGCTAAGACACTCCGTGACTTCTAATTATAATTATAACAAATATTTAATCTGTACAAACATTTTTCGGAAATCCAATTACACGCAATCTGAAAAAAAAATCGTCTTTCTTGGAATGGTTTTGAATACAAGTAAAAACTATAGTCGAGTAAATCACTTAAGGTTATAAGTGGGGATTATATTCGTGATATAACATATTCAAATATCAAACCAGAATATATTCTTAGTTAAGGCCACATGTATATTAATTGAAAGAAGAACTACCACCTAATTACAAGAATATAAAACCTATAAGATGAATATATTAACGGATTTATTGACATATTGGGAGTAAACATTAAACATATTTATTTGTATTACAATTTAAGCTTTTATTTGTACTAATGATCAATAAATGTGTTCACATTTATTTGTTTTTATCTTGAGTCTTGTGGTTTTGTGTGTACATAACTTTTCAAAAAACTATTTCTAGTTGTATGTTTTAAAATTAAAATTATATTTAATTTTACCAACTTTATCAACAATTATTAATTATTTCATATCGGTTGGTTTTCAACTTAAAACGTAAAGCTTACACATAATTCTTTAATAAGCCATTTTTAATATAAATATAATTATAAACTAAATATTTTTTTCTGTTTACAACAATAATTTTCATCATTTAAAATTTTATCATTATTAAAATATCTATGTGCCTTTGTTAATTGTTCAAAGTAGTTGTTCACGAATTTATATATTTTTAACTAACAATTTCTAATTACAATAAAAATTGAACACAATTGTTTTAAAAGGAATACTTTAATTTAAAAAATCTTTGTAAACACGGGGTACATTTATATTACTGTACCTCATACATCAGTGAAGATTGTGACAATGTCTTTAAAACTGATTTGAATTATTAAACGTATTACTTAGAAGTCAGCATTTTTTGTTTCAGTTTAATTATAACAAGTTATAAGTTAATTATAGATTATTTATATAAATTCAAATCAATATCAGTTTTATTTATATTTTATAACATAATATTTAAAAAATTTCCTTTCGGCTGTTCATCTATTTACAACTAATTATGTAGGTTATTTCAATCGAAAATCTCAATTGCGGTATCAAATTAAAAGTAAAGCTGTTGAAGTTGAGCTGAATAAGGGCTAATACATGTTTAAATATCCATAACTCTTAGTACAGATAAATTAATGTGTAAAATAGGTAAATGACTCAGAACATAAGTTGATGGTTTCGTCGTTTTACTGACCCAGCCAATATCATACAAAGTAATACAAGCAGATCCTTTATTCAACGCCCACATTTGGTCCCTAGGACCTTCAACGTATAAGTAGTATAGGATAAAACTGTGTAACACAGTTATTGCACATATTTTCCGAATCTCGTATTTTTCTATATTAGTACTTTCTTGAAGTCTACTAAACCCTAAGGGTCTCGTAGATGAGTGTACTGTATATTCAAAAGTCTCAGATCTGGTCGGACCTAGACGTTATATGTGAAGGAGACTCGGTTCGCTACCCTCATGTTGATAACTAAGCCATCCCAGATCTCATAACTATACTCATACTATATTTTATTAGGAGGTCAGAGTTCAATATTAGATTTTGGACCATAACTTAGCTATTTGTCATTGTAGATAGATGGGGTTTATGTCTTTAAATGCAGGAATGAAATCTGCCAATTTGTATCTAATTTGTTTCGTTATAAGTGAACTATTATAAGAGATATGAACGAAAAACAGTTTAATAAAGTCGACGTTAGGAAAATTTAATTTTATTTTTAAAATCTCAATAGGTTTATATACGATCACGCTATACCAAATTGAAATCTTTATTTCTGTCGTCGCTTTCTTGACTACGTACAGATGACGACATAAATAACGACAATAACGACACCTAGCGAGCGACATTATTTGGTAAAACATTCTTTTGTTGTCCTGATGCCATAAAAGTTAAGATCAGTCAAAAACGAAGGTATAGCTTTTTGACGATTGCCAAACTGAAATTATATACTGGTTGCTTGGTGAGTTGATTAACTGAAATCAGTTGATGTAAACGTCAATTCTTAATTATTATTTCGCTATGAACATATTTTTAAAATATATAATGAAATCTTTGTTAACACAAATAAAATTTTAACAGAGTATACGGTTTTACGTACCCCAAAACTTATTTTTGTATGAAAAATTATTAATGTAGCAAGATTTTGAAGAGTTTAACAAAATTGTGTTCAAAATTTGGATATTTTACTGTACGAAATACATCAGACGTTTAACAAAATGCCTGGACATGACTTTACAGTTAGCTAAACGTTTATAGTGTAAATGATAAAACTGTTGCTGAAGTGTTAAAAGTTAAGTTAGTTCACAATTAGTTTAGATAAAAACATCACTAGTTGAATATTTATTTTACCCATCACTCCAGGACTATAAAATAGAGGCAATACTTTTATCAAAATTAGCTGTTGTTAGTTCACAATTACTTTAAACAAAAACTTCACATGTTGAAAATTTATATTACCCATCCAGGACTGTAGACTGTATGAATTATTTTTTATAAAACTTTAATATATTAACCATAATTTTCCAGGTGACGTGTGCGATAATAAAGAGGGAGTAGTTTCCACTTGTCAGAGACTTGACAAGTGTCCATCAGCCATCAAAGACTTAAAAGAAAACAAAAGGCCTACAATTTGTAGTTATGATGATAAAACGCCGATAATATGCTGTAGAGGTACAAAGGAAACACATGAACCACTAATTGCAAGAAAGAGCGAAGAAGGTAAGGCTGTTTTGCAGTTATTTTCAGATATGTATTTTAATGTTGATACACGAAATTTTGCTGAAATAAGGTTAATTAGGGAAGGGGTTTTCAGCCTTCTAGTTCCCAGTCTATTCTACATCAATCAGTATACCTTAACAGAATCCTATTACACAGGCGCTAAAATTGGTTTGAGATATAGGTTATAAGCGTTTTGAACCGTAGAAGAAATATCGTAAAATCGGAGTCAAAACTTGATACCAAAAAATGATTTACATCTACACCAATTTAAAAATGTATGTCTAAACCTAACCAAACTGGCAAACCGACCTTAACACGGACATACTGTTACAAATATTCAAAAAGTGAGTAATGTAACTGTATGTGAATATGGAGTAATCTTGGGTAACACAGTTCGTGTTACTATGGAATGACGTACTGCTAAAGTATATCCAAATATACGATATTAGAAATTGTTTTAGCGATGACATTACCCATCTCCTATGTTAAGAGTACAAAACAAAATCATATTTGATTTATCAAGAGTATTTTCGAAGACGAAGTGATGGAGGAAGTTGTACCAAGAAGCAAACGTTACTGAGTTTTCTAGACTTAAAATTAAACCATAAACAGATGCAAATCTTGTAGATGGTAGAGTCAGAGTAAAATCGATGAATTGATCTGACACACAAATCCTTAACAGATTTTTATGGCAAAAGTAAACTAGAATAATAATATAATTCAGAGTCTTTTGTCACACGAATTAGAAGGTGGCAGTGAAATTTGTTTGCGTTTTTTCCTTAATAATGAACAACGAGAACTCACAGAACCTGTGAAAGTAGCCGTCACTGAATTACGTGGCAGGAATGCTTGTAGTGGAAAATTGGCTCTCGAAACTACGTACTTCAAAGTACATCTGTTTCCTACATTTTAAACACATTGGGTATGTTTTGTAAATCAATATTTATATGCTTTAAATGTTGGATATGTTTTCGTACCACTGGTCCTGTGTTCCACGTATATGTGTGTAAAGCTGAAAGTTTCCGTTACGAGTAGTTTATCTTTAATTTTATCTGATGCCGTATTTGGTTAATTTTTTTAAATAGTTTAAACAAGCTCTTTACAACGGAAAATAACTAAATAGAATGTTGATTTTGTTGAAATATCTAGAGATATATCTCTTTAATGTGCCCACTTCCTTTCTCTCCACCCCCACTTTTACCATAAGTGATAAAACATACTATTATCTATCTCAATCAACATATATTGTATAGTATTGTGAAATAGGAGGTAAACAATGTTAACTGTTGGTATGTAACTTTTTTAAGAACCATGTGGGTAAGCTAAAACACTTATTTGAACAAAAATTAATGTCTGTCTGTCTACCTTTGAGTTATATATCATTATAATTTTATCAGAAAGCTTTTATTTCAAAATAGGTAACACGGTTTTCGTACTTTAAATGTAAACGTAAAACATCTTTCAATGTAACTCAAAAATGTATATCTTTGAAATTTCAGTTGGGACCATTTTCACTTCTATCCCATTCAGAAAGTTTGCCTATGCGTTACCAATACTGAATATTAGGCAATGTAGACCAAAACCACGTTAGTAAGGGAAGGAGGACACTATAGGACTGTTATTCAAGACCTAATTTTTCTAAATAAACATTTAATAAAATCTTGGTAACCTATGACTTGAAAAAAAAATTATATATAATTTTTTTCAAGTCATAGATTACCAAGATTATATATATATATATATATATATATATATATATATATATATATAACTTTAACTAAGTTAGTAAAATTTCGGTATAGGAATTGTTTATGTATATTTATTGTTTAAAAAACAATCCTTTATGTAATTTAAAAAGAACGAGTAATAATATCATTTAAAAACCAAAAAAAAAATATTAAAACAATGGTAAAGATCGTCTGCTGAGTTGACGACTTCAATTGCAATAACACCCAAATACAAACTCACATGAATTCAGTCAACATAACACAAATACACACATATACACTTACACAACTGTTAACATATTACACATTGCCATAATATTAAAATATACATATAAACAAAAATAGGATGAACGTGTACGTACTACATAACTATATATTTAAAATAAATATTAATATTAGGGAAAACTAGGTATTAAAAAAAAAAAGATATAATATATAAATAATTATAAAATACACAACTTATTTTTTAAAAAGTACCAGATTCAAATTTACAAATAAATCAGTTAAAATTGTATTCAGAGACAAAGTCCCTGGTTTACCTTATCGTTTATTTGAAGCATATACAGATAAAAAGCCAAGTCCAACCGGACAAAAAGATCGCATATTCTTAGATACCTCTGTTTAAATAAAACATCTTTTATTACTTTGCAGATAAAATAAGGAGGATAAATAATTGTCATCACCGATCCAAAGTTTAAATCAATTATCTCCACTCAAGTCGTAAATACATAGGATTCTATTAATATATGTTGTGATTTATTTAGGTAACCTATTGCTAATCTCAAGGTCAACGTTTTGTTATTGGGAATATCCATTCCTTGCTCTATACATACCATGTTCACGAGTTAGTTACCTCTAATAACTTTAATATTAAGTAACAGCTTTATTCTATAATCTCTCCATCTATATTAAGACGACAAATTTCCCAATATAGATTTCCACTTTCGACATCAATAGTCACTCCTATCTGTCAACAGTCGATTTGACACTATTAGGCCATCCAGTGTAATAGGAAAGATAAAACTTAAGAATATATCTTATATATAATAAATAAATCAACATTATCATAATTTCTTTTGTAATTACAACACATCCTATTTGTTTTGTTTGGCTACTAACAAATTGATTAATGTAAAGTGTAACATTCTCTCTAGTCTAGATGAACACAATTCTTATAGCTTCTGCATAATAGACAATAATTTTTCTTAAAATATTATTGAAAACAGAAAATCGTGACGTCATAGATGTGAATGGGCCAAATCAAACCCATGCCAATTTTTGCTGCACTTTTTTTTCAATTGTAATTTAATTCCCAATGTAGTAATTTTTTATTGCTATTAGCAAATATTTATATTTTATTTACCAAATATGAATCAAAAGGTATTGAAATTGGTATCAAATTCATTTAACTAATTTTAATTTTCTTCTATCATGTGCTAAGTGATTATTTTGGTCATCAAAATTCACGCACAAAAAACTTAATTCGTAACAAAAGTTCTACCTAACAGATTTCAAAAAGTGTTTACAAAGTGAATAATAATTACTAAATATGCCCAACAAAATGATAGTTTTAGATGAAATAAATGTAAACAAAATAAGAAGCCAGCTTTCTGGTATAATTTTATAGTCGTCGAAAGTGTAAATATACATTATTTTTTATTGTATTTTTCCAACTACTATTGTTTATTTAATTTATCTTACTTATTTTAACTATTTTATAATGAATCATTTCATAATTCCTGTTCTACTAAGACAAGGTAATATCTACCTTTCTGTTCAGAAAATACGATAAAGAAAAATATATTCAATATAGAGTCATATGAAATTATATTGATAAATTCAGATTCAGAACGTTTTACATTTTAGTATTTCCAAATCCGTAAGAAACCTCATTTATATTATAAATTGTTAATATATTCCTCATTATATGTTACTTTTATATACTGGTGTATTTAGAATGGATTAAAGTTAAATAAAAATATATATAAATAATTCTACATTTTGTCCATCTGTAAAAAGAGTTGAGAGATATCTTTGTATACAAAAATCAACATTCGTGACACTTAAATTTTACAAAAATGTAATAATACTTATTTTCATTCAATTATATATATATATATATATATATATATATATATATATATATATATATATATATATTATATATATATAATTGTATATATATATATATATATATATATATATATATATATATATATATATATATATATATATTATATATATATAATTGTATATATATGGCACAATAAAACAATCAACATCTGTATTTTTCACTGATTTCATGATGAAATATCATATCACATTAATAAATGTGAGGCCACTAAGGCAGAGTAACAAAAAGTGGCTATCATACATTTTCAAGGTCAGTCAACACCGAGAGAAGTGGTTGGTGCTTGTTATAATAATAACACCTCAATACAGTCAACATTAAAAAAGTAACGATTTGCACAATTACACGTTTCAGTAAACCCGTGTATGAATTGGTTTCCGCCACCGACTCCACTATAAACATAAATATGTTGCTAAAAATTGTTCACGAACATGAGTTATTTATAACACTAGTTAAAAATACGATTACATTCAAAGTACTAATAATTTTGTTTATCGATGTTGTATAGCGTGCCAGCGATACCAGGAACTTTGTAAATTGCCTGGAGCAGTCAACTCAAACCCAACATTTAGCCGAGCTTCAGCGACAGCAAAAAAAATACCAGAAGGGGTAAGGTATATGTTACCTGGTTTAGAGAATACATATATTCGATAGAAATAATTTATATCAGTCATTTTAGCAAGCCCTAATTAAACTATATACTTTGGGGAAAATAAAAACAATTAAAAAAAAACAGGTATAATCTCTTATAAATACAAAAATAATATTCTTTTATACATTTTGAGAAATGGATTTTGGTGTTTCTGAAAGCAATGGGTTTGCTTTATAAACATAGACTACGATACTACTAAGCAATATTCGTCGTATGAATAACTTTGTTTTGTAACAAACACTTACTGTAAACGTAATACCCAAAAATGAAAGAGGTTTGAATTATAGCAATCTTTTTTTTAAATTTTTACAGCATAAAACTAACGTTAACTAGTTCGATCCCAGAATCAGTTGTCTACCATAGCCTCAGAATAAAAGCTTTGTATTTCCTCTTTCTCTGGAATGTAGAGTTGAAATTTGAAAAGATCGTTCATTATATATATTTTTTAAATTGGAATGACACCATTTGGTAACCCTTTTGTGTAAGAAACTTTAACTGAGTTCTGTTGGTGATGCCTAATTTGAATGTATGTACTTGTGGACTATCAATATAAAATATTGCTTCAATTGTGATGGGTCACAGGAAAAGTCAAAATGGTCAAAATTGAGTTATTAGCATTTCTGTATAGAGAACATTTTTCTGAACAAATGTGTATTTTTAAAAAAAATTTATCTTAATAAATAAGAGAATTATATCGTTTTATATATTTAATAATAAAAACCTCCGTTTTCGGGAAAACGCGTTTAAACTTTTGCAATTTAAAACTTAGCTTAAAACTGAGATATTTGCATTATTACTTAAAAATTTTATATCAGATTATTCATAATTGTTTTCTGAATAGAGCCATCTTACCTAACATCATGAAAGTGTTTTTTTTTATTACCACAATCTGAAAAGGTAAAATAAGAATTAGTACATTTTCAAATTATTTATTGATTTTTCCACAAAAACATAAAAATTTATAAAACAAAAAATACATTTCATAATAATAATTTTAAATAAACGCTGAAATGTCTAAAGAATTATTACATATATTATGTAAAGAAATTACTACCTATGAGTTGTTTTACATAGGTACGTACCTAAAAGATTGTTTAATAAAACAGTTTTTATGGTTTAATTTTTTTAATTTTACTCGTGCTCGGTACATTTCTTTCTGTATTTTTATGGGGTGGTTTCTGCCTTTTCTTGTTTGGTTTTGGAGTAGTCTGTGTCAGAAGGTCAGCCTCGTCATGCTCTTCTTCAACAGGATCCAGGGTCCTGGGTTTAGGCCCCGGATCAGGACACAACAAATCCTGGTCGGCTTCGGAACAGTAGTTTCTGATTTTGTCAAAAAGATATTTTTCACTTTTCCATGTTAGCACCTCAGGTAAAATAGGAGCTGGAAAATCATTTGTTGGGTTTGTGTCTGTTGTGATTACGCTGTGAATTTTTGACCATCAAATATCATTTGGCAAACAACCTCACCTTTACTCATAGGGTCGCTTTGAAATAAAAAGTGGTTGAATGTTGTAATATTCTTGATTATTTTCCAATCCTTTTTGGCAAAATAACTTAACCAGTCATTACGGGGTACAAACAATTGGCCTTGTTCATTTCCTGCTAAAATAGTTTGGTTCAGTTTTGAAACAGGAGTGGCACTGTGTACAATTCTGACGGCATCAGCTAGAGAACTGGCTTTTTAAACCCTAACTTTTTGCTTCAGGAGTCCAAAAGCCCAGTCGCATGTACATTTTGTATGACCTACTGGTAAAAATGATAATGTTATACTCTCATTTAGATTGTTTATTACCCTCCAAGCTAAATAACATGTTACAATATTATTCTTGTTTTAAGCAACACAATTATCAGCATGAAGGTATAAGTGTTCTTCACCTAACCCATGTCTCTCACGATAGTAGTGTAGGTAACTCACAATACTGTTAGCACCTTTAGAAACACTGCATGATTCTGGGATTATAAAGTTATGTTGGACTTTAATGGTGTCGTTCATTATCCCGAACAGGCCAACTTTAAAAGGCGTCAAAAAATATATCGGTCCTGGTTGGAGTGAGTTAAAAGGTATATGTATCTGATGAGCGAAATCAAATGAATAATGAATTCCACCATCATACGAATTAGGAATATATTTTCCATCTTGTTGTTGGTGAGTTTTGTTTTGGTCAAACTGTGATGCGGTTTTTTTTATAAGATCTTCATAGGCCTTTCTTTCTCAGTCAACTCGTCTTAAGTGTTCTTGACATTTATCAAAAAACTCTGCTTTATCTTCATCGGTTAGTCCACGAAGCTGCGAGTGAGAGGTGTAGTTTTATTGACATGTTGCACAAAGAGAACTCTTTGGCTTCATGATAACGATGTCAGAACAAAATGTACGCCAGATCTTTAGAAACGTAGTCCTTCCAAAAAAAGTTTCATTACTATTTACACAAATATCTTAATATTTCCTGTAAAGACAAACTTTAGTATCTTACGATGGAAGCAGTTTCACAATGTGGTACTGTGCAGCGAGCCTACCAGGCATGAATAACGCTGCCTCTTCTGCATAATTTCTTATAAAATACAATTTCATCAATAATTTCTTTTTCACTGGTGCGCTTTGGTGTACGTTTAATATTACCATGAACAGGAGGTGTCATCCCATTGATTTTGTAGTGCTTTATCAGCCTTTTGAATCTCTTTATTTTTATGGAGTGGGCAATAAAAAGAGTTTTTCACAAACAGGAACTCCTTTCATAGTGAACAACATCCTCGCTCTTTGTCTTTCCCTGGAAACCACTGAATTTCCTCTTGTAACAGGATCAGTAGTAAGTGTCATCGCTCTTATTTCACCTAACACTACCAAATCTAACATATTTACACCATCACTATGGTAATCTAAATTTCTGCTATCATAGCTGAACTGTAAAAGCTCATCTAGAGTAAACCTATCGGAGAACTTTTTTGAGCAAAATCCCTCTATTTTAAAACTCTTTATGGAAGCGTCGTTATCTTCTGCCCTTTCATCCATCTGGACAGCCTCCTGAAAAGAAAACTCCATTGAAATGTCACCAAAGCTAAAGACATAAGGACAACAAATAACCAAGTCTGCAAAAGGCCAATTAACAACAATGAGTAGTCTAAATTAACTCCTGAATCACACTCATTAAAAGCATTGTTTCTTACTCGTAGGCTTGGTCGTTTGCGGATATTGTCAATTTTCTTTTCTCTAATATTGATCATTTACAACCATACTCTAACCTAACTAGTGTAACGTATAACTTGTGGGATATCATTTTCATTAACTTACCCAAACAGGAATAAAAGCTGCATCATCGTCTTGCACTCCGACTGCTGGAACATCTTCTGCTTCCATTGGTACATCCTCAATTGTTACATCCAACAATTGGCCGATTTCAGATAAATCTTCATCCTGGAAAATTCCGTACTTTGTATACTTTGGTTATTAAAGAAGGTATAACTATGCTTATCAATAACTATTATACGGACTGAGGACAACCTCTAAGGTAAAAAACTATATTAATAAATGACATAAGGCCTATTATTAATTCGTAATTTTAAATTTAGTTGGGCCTATAACAATAAGGATAAGGATAGGCATATTTGTGAATAAGTAGGATCTAAAAAAAATAATGTATCAAACTCTCAACATTATCAAGTTAATCTAACTAGGTAAACAGCCATAGTTATTAAAATAACAACCGAAAAAATAGGATAGGTACACAAAACCTAACCCTTAAAGTAGACTATTACGTTCTAGGCTTGTAACAGTAAAAATTAAATTAGTTTTATTACCAATTATGCATTAGTCTTACCTATAATATAAATGGAATCTCCCCAATATCAGTTAATTGCATTCCTTCTTCATTAGGAGGCTGTAGGATGTTATCTTCACCATTATCTTTCGGTAAACTTTCAGAATCTGAATCACTGTTGTAGTCACCGGCATTAAAATAATCCTCACATACCCTCCTGATGTCATCAGGAATATCTTTCCCCCATATTTATTAATAATTTTTGCAATGTTATCACTCATTTTAACAAGAAATCAACATAAAACAAAGTTACAAAAAGTACAGCCAATGTTTTGTTTGAGACATTGTAGCAGCTGATTCTTGGTTAACCAATAAACAGTGTTATAACAGTGTTAAACAGTGTTTAAATGTTTCAAGTATTATGAATACTAACATAAAAAAAAATAAAACTTGATAAGTACAGAGTTAATATAGCAGCTGGAACATTATAACACCTTTAATGATGTAAAATATTCGAAATTGGATGGTTTTGAGAAAAGGGACCTTATGATACACCATGCAAATTTGCATTAGTATCATAAGGTGCCTTTTGTTAATCGTGCAGGGGTTTGTAATTTTCAATATTAAACTTTATTCCAATAAGAAAAATGCTTTGTAACATATGTTTTGTAGTACAAAAACATATGTACTACCTAAAAAAAACAAAATCAGAAAATCGATATTTTAGACATGCATTCACTAAAATTGCAGTTTTTAAGGTATCATAAGGTCCCTTTTCCTATGACCCATCACAATTACACATCGGTTGTCAACTGAATGTCGTTTATGCAAGAACTTTATAATCATCAAATATACATTTCGTTCCGTTGGTACTTCTTTACCACGTGATTTACTTAAATTAGTCTTGTTGGTAATCTTTACTTTGAAAGTATGTGCTTTTGGCTATCAATATAATATAATATAGCCTCAATTACACCTCAGTTGTCAACCTAATGACTTCTATGCATGACCTATACCATCTGGCAATTTACATTTTGTTCTACTGGTACTTCTTTACCACGTATCTTATCAGAATTACCTTCTCTAACAGGAAATGTAGGAACTGTAAATTCTACATAAAATCTCTACATATCGTACCGACGTCTCTGTTAACAAATTTCATTAACTCCTAGAGGTTTATATAGAAATTTTTAACCATATGTTTGTGAAACATTTTCTATGGCATATGTATTATATTAACAGCATCATTTAAAAGTTTACTTTTGATTGTTACCTTAAGATCAACACAAGTACAACTTGTGTCATCTTGGGGTGGCCATAGAGATACAATTTTCCTTTGAATCATTTACTGTTAAAATCATTACCTATATCAATATATGGGTTAGTTTGAATAAACAGCTTATATAGCACATTCAATTTTCTTTTTAAATAATGATTCTCTCCTAGAGCTATAGTGGGAATTTTCACATAAAATAATGCAATTTCTCTGTTATTGTGATTAATTCATATATTCAGATTACATTATTGCATTTGTAGAAACATCAATCCTCTTGCATCCTAAGGTGTTTGCCTCTTGTTTACAGTTTTGTGAGAATTCATAAACGATCTCTGGTTATTGTGTGTATATACATAAAAGTCATTCAGAATAACCTATGTGTTCCTGAGGGTCTGGGGATATATCATATATTAATCTACGTCCTCTTTCTTTCTTTTGCGACTCTATTTCGGCCTTCCGCCGCTCTCGTCGGTTAACTTTATTAGCATAGGATAAAATAAAGCAAAAGCTTAAAGTTTCAAATATTTTAAATATATAAATGAGCTACAATTGTTTCGCCTTGCGGCATTAGTTGCCCGATGATGCCGTAAGGCGAAACAATTGTAGCTCATTTACATTATTAAAATATTTGAAACTTTAAGCTTTTGCTTTATTTTATCCTTGAATATAGAGTTTCAACAAGAAATATCTGCTGTTACATTAAAGTTTAAAAAATTTAATGGCTTATATATATATATATATTTATATATATATATATATATATATATTTATTTATTTATTTAAGAAATTCGACAACAATGAAATAATTGACTTTGTTCTAAGTTGGGCCAAAGTTGTCTTTTCTTTTACGTTCAATAATAATGGAAAATTATTTGTAGATTGTGTCTAGAAATAATATTAAAGTAAAGATTTCATTTCTTATCTTGTCTTGGAATCAATATTAAATGTTTGGCTAATGACAGTAGTCTCTTACGTTTAAAATAATATATTTAGGAATACATTTTCAAATATCATACACATTTTCAGGGGTTCGGAAAACCTATGTTTGCCATTGGAGGCGTAAACTCAGCACCTAAAGAATTTCCACATATGGTAAGTAAAATAATCACCAGAGTGTATTAACTGTTGTACATATATAGAAGGGAACTCGCACGAGGTTAAGGGAGTTAACTTACTAAGCTATAGAATATGGTAAAATGGTTTTAATTTATGTTTTAGAGATTTGTTGTGAGTTTTGTAATTAACTGAAGTTTTGGGGAATATTGATGTATGTAATCAAAAAGCCAATATCGTGACCACTTGTAGAAGTTGTTTAAACCCGAAAATCAACTTTTTCAAAGCACAATAACACCCCAATAAACAATCTAAAGTAAAAGTTTTGAAATTATGGCCACCTTTTGAAATGTCGTTTTAAAATAATAGATATTTTTTTAATTTCACAATTAACATAAGGTCTCTATACTTTTCTTATTGTTAAAACAATATTTATTATTCGAGAGTTTTATTAATAGTTTACTTTTGATTATTAAAAACAAAACTTCTTACACAGCCATAATTTTTCTGAAACTTTCAAATAATACAATTTCACTAGTTTAGTAACTTGTGAGCAGTAATTCAAACTAGTGTGAATGATATATTTTTAAAATCTGTACTCTCCCGTCAATACTTATTGGGTAAATACTTGCATGTTGGATTCTACTATCGGTAATATAACTCAATTGGTTGTCTTCACTGTCTGTTGTATCCAATAAGACTGTGCAAGAGAGAATAAATAGTCTTGATGATCTGGTGACTTTATAATTTGATAGTTGCAGTCATTTAATCTCAGAATTTTACAAGATATCAAATTTAGTTTGTGGAAATGTCTCTCATATTCAAGTGTATACTAACCGGGTTAGTTACTCATAAAGATTCATCTGGAAATTTGAAAGTTATTAGGGCTCTTGACGTCATGAAACTCATTTCGGGTAATGTTTAAATGCACTTATTCCAGAAATCATTGATTTAAAACAAATTGTTGAAATTGGTACGAAATAGAATAAGATCGTCTCAGTTAAATTGTATAACCTCAGTGATATGTTTGTAATATACTTTATACAACCTGAATATTAGGTGGAGATGGTAAGTGACACTCAAACAAAATATTAATGAATACAATACGTGTAAACAAGCAGTGAACAGTAATAAAACCTGGAATTCTAATAAACTGTAAGGGAACCACAATCGAATTTTTTCTCCTTCTTTTAAATTATTTAACTCGGTACTACAGTACATAAAATCAATTATCAGTTACAACCAAGCATTATCCTACCACATTTTAGAGATAATACAATGCTGATAATCCGTTCCAAGAGGAGGAGAGTTACTCATTGTTGGTTTGTTACATTGCTCCGAGTAACATGGTTCCTATGAATATGAAAATATTACAAGATCTCAAATGAGATGCCTTATCCCTTTCTCCACATGTTAAGTACCATCGGATTATATTCTGTGAGGTCCACTTAAATAGTGAGTAGGGTTGAAATAGAACACCATTAAAAAGAATTCATTGACCCAATTGAGAATTGTCCAACATATTAACACCAACATTTGTCTTTCTTCGGGTTCCATAGGTTTTCTGAGCGTTGGATGATTTACAAGATATTGTATATAAGTTATCTCATTCTAACCTAAACGTAACTTAGAAATTACGGTTTAGCGTTTAACAATCTTTTAATATATTTATTATAGTACAACTGTAATAGTGGTGAACTGCAGTAGTAAATACCATAACTATAAACAATTTCAGTGGACCACATTCGTTGCGTCAGCCATTGGAGGGAGGGAGTCCGCTCCTAAAGAATATCCCCACATGGTAAGTGCAATATAACAGTTCAATATTATTGCATGGAATGTACAATGGATTGAGGGTGGTAAATAACTATATGTTATAAGGTGTTATGATTTCTAAAAATATTCCTGTAGATAGATGCTATTATTCTAATTTAGAGAACGAAGGTGTCAAAGTGTGATTTAATTATAAATCGTGTATTTTAAAATAAAAGTTGTAGAACACTTACTTTAACCAGGATTTCGCTTAACGGATGAGCCGATTTTTATGCGAATTTTATATATAAATAATCCTATCTGAGTAAAATGTAATGTAATTTTTTTGTGGTGGATATTTTTACATGTTATTAGCAGACATTTTCATTTATTCATATTTAATAAAAATAAATATTATAACAATCATTATATTTATATAATTATTGATTATTTTTTATATATTTGTATCGTTCACGTTTTTCAACAAAACTGAACCATTCTAAACTAAGCTATTCCAACTGCCACCATTTTCTTATAAAATCGGATGTGAAAAATGTCTACGTATTGTAGTGTTTCTGTGTTATAATAATAACATATAATATATATCTAATATTATTAGATATAATATTGAGATAGTGTAATAGTAACTGATGACGAATATTCAGAAGCATTTAAAAAGTACAACCATTGGAGGGATGATTTATTAAATCCTAAAAATACCTACACATAAAAATATAAATACCAAGTACAATATTATGAATCAAACGCTTAAATAATTACTTCACTTTTAACGTTATTGCTATGGAAACTGTAATGTTATTTCGGTTGACTAAACCAATATCGAATGAAAAACAATGAAATGAAATAATAATTGATATCAAGAAAATTGGATGACTATTCCAGATAAAATGAACACTTTTTTCGGTGACTGTATTAATGAACATGGTTTTTTTATGTTATTACCAATTTAACTTATAAAATGCATGATGAAACTTGTGTATTGATGGATAAATGGTTATTGTCAACAACTATTAAATAAGTAACCATACAATTACCAGAAACCAATATTTATATTTTAAAAAAAATAATTATTATAACTTTCGTTGGTTAGATATATTATAAATATTCAGTATGATTATGTTTATCAATTTATGATTATGTACTGATTACAATTTACAATAGTCTGATCATTAAATTCAAAGCAAACCATTTCACCTAAATCTGCACATACAAGCTATTCTCAGCATAGTTTCCGAAAAAGGCTGCTAATTTATTAAATTTCGTTAAATATATCCTTCATTATTCCAGTCTCAGAGTTTCGGTGATGTCAATTTTCACCCAGTTTTTTCTACAACTTGAAAAATACAATTGCATCTGTAGAGATTAAATTGTATTTAAAAAGTAAGCACACCTCCAAGTTGCGCGTTCATCCAAATTCAATGTTCTTTCCAAGATAAAATCATCTCCTTTATATTACAGCGTAGTTTCTTGAAGATATCTTTACTTTTTATCACTTTATCTGATTTGTAACTTATGAAATAGAATAATTAATAATTAAAGTGAGCCGCCGAAATAGTGGAGAATTATTATGATACACACTTTTAAAGTGTGAGAATTTTCCAATCACCAATTTTGGAGCATATACTTTACAGTAGTATACACTATATGTTAGTAAACTAGATCAAACTACATATTTGATCTAGTTTTAATAATAAATGTTAGGTGTTAATGCAATCAATTTTAATAGCACATTAATATCTTCTAACCAAACTAAAACGCTTTTGCAGTAGACATTGGTCATTTATAATCTTCTATGGTTTGTTCAAATTTTTTATATTATTTTATTGTTGAAATTATATTTTGTTTTTGTTTGTTGATTTAGGTTATTCTTAAAACGTTCTGTTTAATAATTTTTTTGACAAAATTCTTTTGCCCAATCTTTGTTTTAATTTTTCATAAATATATATATACAGTTTTGTGCTTTAAGGATAGTTCATTTAATTGTTGCAAATTGATTAAAATTTAAAATGACAAGTACCTTATCATGGCATTGTATGTAATAACATCTCTCTGCCAAACATATATCGCAGATCTATACACAAGAGGAATTCGTTCCTTAAAGCATATTATAAATTAGTAATAATATTGCCTTTTATATACCTGTCTCCCCCGACAAGGAAAATAGAATGATAAATATCAAAATGTTGTGGCAAACCCATAATGTACAGAAATTTCTGAACAAAATTTAGAAAACAAGATATAAGGAAGTAATTTTTAGAATGAAAACAAACTAACCCAGTTATTTCAAACAAAAACATCTTTAGGAGTATACACCTAATTAGGTACGTATAACAATGTCTATAGTGATAAAGCAGGTACATTAAAAAAAAATTATATTTAGTAATTTTTGAAAATATAATTAGAATATTCCTGCGAATTTGTTCAATATTCTACCCTTAATAGATTATGAAATATTGATATCGTTCATGTACACGTACATTTTAAAACTTAGTTTCATCATCCTATCTAGATTTTTTTCTGGGGCAATAATTCAATATCCAAACAAAACATTAGTTAAATTTGAACTGTTGAATGTCCTAAAGTTTCAATATATAGTTTTTATTTATTTTTTGGTGTTTTTGACACTGTTGATAAACGTATGACATAATACTTACCGTACTGGTTTAATATAACTACAATGGGATTGCACGAAAGGATAAGAATATGAGGAAGGTATTTTAATTGAATATCCTAAAACAAATAACACAATAATATATTTTCATAAAAATAGGTAGGCAACCATTTAAACATAATTCACCTTCATCCCAGAAATATTTACTTGATTTGTCGATGATTTTAATTCCATACTTATATTTATATTTTACAAATAAGTCATGTCTCCATTCCACAAATATATTTCCTTTTTCCTTGTATTGTAATCCACAAATCACCTCATTTTTGTTACGATGAAGCATTGTAGAGCAACAAAGAAACAAAAAGAATTGTAGCTGAATTACATCTGAATTGTAAATTTTACTCCATGACGGAACTTGTAAGCAAAACGAAGTACCATAGTTGATGATGTATTACTTATGATGAACTCTTAAAGAAAGCCACGGGCTCATTAAATATATCGGCTCAGTAAAACAATAACTTACAATCGTTGGCCAATATTTCGACTAGTTATGGTTTTTGTTGTAGAAGAGCATATAATTGTATATCCAAATTTAATGAATTTGGCGTTAATGTTATTTATGTCTTATATTAAAACTGTTAAAAAATATTGTATGTATAGTTCAACAGAAGATTATCATCGACGAATTTAAGTAGGCTTCTAGTTAGACAACTAATATTTGTTACATTAGTATACGCCCAGTTTGGTAGTAATTATATTAATCAATGATTGTTTTGTGGTTATGTATGCGTTTCTTCCTAAAATATATTTTCTTTAAAATACGCAAACATAATGTTCAGAGTCTGTACACAAATTTTGTTACGGGAGTTATCGGTAAAAAAACAAAACAAATAAATAATTGATAGAGCTGTTATAGACAAAATAACAAATATAGATAATTATAAAATTTTCATAAATTTGAAAATTAAAGCAATAAAAGTCAAACGAGATATCGATGTGTTTTATCGCTACAAACAAATTAAGAGTAATTACAATTGTGAATATAATTATCACAATACATGTTATTTAAATAGTGAAGCAAAAATGACTAATTAAACCACATAAAATTACACAATTTGACATAAAAGTGACCCAAAAGTCATCTTCAAATTTTAATTATTTATACTAAACATTATGAAACACTATTATACAATGAAATAACATACAAAATGGAAAATTATTTTCAAAACACAAAATGCAAAGTTTGAAATAAAGTATAAGTATCCCCAAAAATTATTTTAATAAATTTTGGACTTAATATATAAATTACATCAACACTATTGTAAAATTTGTTTTCAAAAAGACAAAAAGAATCGTTCAGATATACATTAAGGTGAGCAAATTTACACCCTTGCATCCCATCCCTCTCACGTAAAACTTCATTTATCCACGGACATTTAAATCGATATCTAAATAACTTTTCGTCTGTCATTCAAAGCTTTATTTAACGGTGTTGAGTTATTGGTGTTTATTGTAAGTGTCAAGTAACATTACGTTTGAAAGGAATTCTATATCTTCATTATTAATGTGTATAAAAAATATGTGATTCGTATTTACTGTAACAGCAGATATTTCTTGATAAAACTATATATTCATAGATTCAATAAAGCTAAAGTTTCAAAATTATTTTAATTATATAAATGAGCTACAACTGTTTCGCCTTGCTGCATCATAGTTGCCCGATGATGCCACCAGGCGAAGTAATTGTAGCTCATTTATATTATTAAAATAATTTTTAAACTTTAGTTTTATTGCTTTATTTAATCCTTTTATATTTGATTCCAAATAAAAGGTAAATATAGAAATCAAAGAATTTAGGATTGTTTAAATTGACAGGCTATAAGTAAATGTATAATTTTTTGGACATACAAAATGTACAATTGTCTCATTAGGTTGAATATTCCTATCATCTCCAACCTCTTCCCATGTATTTGAGATATGACTGGTAATGGTAGATGTTCTATCTTACGTATATTCATTGTTTCAAGTATCCTCAAGATTTTAAGTACACTTTTTTAAATTTATATATATATATATATATATATATATATATATATATATATATATATGTATATATATATATATATATATATGGGGGTTTTACACAACATGTTTATACTTAATTATTTTTGGATATTTAGGGACTATTATTTCAACTCAACTAACTGATCCAACAAGAGGTTTAATTTTGTAAAGGAAGTGATACTGAAAATTAACCTAAGCTACTTTTAGTCCACTACTATGTAATTAGCTCTACACGAAATCGTTCAATAGTTAAATATTTTTTCAGGCCCTAATAGGTTATGGTGAAGCCAGTTCTATATCATGGTCTTGTGGTGGAAGTCTGATCAGTGACCAGTATATACTGAGTGCTGCACATTGCACGAATCCAGGAGGGA